>JBCNJP010000007.1:13751691-13783111 GCA_039602395.1 Deinandra increscens subsp. villosa | reverse complement strand
ATCTAGTACCACGAGAGCCGCGAAACACGTGTTTCTTGGCTCTGATACCAATTGTAAGGATCAGAATAATCCCTCACGTGATACAAATCTATCAAACACCGTGCGGAATCCGGTGTGTGATAGTGATTCGAGTAAAATCAATAAAGAACAAGACTACAAATACGAAAATAATAACATTTACCGAACGAGGGACACAAAGCAATAAAGCCGAATTCTAGGAGCACAGAATTCGTATACCACACACAAGAAAATCACCCAAAACCAACAAACTAAAAATGAGAGGAGAGCTTCCCTTATATAGGGAGTCTCCAACTTGCTAAACAAGACACCCTAAAAACCCTAATTACACATTAATTTCCGGATTTCACCATCTAGGCCCACTAAACTCCCTCTAAACACTTTCTAATTGAGCCCAAACATGCCTAAAATGGCCCAATGACCTAATATACCCATAACCCAACTCATTTTCACCTATTCTAACACACAGGCCTTCAGAATACTCCGCCAAGTGATGATTTAATACACAAGCCACAAATCTTGGTCCTTACAGGCATCTGAGCTAGAGCCTCCACAAATGGCAGATTGATGTGCAACTGTTTGAACAAAGCCAAAAATTTACTGTAATTCTCCTCGGCTTTCTCTCTCCTCAATCTCCCAGGATATGGAACTGGAGGTGTGTACTCTCGGACTGGTTCCTTAGGACGTGCTGTACTTGCTGGGCGTAGCCTCGGTTGCACCTGCCCAGGAACATCAGTCTCAACCTCAACATCTCTCTCCTCAGTAACCGGCTCAGCAGTGGCTGGCGGTACTGGATCCTGAGTGGTCTTGCCACTCCGAGTGGTAATCGCCTTAGCTGTTTGGCGAGGATTTGTCTCGGTATTGCCTGGCAAACCTCCCTGCTGGCGCTCTGACATAGATTTAGCAAGCTGGCCCATCTGTCTCTCAAGATTCTGCATATGAGTGCCCATGTTTCCCATTTCTTTCACAACAGTGGAGATATCCTGCTCATTTTTAGAAAAACGCGATTCATTCTGCTGAGCAACTTTCTGAATATCCAAGGCTGATTTCTGATTCTGTTGCATCATCTGAGCCATCATGTCAGTAAGATTCTTCATGCCCGTGTCCTCAGACTGAATCGGGATCTGTCTAGTGCTCTCATGGTTAGGGTTGTAGAAACCCTGCTGTCTCTGTGGCGGTCGTGGCTGAAACCCCGGTGGGTTCGAACTGCTCGGCTCCTGCCTCCACCCCGAATTCTGGTTTGGTCTCCAAGCCTGATTGTAGCTATACTGGTTGGGCGGTGGGCGGGCCTGGCTAGCCATATAATCGACCTGCTCAGGTAGCTCGGTGCTACCAACAATGGGACAACTCGTGATATCATGAGGACCAGCACACAACTGACAAAATTTAACATGCTGCTGAGTATCCTGTGGCTGGCTCATCTGTTTCTGACTCGTCTGCATCTCTTTCATCATCTGCGAGAGCGCATCGACCTGCGCTGAGAGAGCTGTAACGGGATCTACCTGATGAACCCCTCTCGTCTGGGGCTGTCTACTCGTACGCGTGGTAGACCACTGGTAGCCGTTCAGTGCAAGCTCCTCGAGTAAATCACGCGCCTCCTCTGGCGTTTTGTTGCTCAGAGATCCACCGGCGGAACTGTCAACAGTAGGTCGCGTGAGGGCGTTCAGGCCACCATAGAAAATCTGCACCTGCTGATGCAACTCGATGCCATGAGATGGGCATTTCCTCAACAACTCCTTAAATCTCTCCCATGCCTCATACAAACTCTCGGTGTCCTCCTGCACGAACGAATAGATTTTGTTTCGGAACATCGCGGCTTTGGACGGAGGAAAGTACTTGGAAACGAATTTCTGAGTCAAAGAATCCCAAGTAGTAATCGAACCAGGCGGGAGGGACTGAAGCCACGCCTTCGCTGCGCCGCGAAGGGAAAATGGGAAGAGTCTCAACTTAACGGCCTCCGATGTGACTCCATTGAGTTTGAACGTGTCACAAACCTCAAGGAAATTTGAAATATGAGCCATCGGGTCATCGTTCGGAAATCCATCGAACTGAACAGAATTTAAGATCATGGAAATGGTCTGAGGCTGGATCTGGAAGTTGTTAGCTTCCACGGGTGGTCGTATAACACTGGGCTGCGCCCCCGCGATGTCGGGACGAGCGTAATCGGCGAGTGTACGTCTCGGCGGAAGTGCCATCGGAACAGGAACAACTAATGCCTCCAAACGTCGAAGTCTATGAAAAACCCTCTCAGGTTCGGACAACGGTGAAAAAGGACTCCTCCGACGACGAATGCGCATAAACAGACGAAAAACGAAAAAGAAAACAGAAACAGAACATAAAGAAACTAGACTAAGCTAATAAACTAACTAACACGTAGGTAAACACAGAAATAAGCAGACATACTAGAAACATGCAAATAACACAAGTAACAGAAAACAAGTAAATAGCTAAACTACTAGCTCTGATAGGTCTCGAAAGCTGACGCGTCCCCGGCAACGGCGCCAAAAACTTGATGTGTCAATTTGGATATATAAAAATGTGGTCAAGTTTAAAATGGTAAATACTGAGTGACCAAACCACACACTAGGGCAAGCGTACCCGTCGTATGCAATATAGTATCAATAAGTACCGAGTATCAATCCACGGACGCGTAATCAGACTCCCGATAATGTATCATAACTAATATTTAACCGATGCAATTGGAATGATTGATTTAAAGTAAACTAAGCAAGCAATGAAATAAGCAGTAAACAATGCAAATGACAGAGAATCAGAATGAGAGAGATATCACCTAGCCTAGAATCCACTAAACCCAAATAAGACCCCCGGTAAGACCTATCAACATGAAACTATCACCAAATGAGAATAAACCAACCAAGGAGGACTATAGACACATCCCGAATGATCAGACAATTCTAAATGAAGCACGGATAGCATAATATGTGAATTTGCACAACAGTTTCACAGTTTCGGTTAAAACAAGCAAAACACGCATAAATCAGGAAACACCAAGAGATGTCTCTCTAAATGAAACCTAATACATGCAATGATTCTAATTTCGATTACCTGAGACCTAGAAACCTCTAAACACGAATAAGTAGGGTCAAATCTTGTGGTCACAAGCAATCTAACCTACTAAACAGTGCCTAGACAATAACTAGCATAAGAAACGACTTGGTCAAGTCAACCTCAAATGGATGCACACAAGATCAGCTACTAATCAATGATATATCATCATGTAGGAGGTCTCCGGATCATGCATCAACCCAAAAACCAATTCTAGTCTAAGGATCAACAATAAACTAACTAATAATGGTTGCAATTCCACAATCCCTATCAATTAGTCCACACAATACATCATTAACAGCAGCTAATCAAGCACACATGATCATCTCAAGCAACCAAAACTAGAATCATGAGCAAAAATCACAAATTCATGTTGAAAAGTCAAACCGAAAAGTCAAAATGGGTAAAGCTTCATCTAAACTAGGTGATAAGAATGAAATCAGCCACTCATCATGTATCTAATCATGAAATCAGTACAAAATGAGTGAAACATGGATGAACAACCAAGAACAATGGAGAAGAAATCAAGATGAAGTGAAGAAATCTCAAACCGAGCCCTTAAATCTTCAATCTCCACTCTTGAATCTTCAATCTCACCCTTGATTGCTCCAAAATCACGTAAATGATCTATTTCCGTGCTCCCACAGCTGCTCTCAGTCGAACCCCCTAACCCTAGGCTCCAAGAATGCTTAAATACACGTTTTCGGATTTTTTTAGCCTACTGGGCCCGTTCATGGACCAACGAAAACTGGGACAGGAAAACTCGCTGGTCCATGAAGCCCACTTTTTCTGTTTTCTGGATTCCAGGCTCATGGACCTGCGAGACTGGAGAGTGGACACTCGCTGGTCCATGACTGACACTTTAGCAGAATTTTCCATTTCTTTTATCTTTCACTCCCGAACTCCAAATCGCGTTCCGTTTTCGCCCGAATCACCACAAATCATCAAAGCACCACCAGATTTCCTAAAAATCAACATATGAATAATTAAGAGCCAAAATATCATCAAAACTCAAACAAAAGATGGATAAAATGCGGGATTTGCAATTCAAAAACATATATAAGATGCGTTGCATCATTATTACCAAACTGTGTGGCTCGACTTGAAATGCTCCTTTTCTACAAAGCTGCATCTTCATCGGTTTCGTTTATTTCCAAAAGAGGAAAAAACAAAATATTATCTTTGTAGTATGAAGGTGATCTGCAAACACATCCATCTTGAAGCGGATGAAAGTAGGTGTTTAACAACGAACTATCCAATCTAGTGGTTTCGATGGAAACCGGAAAGAATATTTGTTAGGGTTATAATAACTGACTTCAGTGAGTTGAGGAGTTGGTGAATGATGAATGAAGTAAATTGTGAGTGAATTTGCGATAATCAATGATAAATTTAAATGGTTATGATTTTATTAACCCTATTATTTTTAATCATAATAAAGCACTAAAATGGTTGCCACATGTCTTCATATTAAAGGGTCCACATCACCATTGCCACATGTCAAGTTCACATTCAATTACAAATATATTAAATCACCAATTAAGACTAATTACCAATTTTATCCAAATTAATTTTTTATCTAAAAAAAACAAAATTAATACAGATTTGATAAATTTACTCAATAGATTGGGTCTTTTTTAAAAATAAATCAACAATTTTTCAATTTGTAACACCTCGCACAAAACCAGGTCAACCCCGTTACTTTGACTTTAATTAGTAATAATTAATACGTGCTTAATCGTTATTATGTGTTTATTTATATATATATATATATATATATATATATATATATATATATATATATATTAATTTCAACCTTAGAATAATTCCCGAGTTTGTAGTTCCGTTGTCCAGTCCTTTTGAAATCAAGAAAATCCATTTAGTGATAGATGGAATTTTAACAACAAGAAATATATATAGAAATTTGAACTTTTATATATATATATTAGTTGACATCGTCACGACGTTCTCGTCACGACAAAACTTTTAGAAAATGTTGATTTTCTCCTTAAGGTTTATCAAGACTTGCCTATCCAAACCTTTTTGTTCGGATACTTTTTCCAGACCTCAATCCGTTTGTCCCGTTAAGTAACCGAAAAACCCCTATTGGGCCTCGTAAGCCCAACTTTCACGAACGAAGTCGGTTGGTCACCAAATTTTACAGGAACACTCGTGATGTCATTACGAACGTTTTGGTGCAACCCGTTGACCCGTAACCCGCCCCATTGACCGGCCCATTTACCGGCCCAATACCCAAACTGCCCCTCTATACGGCCCGGTTACCCAACCCGATGACCCAACCCAACCCGCGAGCCCACCTAGCTGGCCCAGCCCGCCCGACCCGCCTGACCCGGCCCAGCCCGCCGACCCGGCTGCCCCGCTCGGCCCAGTAACCGAACCGGCCCACTTCCTTTTCTTGTGGAATTTCGGCCCAACTCCCGAGCCCAATTCTTTATGGTTTTTAACCCAATATTTTTATAAGTTTTAGCCCACTCTCTTTATAAAATAAACCCATCACCTTTTGTAGTTTTTATAAAAACTAAAACCCACTTAGTTAGTGTTTTTATACTAAACTTTAAACACTATACATTTATTTAAACTATAAACTTTTATAAAACTCTCCTACATTTTTATAAAAGTTGTCTTTTACTTAAACAACCTACACTTTCATTTTAACATGATTATTTTTAATCAAAATGTTAATCAAAAAGCTAGTTGTCATGGAGGGATTAACCATTGTGTAAAACAACCTAAACCAAGTATTTAAACACCCCTTGGGTCACCACTTTTACCTTGCACCACTCAAACACTCAAGAGAACTCTCCACCTCTCCTCCCCTCACTCCCAAAACCGGCCCCCTTGCTCCTCCTTGGAGCCACCGCCGGCCACCACCAGACCACCCCACCGCCGCCGTCCGAAGCCCCAAGACCGCCGGATCACCTCCTCCCCTTCTCCTCTCTTCTCGGTTCATCTCACAACCCCATTGTGAGTCTTTTAACCCACTTTTTCCATATGATTTTCACCCAAAGTCACCAACAAGTCTTGATATGAAAAACCTATCTCTTCATTTCTATTTTATGCAAGACACTTGGTCCTTCAAGAGTCTAGACCAACCATTCTTTCTCTAATCCTCTAATCACCTAAACACTTGGGTGGAATAATACAAGTGACTTGATCTAACAAGTCTTGGTGTTCTTGAAGAACTTAAACTAGCCAACACTTGGGGTTTTACATTTAGAGAAACCTTATGGAAGTATCATGTGAAACCTAGATCATTTTAACCATCAAAGATCTATTTATGTTTACTTACTTGTTCTTTACTTTCATGCAATTTAAATACTTGTTATTTACTTTTCTTGCATTTACATTTATGTTATTTACATTATCTTGGTCCTAACACTTTGTGTTAGTTGATATTTGTCCTAACAACTAAGTTGTTAGTTGATTTGTTCAAAGATCTTGAACATAAATGTCCTAGCTTTGCTAGTTGATGATCTATATTTACTTATGTTTAATTTGCTTAACTTATGTTACCAAACTAACTAGTAACCTTTAAACTTGGACAAAGGACTTATATAACTAGTTAAAACATAATGTTATGATCTTTAAAAACTAGTAAATCACAAGGCTTACATTGGACATAATGGATGATCATGGACCTAAGTTTTATAAAACAAAGACTTATAAAACTTAACTAGTGAAAAATCTTGTAATAAATGATCATGGAACTAAGTTTTATAAATAAAAGTCTTTTTGTAAAACAAAGATTCTTGGAAAGTCTTAACCAAAAGTTTATTTCTTAAACTTATCATTTATAAAATATGTCACATTTTATAAAAAGAAAGTCACCAAAGACCAAGACTTAATGTGTTGGTGAATTTATTTCACCAAAACACAAAAATAGTTTGTTTTATTTTTACTAAATCTAGTAAAAAAATACATTTAATAACCTTCTCATTTATAACAATCATTTGGACTTTAATACTTAGATCTTTATACTTTAAATGACTTGTCATAAATGTTCAAACATTCCCTAAAAAGACTAGTTACAAACTAGATGATTTTTATAAGTTATAACATGTTTTAAGACATAAAAATCATGGAAATGAGTCCACGGATCAGATCTGATCCCGTCGACATTTTTTCAAAATATTTTCAAGTTTCTAAATGAACCAAAGTGATCTAAACGTTGAAACGTCACTTAAGGAGAAAACCGGGATCAAAACGGTTAACTACACGACGGGAAAACGTAGTTTTGGTAACGTTATTTAAAAACCGACCAAGGAAATATTTCTAAACTCATAGACGACTTTAGGGAATACTATTAACATAATCTTGAACTTCTATAAAGTCCAAATGCGTTAAAATCCCTTTTGCGAACTTAAACCGGTGACTACGATTTCTAAAAATTATAAATAAATATTTTTGTCTTAAAATATTTATGGAACTTTTCCAAGTAATCGTTTTAACTTGAGAAGTTATTATTTACGATTATTAAACGTCATCAAATTTTTATTAATTTAAACAACGACGTTAAACGTTTTTCGACAAACTAATAATTATATTTGCACATATACTTATTTTCCCAAAACATCCATACACTTTTAATTTATTAAAAGTTGACCAACTTAACCATACAATGACTTGTGTATTTATAAATTTCTTTTATAAATTATTTGGTTTAATACAAGGACTTGTATTTAACTTACTTGTATTTAACTTATGATCTATGTAATTTATTATTCTAAATAATAAATCCTTGTCTAGTATTTTGCCTAAATACTTATATAATTATTTGGACAAATAATTATGGCCATTCTATAAATCTTATAAAGTTATGACCAACCAAACTTATATATATATTTTCTAAGTCCTTAAAAATAATAAAAGACCTTATTATTTTTCCTCTAGGTTTAGGACTTGATTTAATTATATATTCTTGATTTAAATTGTTTTATTTAATTCCCTTTATATTTTTTTGGACGTAAATATAAACTTGACTTTATATATTTATTTGGACAATAAATATTAACCGGACGGACTTTTCCTAAATATACAAACGGGACATTATTATCAAGACTTGACCGGTGTCGTTGGGTGACGGAAACGTTACTCGATAATCAAAGACTTTATACATGTAACTTGTTTATTTATACCTATTAGGACGTTACGTGCTTTCGTCCGGACTTTCCATATCACTTGCATTACCATTTCACCTTGCTTGAGGTGAGTCTCACGACCCCTTTCATTTAAATTGTTTTAATACTTTGGGGGGGAAATCATGAATCAAAACTGTTTTATACTTGATAGTCGTTCGAATTGTAACTTACCGTATGATTAAGTGTTCTTTACTTACCCTACAAATGAGTACATTTCGTTACATAACGAATTGTCACAAATCCTACTATTAATTGAATTTGATTAGTTTTGTTCGAAACGGTAACTAGTGAATAGATCTATTTGGGTTAACAACCCTACTTGATTGGTAGCTCCAATCCCGACGTGTGCATTTGTCGAGTAGTACACGCCAGTTATTATTGTTCCATTTTAGTATCTTTAGGGTATATGCTATGAGTGGGTAAATATGTTAGTTTCAAATTCAAAGTTCATTGTTAGTCATTACATCACGGTGACCATATTATTATCTTGTATGCCATAAACCATTTATAAACTATTTGTAGAGTCTTAAACCTGTGAACTCACCAACTTTGTGTTGACCCTTTTTATGCTCATGATTTCTCAGATAACTAAATGACGAACGCGGTGCAAACAGGTATTCTAAACTCTATCGGACCTGTAGAGACTAGATTATGAGGCTTGCAATATTAAATACGTTGGGCTGGGCTTAGAGGGTTTAATTAGTATTGGGCTTAGGTTAGTTTAATTAATAGGCCATGTGGGCCATTTAGTTGTTTATGATTGGGCTAAACATGTTTATGATTGGCCTTGTTTGTTGTATGAGGTGGTATAAATACCACCTCATGTTCACGATTAAGGTAAGCATTCCATTGGAGTTCACGAGATCTTCATCTTTGTGTGTGTTTACGATCAGATCTCTCGGTTGCTTCTAGTAGACGGTTTTACATTCAAGGCTTCATCTTTTCACTAGATCTAGTCTATTTCTTCTACTATTTTCTTGAATCGATCATTCACGAGGATTCCGCACTCGTGTTTGATTAGATATCGTGTGTTTCAGGAGATTTCAGGACCTACAATTGGTATCAGAGCCAAGAATCATCGATTCGAGGCTCACACGATATAGATTCAAGAAGGTTTCTGTGTTTCTGGGTTGTTTTTGAAGATTTGAGAGTGTTTTGGAGGTTTACGATCATCGCAGCTGCTGTGTTCATCAAGATTTGGGGTTTACGATCACCTTTTCTGGGTTTCTTGACGTTTACGAGTGTTCCAGTTGAAGATCTTCATCATTTAGGGGGTTTACGACTTCAAGATCAGTTCTTTTGGTGATTACGAGTCGTACAATTGGTGTTTGCGACATTTCCTTGTCGTAATTGGCGTTTACGATTGTCGTAATCGGAATCGCGTGATCGGAATCATCGTTTACGATCAAAACTGATCGTAATTGGAGTTTACGACTGCTGCTTATCGAAATCAGGGTTTACGACATTCGGAGTCGTAATCTCTTATCGTAATCAGAGTTTACGAGTCATTCAATCGGATTCGGTGTTCTCGATCGTAATCAGTCTTTGGATCGTAAACTGGGTGTATCCGGATCGTAATCGGGACTGTTTTATCGTAATCAATGACTTTTTGGACTTTTGGACTTTAGATTTAGGTTCCCTAAGCTTTCGTAATGGATTCGGTTGAAGAAAAGAATATATTGGAGGACGATTATGCTGAGATATGCCCCAATCCTACTTGTGCTCGATTAATTCCTGAACTTAGGGAAATCTGTAAAAATTTTCAGTCAGAATTGTTTGAGACAAAGTGCGAGAAGAGTTCATTTAAGGGTAGATGGCAAAAGAACGAAGAGAAGGTTAAAGCTCAGAAATTAGATATAGCAAAATATAGGAACCTTGCAACTGAGAACGCATATCTGTATGACAACGCTAAGTTAGAAATAGCTGAGCTAAGTAAGCAGATAGATGATCTGAAGCATAAGAACAATGAGATGCAGGTTAAGCTTGATATGAATCAAATGAGGAGCAAAAGAATGCTTGATGCTGGAAAGGAATTGTCACATGCTGTTGTGACTGGTCAAGTTGGGAAACACACACCTGGATTTGGATCAGAAAAAACTGATAAGGCCTTGGCTGCAAACAACATTATTCCTCAACCAGTTCCCAGAGACATTATAGGAATACTTCTTAGTGAGGATCAAGTTGAACGAACCAAGTCAGATTATAAAGAAGCTGCTCCTCCTATTGATAGTGTCTTGGTTGGAACTACACCATTGACTCAAGAGGAAATAGACAACGAGGCAAACATGACATATGGTGAAGGGAGAATAGAGGATGTATCAAGAGATGATGCTGAGTGCCAGGAGTATAACAGATGTCATAGCTCCAAGTCTGATGAAGCTGGGGTAGAGTTGAAACCATACCCTAAAATTGAAACCCCATGCTTGAAAGTAATTGACAAAGTTAAAAGGGAAAAGGTGATCTTGACGACACGGCCTGGGGGGAAGATCTTTATGACATCTGGATCTATGTTTGACCAAGAACCAGATGTTGGGTATGACTTACCATCCTTCTCCTCCAAGTTCAAGGGACTAACTGATGGAGTGATCGGTGAAGCTAAAGTTGAGAAGCCAAAGATCACCATCAAGCATCCGAGTGTGAAGCCAACAGCTGGAGTGAAGAATGAAAAACTCAAGGGAGTAGCTGTGTCTCCCATTTCTTCAGTTGGATCATGCAGTTGCTGTTGTAATTGCAAGAATGGTGCTTCAACATCAAAGAATCAAGGAAGCACAAAGACAGAAAAGACAGGTTTGACACAGGCATCAAGGAACCAGCCAAGAGTCAATCTTGGATCAGCAAATGGACCAAAGAAGCAGACACAGAGCAAGCCAGCTCCATATCAGCCACCAAAAACAAATGGGTACACGTCTGACTTCTATCTAAAGAAGCAGACTTGCTTTAATTGTGGCATTGCAGGTCATATTGCTAGGAACTGTCTGTATCGCCCCTATGAACCCTATTTTCCGAAAAGTCAAAGGGTTTCATCTCAGGAGTCTGTAAAGTCTAAGCCGATGATGGTGCAAAAACCTAAGGCAATGAAGACTGTTACTCCCAAGGTTAAACCCTCTGATCAACATTGGGGTGCTGCCAAAGCTGAACGAAAATCTTCAAATCAAAAGAACAGCTTTCCAAGTTACCAAAATTTCCAAAAACAGGTGAAGAAACCAGTTTTCAAAACAACCAAAGTCTGAAAAACCCAAAGTTACCCCTCCCAAGGTAACTAAAACTGTTTTGAAAAATATTTCTAAAATGCAGAAGGTTGAAATACCTAAAGTCACAACTCAAAAGGTGACTAAAACAAAAACTGTTTTGAAAAGTGAACTTAAAACGAAGAAGGTTGAAACACCTAAAGTCACAACTCCAATAGTGACTAAAACAAATGTTAAATCACCTGGAATTTGGAAACCAAAAATCAAGGCAGCTTCATCCCAACTTCCTGATTTTTCAAAGGGGATGTTCTTACAAGAAGTATCATTTATTGATTCCTCAGGTGTACCCAGAAAAACAATGGCCTGGGTACCAATGGATAACTAATCTCTCACTCTGTGCAGGAACGATCAAGGAGGATTATCACTAACATTTTTTTTATTAAGTTGTTTGTTGATAAGTGATTGTTCCAGGCACAGTTTAGGAGACGTATCTTCATGTTATGTCAAGTAATCTATACAATCGAAGGTATGTCTCTTTAAGAGGTAAAATGTCAAAATCAGCACGAAAGGTACTGTTCTTAACTTGGTTGTGTGAATGAAGCGGCAAAGGGTGTTTTGAGTCAAACCAAATTTCCTAAAATTTTCAATTGATTGATTAAGTGTTTGACTTCAAATGAAATGAACGCGTGCATGTCATGAAACCCAATTTTCTAAAATTTTCAAAATCAATACTTTGAAAGTTAGCTTGGCCAGATGTCTTCAAAATTTTGTGTTTTGTTCTTCAAATATGTTTGTGTGTTTATATAAAAAAAAAAAAAAAAATGAAAAAATGATGTTCACAAAATTGTGACATTAAAAATCAAAAAGCAAGGGGAAGAAATGTAAAGATGAAGAAAAAGTTGACCCCTCAAAAATAGTGTGCTTTTCAATTTTTAATTGTTTTTGTTTAATTGTTTGTGTTTTATTTTTGAGAAGTTTAGGGGAAGTAAAATGAATGACCGGGTTGGAGATGGCTGACACGCGTAAGGCGGAAGTGAAAGGCAAGCTCCACGGTGATATGCTCGGTAGGCTCGACCTAAACTTATGACCTCCAATGAAAGTGCAGTGAACTTAAAAGATATATATGTTTAGTTTCCCATCCTAGGTTGCATGGCTTAAAAGACTGAGTCCCGACAAAAACGGGTTGAGAGTGGTAATTATACCTAGTATTCACTCTCTCACACGCCATGCTTATACTGTATAAGACATCACCACAAGAAAAGAAAAAGAAAAAGAAATGCAAAAGAATGAAAAAATTCTGAAAAAGAAAAAGAAAAGAAAAGAAAATTACTCAGTTGGTCTTCTCTGCGTGCTTATGCGGCCGACCTGATCATCAACTGATAATGTATGAAAAATAGAAATAAGTGGTAGTCAAAACAGTATTGCATGGTTCCTCAAGTTGGGGGTTTGTGAATCCTCAATAAACTCTGAGGTTGGGTAGGTTTTGCTGTGTACGCTTGGGTGTGGGGACAATTAAACATGACGGTAATAATGTACTATATTAAGCATGACGCATTCGGTTGGGATTAAACGGGTTTGAGTTTAAAGCGGACAAACATACCGGCAATCACCTGGACTAGTCAAGTAACTGAAGCTGAAAAGGGTTCCTCAGTCAGATTCATATGGTTTGATCCCTTGTAAACTTTCTCATGTTTAATATTGGTAAGTATTTGTTTGTTTTTATCTTTCGTGTGTGAGTCGTTAAGTTCTTTTTGGTGTGTTTTTGTCTTGGCCAGGTTGATTTGAGAAGTCAAAATATGTTTTTCAAGGGTTTTAATGCATGACAATATGCCCCCGACAGATCTTGCCAAATTTTTAGGGGAAGGAGTATGGGATAATAAGTATTATCCGAAGGGAACTCGAGGATGATACTTATTATCTAAAGGAAAAGACTTCCTCCGACAGATTTGCCAAATTTTTAGGGGAAGGAGGGAGGATAATAAGTATTATCCAGAAAAGACTTCCATAATACATAGTATCTGAAGGGAACTCGAAGATAATATGTATTATCTCAGGGGAAGTCCTTAGCTGAGGGGAAGTAATCAGCTAAGGGGAAGTCTTTAGAGGTCTTTGGGTTCAGGGGAAGTTTTACAGAAAACCCGTAATCTATATTAGGGTTTTTGGTTAAAATTATGTTAATTTTAATTAACTGAACAGATGATAATTACCTCATAACCCAAAGACCAGTCATCAAATGTCTGGTGGAGTATATTTTTTCAAATGTGTGTCAGACAGGTTGATGATAGAAAGTTGTTGCTGCTGATGCTGCTGCTGCTCAAAGTTAAAGAGCCAGCCGGACAAGACTTCCATCTGAATAAGCAACAGTTCAGGGGAAGTTGTTGGTTTCTTTACACGCTTCTAAAAGATTTTCAAAGAAGATGCTCACATGTTTAGGGGAAGCAGAAGACTTCAAGTCTCGTTGAAGAAAGTGATGCAGAGAGCAGTCAGAGATCATGAAGATCCAAGTTCAACAATCAAATTCTTCAAAGTTAGGGGTTTTCAAAATTACAACCCTCTAATTTATGAAGATTCAAGACAGTTACCGAAGATTCAGCAAGAACCAGTTCTTTCAAAAGAAGCAAGTCATTGAGAATCCTCCATCTCATTGCTTGTTCAAATTCAAGAAGTTCGAGCTGATGCTGATCAAGAGGAAGTCCCATGTGCCCATCATGAAACCCATTGAAGATTTTTTGCGGAAAGAATCTTCATCAACATCTATGCCAGCCACTCAAGAAGAAGAATTTCAAAGATCGAAGACATTTAATATCACAAGCCTAGGGGAAGATTGTAGAGACTAGATTATGAGGCTTGCAATATTAAATACGTTGGGCTAGGCTTAGAGGGTTTAATTAGTATTGGGCTTAGGTTAGTTTAATTAATAGACCATGTGGGCCATTTAGTTGTTTATGATTGGGCTAAACATGTTTATGATTGGCCTTGTTTGTTGTATGAGGTGGTATAAATACCACCTCATGTTCACGATTAAGGTAAGCATTCCATTGGAGTTCACGAGATCTTCATCTTTGTGTGTGTTTACGATCAGATCTCTCGGTTGCTTCTAGTAGACGGTTTTACATTCAAGGCTTCATCTTTTCACTAGATCTAGTCTATTTCTTCTACTATTTTCTTGAATCGATCATTCACGAGGATTCCGCACTCGTGTTTGATTAGATATCGTGTGTTTCAGGAGATTTCAGGACCTACAGGACCTCTTGCTCACGATGGAATCATAGCCCCTTTATCTTTTATTAAACATTTCAAGTGCTTTAAGTATTTCCTTTCAAAGACATATTTCTATTAGTTCGATTTGTAAGACAATGCCATTATCACCACATTTTCCGCTGCAATTTAAATGACGTATTGTTATCTTTATTATATTTGCAAATTCTTCTATGTATCCACGACTATGATTTCATGACGTCACACGCCTCCGTTCCCAAAAGTTCAGGGTGTGACACAATTATAATAATTTTTTAATTTATTAAATTATCATTTGTCATTTTATAAGGAGTTTTTTCTTTTTCTTATTTGTATTTATTTCATATTTTTTCCCTTTCTTGGTTTCAAATCCCACTTCTAACAAAAGAAAAAAAATGGGGGTTACAAGTTAGGCTAGAGGTTTTCTCAGTAGTGGTAAGTTTCATCCTGATGGAGATTGGAGATGATCGGGTGGGGGTGTAATGTCCCATGATCCAAATTTGTCGTTCAAAAAAAAAATTAGATCAAAACTTTGTTTTTGTTAAGATAGGGAAATTAGTGTGGGCCGGGGGGGGCTGTGAACGGGGACGGAACTGGAGGTGGAGACGGCGACTGTGGTCTCGGTGGTGGTTGTAAGTGAGGAGAAGGCGACGAGCGGCTTAATCGGAGATGATGAGGGGTGGCGGTGGAGTGTAAGCGGAGAGGGTGGTGGCGACGGGAGTAGGGCCTGCGGAGGGATGGACAGAAACGGCCGGAGGGGGGCAGTGCTGTGTAATCGGAGAGGGTGGGCGCCGGCGGACGAGGCTGTGGTGGTGGTGGATTGGAGAATGGTGGTGGTGGGTAGAAATGTCGTGAGAGGGAGAGACGACAGATGAAATTTGGGGGTTTTGTGTTTTAAAAAAAAATCTTGACTTAATTTGGGGATTTTGAGCCCTAATTTTGACTTTTCAGAAACGTTGACCGGGTTTAATGTGGGTCGCGGACCAGCGAGATTAAAAGAGTGGGTCTCGCTGGTCCATGACTGCAGTATATCAGCAACATAGAATTTTTTTAAAAAATACTTAAAAACCATCTGAATCACGAAACCGATAAATCCAGACATCAAAAATCATTTAGCTAACAAGACACTTACCTGGGACTGTTCGGGACTCATAGAAATGATATCAAACCTGTTATTGCTCGTTCTTTACCCGAAACATCTCCAAAATTCCAAAAATACCCCTATTTTGAAAAGTCTTCCACTTGGCATGCAAAACGATGCAATCCTCACCCGTTTGAACCTCTTTTCTGCCCCGGATGCATCTACCAACCTGCAAAACTAAAAACAACGCATAAAATGGAAAAAGAAAGATCGAAAACAACTAATTTAACCGAAATTACCAAAAAGTCAAAGAAGACTATCAAAAAGTCAAACTAAGCTAGAAATCACCCAAATAAGCACCAAATTCCAAAACTAAACTCAAAACCTAAACGGGTTGCCTCCCGCTAGCGCTGAAGTTATTTATGAGTCGTCAGCCGGACTCGGCCCCGCGATCAGGGCGGAACGTCCAAAAGCATAACAACCTCCTCGTTCGCGTTAACTTGACCTGACAAGTAATGCTTCAACTATGTCCGTTAACCTTGAACGAGCTACCATCGACTCCCTCAATCTCGGCCGTTCCATACGGAAAAACCTGTTTAACCACGTGAGGACCGGACCATCTAGACTTCAATTTACCGGGAAACAGTTTCAACCTCGAATTAAAGATAAGCACACGATCTCCCGGTTTAAAGTCTTTCTTCTTAATATGACTATCATGAATCCTCTTGGTCCGCGCTTTGTACGAACCGGCTGTCTCGTACGCGTGATCGCGTAACTCCTCCAGCTCGTGTAACTGAAAGAATCGTCCTCGAGTCGCCTGATCTAAATCCGGATTGACAGCCTTAATAACCCAATAAGCGCGATGCTCGATCTCAAGTGGAAAATGACACGCCTTCCCGTAAAAACATACTAAACGGCGTCGTGCCCGTAGGTGTCTTGTAAGCTGTACAGAAGGCCTACAATGCGTCATCCAGTTTCTCTGCCCAATCTTTACGGTTCTTGCTAACTGTTTTCTCCAAGATTTGCTTAATCCCACGATTCGTGACCTCAACCTGCCCACTCGTCTGAGGATGATATGGTGTAGCCAATCTATGCGTAACCCCATAAGGTTGCAACACTTTCTCCATCTGCGTGTTGCAAAAGTGGGTGCCACGATCGCTAATCAGTGCCTTCGGCACTCCAAACCTCGCAAACAGTTTCCTCAAAAACCTCACGACAACTCTCGCATCATTAGTGGGGAGGGCTTGTGCCTCGACCCACTTCGAAACATAATCAACCGCAACGAGAATGTACTTGTTCCCGCGAGATGGCGGAAACGGACCCATAAAGTCGATACCCCAGATATCAAAAATCTCACAGACCTGAATACTAGTCTGGGGCATCTCGTCTCTCTTACCTAAATTGCCTGCGCGCTGGCAATTGTCACATTTGCTAATCAACTCGAACGCATCTGAAAATTGTCGGCCAGTAAAAACCTGACTCAAACACCTTCTTTGCGGTGTAAAGCGCTGTGTAATGTCCTCCGGTCGGACCCTCGTGACAATGTCTCAAAATCTGACGTGCCTCACGTCCATGCACGCATCTCCGGATCACAGAATCAGCTCCAACTCTATACAAATGCGGATCCTCCCAAATATAGTATTTCACATCCGATAAGAGCTTCTTCTTCTGCTGAAATGTAAGTGCTTTCTGCAAAGCACCAGTCGACAAATAATTCGCCAAGTCGGCGAACCACGGCTCCTCCGAATCATCTCTCGCCTCCACAAAATCAAGCAACTCATGGGGGAAATAGTCATTGATGGGAATCCCCTTGAGCTCATCATCAGAAGAACCCTCTAGGCGTGAAAGATGATCTGCCACAACGTTCTCGGCCCCTTTCTTCTCACGGATCTCAATATCAAATTCCTGCAACAGCAGGATCCATCGAATGAGTCTTGGCTTAGCATCCTGTTTGCTGAACAGATACTTAATAGCCAAATGATCCGTGTACACAATAGTCTTGGACAAGACAAGATACGATCTGAATTTATCGAAGGCAAACACAACAGCCAGGAGCTCTTTCTCAGTCGTGGTGTAATTCTCCTGCGCATCATTAAGAGTCCTGCTAGCATAGTAAATCGGGTGGAAGTGTTTGTCCCTCCTCTGTCCCAAGACTGCTCCTACTGTGAAATCACTCGCATCACACATCAACTCAAACGGTTGCGACCAATCGGGTGCAACCATGATCGGAGCGTTCACCAACTTGTCTTTGATCAAGTTGAACGCTGTCAAACACTCATCAGAAAACACAAATGGAGCATCTTTCTCTAGGAGCTGTGTCATCGGCCTGGTGATCTTCGAAAAGTCACGTATGAATCGGCGGTAAAAACCTGCATGGCCTAAGAAACTCCTAATCGCTCTAACCGAAGTGGGAGGCGGAAGTCTAAAAATAGTATCAACTTTGGCTCGATCCACCTCGAGCCCTGCACGTGAAATCTTGTGCCTAAGCACAATACCCTCGCGAACCATGAAATGGCATTTCTCCCAATTAAGCATCAGGTTCGTCTCCTCACATCGAGCTAACATCCGCGATAAGCTCGTCAAACACTGATCGAAGGAACTCCCAAAAACAGAAAAATCATCCATGAAACCTCCATGGAGTCCTCGATCATATCGTGAAAGATCGCGACCATACATCGCTGAAATGTCGCTGGAGCATTACATAATCCAAACGGCATGCGTCGGTACGCAAATGTGCCATAAGGACATGTAAATGTGGCTTTCTCCTGATCCTCCGATGCGATGGGGATCTGGAAATAACCTGAAAAGCCGTCAAGGAAACAATAAAAACTGTGACCGGCTAAACGCTCCAACATCTGATCAATGAACGGTAGGGGAAAATGATCTTTCCTCGTAGCATCGTTGAGTTTGAGATAATCAATGCAAACTCTCCACCCCGTAACCGTGCGCGTAGGAATCATCTCATTCCTCTCATTTACAACAATTGTCATGCCCCCTTTCTTGGGCACAACCTGAACCGGACTAACCCATGGTGAATCAGAGATAGGATAAATCAATCCAGCATCCAAAAGCTTGAGAACCTATTGCTTCACCACATCCTACATGTTCGGGTTCAGTCGTCTCTGCCTCTGCACAACAGGCTTAAACTCATCCTCCATCAAAATCTTATGCGTGCAGAAAGAAGGGTTAATCCCCTTAATATCCATAATCTTCCACGCAATAGCCTGTTTGTGCTCTCTCAAAACATCTAACAACCTAGATTTCTCATTAACCGTCAAATTTGATGCAATGATCACAGGAAGTCTCGAATCCGTCTCCAGAAATGCATACTCTAAGTGAGATGGTAACTCCTTAAGCTCTAATGTCGGCGGATCCTCAACAGACGGTCTAGATTTGGCCCTCATGGTGTCAATGACCTCAAAAACCTCTGGGCTCAAATCTAATGCACTAGTCTCCTCACTAGTCACCTCACACGCAGCAGCAGCATACACACCAAGCTGCGGGTCAACTCCACCCCAAAGCTGCGTGTCTGAAACACCTGAATCACAAATGTCCCCAAAATGATCACTCACATGTGGAGTGATAGTATCAATAAAGTAAAGGGTATCATCCTGACCCTGAGGACGTCTCATCGAATCACGAATATCGAAGGTCACCGTCTCGTCCTCGACACGTAAACTGAGCGTACCGCTGAAAACATCAACTAAAGCGCGTGCGGTAGCTAGAAATGGACGACCTAAGATAAGAGGCACATGCTCGTCCTCATCCATGTCAAGGATCACAAAATCGACCGGGAACACAAATTTGTCAACTTTAACCAACATGTTCTCCATAATACCCCTCGGATATTTGACCGAACGGTCAGCAAGCTGAATGCTCATGCGCGTGGGTGTCGGCTCACCTAGGTCTAGTCTCGCAAAAACATAATATGGAATTATGTTTATACTAGCACCTAGATCAGCAAGAGCATTGCTGACGGACAAGCTACCAATCAAACACGGGATAGTAAAACTCCCAGGATCCTTCAACTTCTGTGGCAGCTTGTTTTGGAGAACTGTTGAACACTCCTCGTTCAGTGTAACTGTCGACAACTCCTCAAGTTTCTTTTTGTTACTCAACAAATCCTTAAGAAACCTGGCATACTTAGGCATTTGCGCTAATGCCTCGACAAACGGAAGATTTATGTGAAGCTGTTTGAACAGGGCAAGAAATTTGCTGTAATTCTCCTCAGCTCTATCCTGTCTCAAACGTGCGGGATATGGAACAGGAGGTGTGTAGACTCTCGCGGGCTCCTTGGGACGTGCTGTACTTGCTGGGCGTAGCCTAGTAGGGTGCACCTGCCCAGGAACCTCAGTCTCAACCTCAACATCTCTCTCCTCAGTACCTGGCTCAACAGTGGCTGGCGGTACTGGATCCTGAGTGGTCTTGCCACTCCGAGTGGTAATCGCCTTAGCTGTTTGGCGAGGATTTGTCTCGGTATTGCCTGGAAAACCTCCCTGTTGGCGCTCTGACATAGATTTAGCAAGCTGACCCATATGTCTCTCAAGATTCTGCATATGAGTGCCCATGTTTCCCATTTCTTTCACAACAGTGGAGATATCCTACTCGTTTTTAGAAAATCGCGATTCATTCTGCTGAGCAACTTTCTGAATATCCAAGGCAGATTTCTGGTTCTGCTGCATCATCTGAGCCATCATGTCAGTAAGATTCTTCATACCCGTATCCTCAGACTGAATCGGGATCTGTCTAGTGCTCTCATGGTTAGGGTAGACCACTGGTAGCCGTTCAGTGCAAGCTCCTCAAGTAAATCACGCGCCTCCTCTGGCGTTTTGCTGCTCAGAGATCCACCGGCGGAACTATCAACAATAGGTCGCGTGAGGGCGTTCAGACCGCCATAGAAGATCTGCACCTGCTGATGCAACTCAATGCCATGAGATGGGCATTTCCTCAACAACTCCTTAAATCTCTCCCATGCCTCATACAAACTCTCGGTGTCCTCCTGCACGAATGAATAAATCTTGTTTCGAACATTGCGGCTTTAGACGGAGGAAAGTACTTGGAAACGAATCTCTGAGTCAAAGAATCCCAAGTAGTAATCGAACCAGGCGGGAGGGACTGAAGCCACGCCTTCGCTGCGCCGCGAAGGGAAAATGGGAAGAGTCTCAACTTAACTGCCTCCGATGTGACTCCATTGAGTTTGAACGTGTCACAAACCTCAAGGAAATTTAAAATATGAGCCATCGGGTCATCGTTCGGAAATCCATCGAACTGAACATAATTTAAGATCATGGAAATGGTCTGAGGCTGGATCTGGAAGTTGTTAGCTTCCACGGGTGGTCGTATGACACTGGGCTGCGCCCCCGCGATGTCGGGACGAGCGTAGTCGGCGAGTGTACGTCTCGGCGGAAGTGCCATCGGAACAGGAACAACTAATGCCTCCAAACGTCGAAGTCTATGAAAAACCCTCTCAGGTTCGGACAACGGTGAAAAAGGACTCCTCCGACGATGAATGCGCATAAACAGACGAAAAACGAAAAAGAAAACAGAAACAGAACATAAAGAAACTAGACTAAGCTAATAAACTAACTAACACGTAGGTAAACCCAGAAATAAGCAAACATACTAGAAACATGCAAATAAACAAGTAACGAAAGCAAGTAAATAGCTAAACTACTAGCTCTGATAGGTCTCGAAAGCTGACGCGTCCCCGGCAACGGCGCCAAAAACTTGATGTGTCAATTTGGATATATAAAAATGTGGTCAAGTTAAAAATGGTAAATACTGAGTGACCAAACCACACACTAGGGCAAGCGTACCCGTCGTATGCAATATAGTATCAATAAGTACCGAGTATCAATCCATGGACGCGTAATCAGACTCCCGATAATGTAGCATAACTAATATTTAACCGGTGCAATTGGAATGATCAATTCAAGTAAACTAAGCAAGCAATAAAATAAGCAGTAAATAATGCAAACGACAGAGAATCAGAGTGAGAGAGATATCACCTAGCCTAGAATCCACTAAACCAACATAAGACCCCCGACAAGACTTATCAACATGAAACTATCACCAAATGAGAATAAACCGACCAAGGAGGACTATAGACACATCCCGAATGATCAGACAATTCAAAATGAAGCACGGATAGCATAATATGTGAATTTGCACAACGGTTTCACAGTTTCGGTCAAAACAAGCAAAACACGCATAAATCAGGAAACACCAAGAGAGGTCTCTCTAAATGAAACATAATACATGCAATGATTCTAATTCCGATTATCTAGGACCTAGCAATGACTAAACACGAATAAATAAGCTCAAATCTTGTGGTCACAAGCATTCTAACCTATCAAACAATGCCTAGCCAATAACTAGCAAATGAAACAACTCGGTCAAGTTCATTCCATAACGATGCACACAAAAATCAGCCGCATATCAATGACATATCATCATGTAGGAGGTCTCCGGATCATGCATTAACCCAAAAACCCATTTAAGTCCAAGGATCAACAATAAACTAACTAATAATGGTTGCAATTCCACAATCCCTATCAATTAATCCACATAATACATCATTAACAGCAGCTAATTAAGCACACATAATCATCCCAAACAATCAAAACTAGAATCAAGAGCAAAAATCACATAATCATGTTGAAAAGTCAAACCGAAAAGTCAAAATGGGTAAAGCTTCATCTACACTAGGTGATAAAAGAGAAATCAGCCACAAATCATGTCTCTAATCATGAAATCAGTCAAATTTAAGCAAAACATAAACAAACAATCAACAACTAGGAAGAAGAAACCGATTTAGATGAAGAAATCTTCAACCAAAGCCTTCAAATCTTCAATCTACACTTCAAAATCTTCAATCTGGCCCTTGATTGCTCCAAAATGACGTATATGATCTCTTTCCGTGCTCCCACAGCTGCTCTCAGTCGAACCCCCTCAACCCTAGGCTCCAAGAATGCTTAAATACTCGTTTTGGGATTTTTAGCCGTCTGGGCCCGTTCATGGACCAACGAAAACTTGGACAGGAAAACTCGTTGGTCCATGAGGCCCACTTTACTTTTTTTTGGATTCCAGGATCATGGACCAGCGAAAACTGACAAACTGGGACTCGCTGGTCCATGACTGACACTGTAGCAGATTTTCAATTTCTTCTATCTTTCACTCCCGAGCTTCAAATCGCGTTCCGTTTTCGCCCGAATCACCACAAATCAACCGATCACCACCAGATCACCTAAAATTTAACATATGAACAATTAAGTACCAAAATCTCATCAAAACTTGAACAAAAGACGGATAAAATGCAGGTTTAGTCACTCGAAAACATGTATAAGATGCAGTGCATCAGCCGCTATGTAATTAAATGAAACCAAAACCATAAAGTTAATTTTTTGTATATATTAGAATGATTGTACTTCTCTTCTTTCTCTCACATGCACCCCATACATATACCCCAATCGCCGTCTCAAACCACAACCACCACCACCACCACCCTCCCGCCCTAATGGTTGAGCCTCCCCTAAACACAACCTACCCACAAGGATCATTGGCAACTCTATTCGCCAATGAGAACCGCCTTAAAATAACATTGCTCGGTCTATTGGGCATCATTATTATCAGCCTTGCCTTATACATCGCCGTCATGGGAAGCTTCGCCACTGCCACGCTGAAGCATAGCAGTCTAGACCTGGAGATCGAAAATAACCCTCTGGGTTATGTACAGTTTTCTCCTGAAAACTGAAAACACCAAGAAATTGTGGCAAGATTAGGGCTTCAGGTAATCCCTAGCTCCTCTGCCGAAGTTATTTCATCTTCTAGGATGTTAAAGCATACTCTTGACATTTTGGTAAAAACAAACCTACCGTTAAGGTCATTTTGCCAAGTACCCTTTGAGTTAAACAAGTTTTAGACTTTCCCGTTGTTCTTCTTCTTTCCTAAAGACCTTGAGGAAGAATAACGATTTGTTCTTCAACAGTTTGCTTATAACCAAACTGTGTGGCTCGACTTGAAAGACTCCTTTTCTACAAAGCTGCTTCTTCATCGGTTTCGTTTTCCAAAAGCGAAAAGAACAAAATATTATTTTTGTAGTGTGAAGGTGGTCCGCAAAGACATCCATCTTGAAGCGGATAAAAATAGGTGTTTAACAGCAAACTATCCACTGTAGTGGTTTTGATGGAAACCGGAAAGAATAATTTGTTAGGGTTATAAGTAGCTGACTTTAGTGAGTTGAGTAGTTGGTGAATGATGAATGATGTAAATTGTCATGTGAATAGTGAGTGAATTTGTGATGATCAATGATAAATTTAAAGGG
Organism: Deinandra increscens subsp. villosa; assembly: GCA_039602395.1. Lineage (NCBI taxonomy): Eukaryota > Viridiplantae > Streptophyta > Magnoliopsida > Asterales > Asteraceae > Deinandra > Deinandra increscens. Next base: position 13,759,042 of record JBCNJP010000007.1, on the reverse strand, counting down.
TTATGATTTTATTAACCCTATTATCTTTGATCCTAATAAAGCACTAAAATGGTTGCCACATGTCTTCATATTAGAGGTTCCACATCACCATTGCCACATGTCAAACTCACAATCAATTAAAAATATAGTAAATCACCAATTAAGACTAATTACCAATTTTATCCAAATTAAATTTTTATTTAAAAAAATAACAAAATTAATGCAGATTTGATAAATTTACTCAATAGTTTGGGTCTTTTTAAAAAAAATAAATCAACAATTTGTCAATTATAATAATTTTTTAATTTATTAAATTATCATTCATAATTTTATAAGGAGTTTTTTCTTTTTCTTGTTTGTATTTATTTAATACTTTTTCCGTTTCTTGGCTTCAAATCCACTTGTAACAAAAGAAAAAAAATGGGGGATACAAGTTGTGCTAGGAGGTTTCTCACCAGTGGTAAGTTTTCTTCTGATGGAGATTGGAGATGATCGGGTGGGTGGTGTAATGTCCCCGTCAGTGATCCAAATATGTCGTTAAAAAAAAGCTAGACCAAAACTTTGTTATTGTTACGATAGAGAAATTGATGTGTACAGCTATGTAATTAAATGAAAACAAAACCATAAAGTTAACTTTTTGTATATATTAAAATGATTGTACTTCTTTTCTTTATCTCATATGCATCCCCTATATATACCCCAATCGCCGTCTCAAATCACAACCACCACCACCCCCATCCCGCCCTAATTGTTGAGCCTCCCATAAACACAACCCACCCACAATGATCATTGGCAACTGTATTCGCCACTGAGAACCGCCTTAAAATAACATTGCTCGATCAATTGGGCACCACTATTATCAGCCTTGCCTTATACATCGCCGTCATGGGAAGCGTCGCCACTGCCACGCTGAAGCATAGCACCCTAGACCTGGAGATCGAGCATAACTCTCTGGGTTATGTATAGTTTTCTCCTGAAAATGACCAAGAACTTATGGCGCGATTAGGGCTTCAGGTAATCCCTAGCTCCTTTGTCGAAGTTGTTTCATCTTCTAGGATGTCAAAGCATGCTCTTGACATTTTGGTAAATCATACCTACCGTTTAAGGTTATTTTGCCAATTACCCTTTGTGTTAAACAAGCTTGAGACTCTCATGTTTCTCTTCTTCTTTCCTAGAGACCTTGAGGAAGAACAACGATTTGTTCTTCAACAGCTTGCTTATAACCAAACTATGTGGCTCGACTTGAAAACCTCCTTTTCTACAAAGCTGCATCTTCATCGGTTTCGTTTATTTCAAAAAGCGAAAAGAGCAAAATATTATCTTTGTAGTGTGAAGGTGGTCCGCAAAGACATCCAACTTAAAGCGGATGAAAGTAGGTGTTTAACAACGAACTATCCACTCTAGTGGTTTCGATGGAAACCGGAAAGAATAATTTGTTAGGGTTATAAGTAGCTGAATCAGTGAGTTTAGGAGTTGGTGAAGGATGAATGATGTAAATTGTGATGTGAATAGTGAGTAAATAGTGAGTGAGTTTGTGATGGTCAATGATAAATTTAAATGGTTATGATTTTATTAACCCTATTATCTTTAATCCTAATTAAGAACTAAAAAGTTGCCACATCTCTTTATAGTAGAAGGTCCACATCAGCACTGTCACATGTCAAACTCACAATCAATTACAAATTTAGTTAATCACCAATTAAGCCTATTACCAATTTTATCCAAATTAAATTTTTATATAAAAAAGTAACAAAATTAATGTAGATTTGATAAATTTACTCAATAGTTTGGGTCTTTTAAAAAAATAAATAAACAATTTGTCAATTATAATAATTTTTAATTTATTAAATTATCATTCATGAAAAACCGTATACGGATCAATTCTATGGATGAGACGGAAGTTTTGTCATTGAATCATGTCGAATGATTACATAACGAAGGAGTATACAAACGTTTAAGCTCTGTGGGAGGTCGGACAGAACCTCCCCTCTCAATACACAGACACAAGACAGAAACTTACAAAGAAATACAAAGACGAAACTATTTATACTTCTTCATTCTGTCCGAACTGGGTAACCTCCGAACCTGCTCCGAACTTCCTCTGAACTTGGAGTTCGGACCACCTTCGGACAACTCCGAGTTCGGCTGAGGTTCGGACCTCAGTTCATGTTTCCGACAAATCAGTCTGTTTGACAATTCGAACAGTAACGGCCACACAAGGTTCATGCATCAACAATTCATAATTTTATAAGGAGTTTTTCTTTTTCTTGTTTGTATTTATTTAATATTTTTTCCGTTTTTTGGTTTCAAATCCACTTGTAACAAACGAAAAAAATAGGGGTTACACGTTGTTTTTTTTTTAACGGCAAAGAGATTTTATTAAAACACCACTTGGTGGTTAGAGAAACCTAACCAACCAAACAAAAGAAAACATTATACAAATAACAAAGGATTTTGTAACCACGCACTACTCGACATAAAAAAGGACTTATCTCTAGTCGTAATCCAAGAGAACGATACGTGCCGAATAATCTCAAGCAAGCACGTCTGTTTAAAATCGTCATGTCTATGAACAATATTATTACGATATTTCCACACCGTCCACCACATACAAGCAAAAATTCCGTCAATGAGTTTCTTCTTCTTTTTCGAAAGTCTAGAGTTATCTAGCCAAGATAAAACCTCTTTAGGAGAGCACGAACACGAAGCAACGATCTGGAGCCAAGCTTTAACCTTCCTCCACAAACAAACCATGTAACTACAGTCTTCGAACAAGTGAGAAATAGATTCTAACGGGTGATCACAGAACATACAACTAAGATTCGGGATCTGAATGCCTCTTTCACACAACTTACTACGGACCGATAAATTTTTGTTTAAGAGGCGCCATCTAAATATATTGACTTTCTTCGAGATACATTTCGACCATCTCGTTTCAACAGAGGAGCCCGGATGGAGATGATCGGGTGGGTGGTGTAATGTCCTCGTCAGTGATCCAAATTTGTCGTTAAAAAAAGCAAGATCAAAACTTTGTTTTTGTTAAAATAGGGAAATTGGTGTGGGACGCTATATAATTAAATGAAACCAAAACCATAAATTTATCTTTTTGTATATATTAGAATGATTGTACTTCTCTTTTTTATCTCACATGCATCCCATATATATACCCCAATCACCGTCTCAAACCACAACCACCACCACAACCCTCATGCCCTAATGGCTGAGCCTGCCCTAAACACAACCCACCCACAACGATCATTGGCCACTCTATTTGCCACTGAGAACCGCCATAAAATAACATTGCTTGGTCTATTAAGCATCACTATTATCAGCCTTGCCTTATACATCGTCGTAATGGGAAGCGTCGCACTGCCACGCTGAAGCATAGCGCCCCAGACCTGGAGATCGAACATAACCCTCTGGGTTATGTGTAGTTTTCTCCTGAAAACGACCAAGAACTTGTGGCACGATTAGGGCTTCAGGTAATCCCTAGGTCCTTTGTCGAAGTTGTTTTATCTTCTAGGATGCCAAAGCATGCTCTTGACATTTTGGTAAATCATACCTACCGTTTAAGGTCATTTTGCCAATTACCCTTTGAGTTAAACGAGCTTGAGACTCTCCTGTTGCTCTTCCTCTTTCCTAAAGACCTTGAGGAAGAACAACGATTTGTTCTTCAACAGCTTGCTTATAACCAAACTATGTGGCTCGACTTGAAAGACTCCTTTTCTACAAAGCTGCATCTTCATCGGTTTCGTTTATTTCAAAAAGCGGAAAGAACCAAATATTATCTTTGTAGTGTGAAGGTGGTCCGCAAAGACATCCATCTTGAAGCGGATGAAGGTAGGTGTTTAACAGCGAACTATCCACTCTAGTGGTTTCGATGGAAACTAGAAAGAATAATTTGTTAGGGTTATAAGTAGCTGAGTTCAGTGAGTTGAGGAGTTGGTGAAAGATGAATGATGTAAATTGTGATGTGAATAATGAGTGAATTTGTGATGATCAATGATAAATTTAAATGGTTATGATTTTATTAACCCTATTATCTATCATCCTAATTAAAAACTAAAATTGTTGCCACATGTCTTTATATTAGAAGGGCCACATCACCATTGTCACATGTCAAACTCACAATTAATTACAAATTTAATATATCACCAATTAAGACTAATTACCAATTTTATCCAAATTAAATTTTTATTTAAAAAAAGTAACAAAATTAATGCAGATTTGATAAATTTACTCAATGTTTAGGTCTTTTTTAAAAAAAAAATCAACAATTTGTCAATTATAATAATTTTTAATTTAATAAGTTATCATTTATAATTTTATACGAAGTTTTTTCTTTTTCTTTTTTGTATTTATTTAATATTTTTTCTCTTTTCTTAGTTTCAAATCCCACTTGTAACAGAACGGAAAAAAATGGGTGTTACAAGTTGGGCTAATGGTTTTCTCACGAGTGGTATGTTTCCTCCTAATGAAGATTGGAAATGATCGGGTGGGTGGTGTAATGTGTCTGTCAGTGATCTAAATTTGTCGTTAAAAAAATAGATCAAAACTTTGTTTTTGTTAAGATAGGGAAATTGGTGTGGGCCGCTATGTAATTAAATGAAACCAAAACCATAAAGTTAACTTTTTGTATATATTAGAATAATTGTACTTCTCTTCTTTCTCACACATGCACCCCCTACATATACCCAATCGCCGTCTCAAACCACAACAACCACCACCACCGCCCTCCTGCCCTAATGGCTGAGCCTCCCCTAAACACAACCCACCCACAACGATCATTGGCAACTCTATTCGCCACTGAGAACCGCCATAAAATAACATTGCTCGGTCTATTGGGCATCACTATTATCAGCCTTGCCTTATACATCGCCGTCATGGGAAGCGTCGCCACTGCCACGCTGAAGCATAGCGCCTAGACCTGGAGATCGAACATAACCCTCTGGGTTATGTACATTTTTCTCCTGAAAACAACCAAGAACTTGTGGCACGATTAGGGCTTCCGGTAATCCCTAGCTCCTTTGTAGAAGTTGTTTCATCTTCTAGGATGTCAAAGCATGCTCTTGACACTTTCCTAGAGACCTTGAGGAAGAACAACGATTTGTTCTTCAACAGCTTGCTTATAACCAAACTGTGTGGCTAGACTTGAAAGGCTCCTTTTCTACAAAGCTGCATCTTCATCGGTTTTGTTTATTTCAAAAAGTGGAAAATACCAAATATTATCTTTGTAGTGTGAAGGTGGTCCGCAAAGACATCTATCTTGAAGCGGATGAAAGTAGGTGTTTAACAGCGAACTATCCACTGTAATGGGTTCGATGGAAACCAGAAAGAATAATTTGTTAGGGTTATAAGTAGCTGACTTCAGTGAGTTGAGGAGTTGGTGAACGATGAATGATGTAAATTGTGATGTGAATAGTAAGTGAATTTGTGATGATCAATGATAAATTTAAATGGTTATGATTTTATTAACCATATTATCTTTAATCCTAATAAAGCACTAAAATGGTTGCCACATGTCTTCATATTAGAGGGTCCACATCACCACTGCCACAAGTCAAACTTTCAACCACCATCTAAAAATCGCAAACCCACCCATATATCTTGGCGATTTGACGTTTCTCGTTAAGAAGGACCGGTAACAAGTTGGGGGGGGTGAATTTATCGTTCAACTCGTTTTAAAATTTATCGTCTCTTTGGCCGTCTCATACATCTCCCTTTTCCTCTTGGCATTTTGATGTCGAACCATTGCTTTGTCATCCCTTTCCTTCTCCCACTTCGTTTCAAACCTATTAATCACCTCCAAAGCCTTCTTCGATGCCTTTGTAGACGACTTACCCGACTTCTTTCTTACTTTTCGTGGTGGGTGTGTCAGCATGGAGTCCTCGTTTAAGTCAGACAAACGACTCGGCAATTCGCTCGAGTCGACATCGTTTGACGTTGTGTACTCGCCCGACGCCGAAGTCTTCGTTCTTTTAGGCTCACTAAGCCCACCAACCTTTCTTTTTGGTGTCAACCACTTAGGATGACTCTTCATAACTCGCCAAGCTTTAACGGAATGAAAACCTCTCTTCTCGTAGATGGTTCGATAATCGACCAATGCCTTCTCAAAAACATCTATATCTGCCGCACCACTAGCTCGTTGATGTTCCTATGTATATAGAAGAAACAAATTATTTATATAGAAAAAAATAAACTTTCCATATATATATATATATATATGTATATGTATATGTATATATATACTTACATTTTGAGTCACAAGCCCATTAAAATTCATCAACTTCTTGTTCAAGTTCTTTCAATTTGTGTTTACTTGATGAACGGTTCGATCGGTATCACCCATCATCAAACCGTTATAGTGTTCAAGAGCCCGGTTCCGAAAAGATTCCGCCTTTTGTTGATCGCCAACTTTTGTATCTTCAGTTACATGAATGTAAGCTTGTGCCAAAATCTTCTCTTGATCGGAATTCCAAGCCGTCCTATCTGCTCGTTTTGGTTGCTTTCATGTCTTCGTTCTCTTCTTGACTTGAGTGGCGTCCTCCACCTCATCTTCTTCCATTAGTCCTCTACTTCTATTTCTTCATCCACTTCTTCGGATTCGGAATCGGGGTCGGCAACACGTCGTGGATCTCGAAATTGGCTATTTTGGTACATGGATTGTTGTCGGTTTGTAGACGTAAATTGATGAACTTTGCAGTGTAACGGAAAATAATCGGGTTGGGGTCCGTATCGACCACTCATCAAATAAACAAACGATTGTTGTTGATAGAACGCCGGTTGTGAAGGTGGTTATGGAGGCGGCTGGGAGTAGAAACCAGGAGGTGGTTGAGAAGGAGGTAAAGAAGAAGATTGACTAGTTGTCGTTCGGACTTTCGGTCGAAACTTTTTGTTGGTGATGGCGAGTGATATCTTTTTTCTTGGATCCATTTGAGGGTGTTTGAGAGTGGTTATAAAAATGTAGAAGAAATAGTAGAAGATATATAGAAATTGTGGTATAAAATGAGGTGAAATGGGGGGTTTATATAGGGTAAAAAAATTAGCTATTAGCCGTTGGCTACTAGCCGTTTCACTCTTGGCTACTAGCCGTTTGACTCCAACGGTCGAAAACGGTCAGATTTTTTAGTCGGCAACAATCGACATTAATTCTGTGTTAATAAAATCTACTTAGCAAACAAAGGCCAATGCTATATATAAATACAATGGAGGCGCCGAGAATAAGGCAAGGAAATCCAGATATATATGAAGAAAATAAAACTAATATTTAAGTATCAATATTCTCCTTCAAGTTGGAGGCTTGGAGCATGTAGATATCTAGTGCTCAACTTCACAAGTGAAAATATGAGTTGTTTGAGTTCCAAGTCCTCTC
>JBCNJP010000007.1:13665971-13751191 GCA_039602395.1 Deinandra increscens subsp. villosa | reverse complement strand
CAATTGTGGAATTGCAACCATTATTAGTTAGTTTATTGTTGATCCTTATACTAGAATTGGTTTTTGGGTTGATGCATGATCCGGAGACCTCCTACATGATGATATATCATTGATTAGTAGCTGATCTTGTGTGCATCCATTTGAGGTTGACTTGACCAAGTCGTTTCTTATGCTAGTTATTGTCTAGGCACTGTTTAGTAGGTTAGATTGCTTGTGACCACAAGATTTGACCCTACTTATTCGTGTTTAGAGGTTTCTAGGTCTCAGGTAATCGAAATTAGAATCATTGCATGTATTAGGTTTCATTTAGAGAGACATCTCTTGGTGTTTCCTGATTTATGCGTGTTTTGCTTGTTTTAACCGAAACTGTGAAACTGTTGTGCAAATTCACATATTATGCTATCCGTGCTTCATTTAGAATTGTCTGATCATTCGGGATGTGTCTATAGTCCTCCTTGGTTGGTTTATTCTCTTTTGGTGATAGTTTCATGTTGATAGGTCTTACCGGGGGTCTTATTTGGGTTTAGTGGATTCTAGGCTAGGTGATATCTCTCTCATTCTGATTCTCTGCCATTTGCATTGTTTACTGCTTATTTCATTGCTTGCTTAGTTTACTTTAAATCAATCATTCCAATTGCATCGGTTAAATATTAGTTATGATACATTATCGGGAGTCTGATTACGCGTCCATGGATTGATACTTGGTACTTATTGATACTATATTGCATACGACGGGTACGCTTGCCCTAGTGTGTGGTTTGGTCACTCAGTATTTACCATTTTAAACTTGACCATATTTTTATATATCCAAATTGACACATCAAATAAGCAAGTTGTTGAAGAACAAATCATTGTTATTCCTCAAGGTCTCTAGGAAAGAAGAAGAACAACAGGAGAGTCTCAAGCTTGTTTAACTCAAAGGTTAATTGGGAAAATGACCTTAAACGGTAGGTTTGATTTACCAAAATGTGAAGAGTATGATTTTATTGGATATTAGATGTCCTGACCCGACATTTAACGTAACCGACCCGGTTTCGACCCGGAAGAGATACACCGGAGTCAACGAACTAAATAATTAATTACTTGTTAATTAATTAATTAAATGGTTAATATAAATAAATATTTGATATTTATTTAATTAAAGTAACAAAATAATATTTATCGTAAAATCGGTTTACGAAAATCGACGGGATATTGTCTAGTCGTTACTGGGTTAAGGGACTAGTAAATATCATTGGGTTTAGCATGTTGGATCGCGACATGGGCCTAGGATTCCTACAAGCCCATGGTTAGTGATTAAAAGGTTGGGATTGAGAGGATATTAACCCTAATCGCGATTTGGCTCTCTCCCCTCGCCCTTGCTGTCGCCAACCTCACAACCCTATCCATCTCTCTTTCTTGTTCGACGCAAACCACCACCATATCTGTCGCATGCCGCCACTACCATGGTGAAACGTGATCCTCGTTTGATCGCTGCCGCGTTGAAATTGGAAACCACCGCCGCCACCGCTCGCGCCGCCACCGTAGAAGAGAGGGTCGCCGCCTCTATCGCCGTCGCCGTCATCGCCGACCTATTCGGCAAGGACCACCGCGAGGTGGTTCTCGCTTTACCCGCGCCACTAAGGTCAATGTTTGAACCGCCTCATGCCGCCAACGTCCAATCCGGTGAAAGTTCCAAGTGGCCGGCGCCACTTTATGCCGCTATCGTTGCGCCACTTGCTTCGTCGCCTCCATGCTCGTCGGACAAAATCGATGTGATATCGGTTTCGTCGTCAAGCATGGCGGAACCCTTTGATTGTAATGCCATGATCCATGGCATGGTTCCGTTACCGCCACCACCGCCGGTTCATGAGATGAACCTGCCAGTGGTGCCTGAGGCCCCGTCTTCAAAGTCGGTTGAAGACTTGACTCGTCGGTTCGAGTCGGGGGTTACCGCTGATCCTAGCGCCAGTTCGTCGAACCCCGGTGTCTCAAACGGTTGTTCGGACTCCGCCAAGGTATATCTAAATTGTTTAGATAATTAAATTAATTATTTAATTTATTTATGTATTTACGCGTACACGGTGATCAGATCCTGTCTACGGCTTTTACTAAAATTCGTGTTGTAAAACATCTTTCCGATGCGTAATTAATTTTGATTAATTAACCCGTATATTTAGTCGGTAAATAATTAAAACGGGCAACCCGGATACCCACTGTAAAACCCAACAGTGGTATCAGAGCCACGATCACTGCGCGTAAATCTGAACCGATCTTTTCGTAACCGGTGGTTCGCAATTTCGATTCGTTTCCAAATTGCGAACGGAATTACTTGTCTGATTCTTTTTAATTTATTGTGTGTTACAACCGACCCCTTTTATTTATTACATGATTGTATGTTTTGGAGCGTTTTATTTTTCTCTGATTGGCCCAATTGTTGGCCCAATTGTATCTTTTATTTGGTTTTAATGGACCCGCTGTTTTCAGGTTTTAAAATTGTAATGTAGAGCTAGGTTTACTAAATTGTTAGTAAATTTTATAAAACCAAGACCGAAGATCGGACACTCGCTAAAAGGGGAGTCTGAAGGCTAGTGGGAGCTGAACCGGATCCACGAACGCACATAGTTGCCTTCCTTGTGGTTGTTCACTTTTAGTTGTCATGTCCCTAATGGTCTTGCTAAATGGCTCTAGCAAGACCAAGCCTTTATGCCGTTAACATATAATTGACCATTCGCGACACTTAGATATTTTAAATAGGTGATTTAAAATAATTGTCCCGAGTGATGATAGGGTTTATCGTTTGTGTCTAACGATCACTAAATATTAAAATTGGTTTTAATATCCCTATCTGGTAAATAAAAATTGATAGTTCATGTCGTCCAAAATCAAGTCTAACTTGGAACGTATTGACCGGAGCATCAGTGTTGGAGTATTTCAACACCGCACTTGGTGCCGAGGGTACCTTCCAAGGTGGGGCATTGGAGTATTTCAACACCGTGCCAGCCACATTGACCATTTGGATTACTATCGTTTTCTTTATGTATGTTTTTAGTGTTGGAGTATTTCAACACCGCACTATGAACGTATATAGACAAAGTGGGCATGGATGAGGCTAAACGTATCGCAAAATACAATCTATTGTATTATGCGGCCTCATAAATGAGAGTCGCGACTGAGACTTCGCGATTAACAACCGTTGTCAGTTTGGTTACATGAGTTTGCTCCTGAGGCTCATTTGGCGGTCTCAAGTAAAATTGTCTAATCGAATTCTCAATTTTCTTATTAAATAAATCTTACCAATTTATATAAGAAAATGATTTACACCAAAAATACTAATTTAAAATTACTTTGCATTATTTCAGAAGCCTATTGAAAACACTATTCCTCTAAGTTCAATGGTATCTTTCGACCCATTCACAGAGACGAACTTCTGATCATGGCAAACCCTCCTGAGGAACATCTTGACCGACCCATCCCGAGCTTGCCGTCTTACTTGCTAAACGACCGCTCGCGATTGGAATTCCAAAAGCACTGTGACGACTCTCGGGAAGTCAGTGAGCTTATGTTATCTTGCATGACACCGGATTTTCGGTATAACTTTACCGACATGGGAGCGTATGAGATCATGAGAAAACACAAAGATTTATTTGAGTTGAGTCAGAGATGTTGTGACAATTCGACTTTTTAGGTCATTTTCTGGCATTAACTAAACGTAAACCGTATTAAATGTTGTGTGAACATTTATGTGCTTAACTGTGTTGACTTTAGCAAATTAGTGTTTTGTGTGATCAATCACTACGAGCATGCACGGAAGTTTAAACGTTTGAAAATTTATGATTCGTATCTTATAATTTTATGTGATATTTGTATATTCGCATATTATTCATTGATTATGTGAACTAAATAAGTATAGATTTAATTCTATGATTTTATGTGGAATTAGATACATATGCATATAATATGATTTAATTACATTTATGATTTTATGTAATTTAAGAATTCTAGTTACAAGTTATATATAAGTTATTTATAAGTGATGTGTTGCAAACACATCCCATTTCCGGTGTCTTTTATGTTTATATTTGAGTTAAATTGAGTCGGTTGTCTTTAGTTTTAAGTGTTTTTATTAGAGTTTGAGTCTTCTGGTCCTTTTTATGTTTTCTTACTAGTTTTGTAGGTTTTTAATAAAGTTCCGGGGCCAAGAGAAGAAATAGAGATGAAGTGCTGAAAAGGAGTCCCCAGGCGTATCGCCTGGGGAGAAAGGCCTTGTAGGCGATACGCGTGAAACCAGGTAGTCAACGAGGGGTTAAGTCGGTTTGACCCGACTGTTTTGTCGCGAAGCGAGATCCGGGCGTATCGCCTGGATGTTTGTGTGTTGTAGGCGATACGCCTAGAAGTCTAAAACCCGTGAAATTTGCCAAGTCGATATAAAATCAGATTTAGGGTTTGTATTCGTCATTCACGACTTCCAGACGAACTCAGAGGCGATTTTGGGCGATTTCAAGAGCAGAGAAGGCCAAGGATTGAGGAGGAAGCATCGGTGGATCGATTTTATCACATACATCATCATCATCCTACCGGGTTTCATCATTCATTCTTCTTGTTCTTAATTTCAATTATGTTTTCTGTCAAAGTTCAGATCTTTATCACTATTACAGACATGAACATGTTGCTAGGCTAATTTGTTTGTATTGCCTAGACCCAATTGGATGATTATTTAGTATTTATAACTTCATTCGGTTTTGATTGATTGATTGATGTTGCACTTTTATTCAATTCCAATGATTATTATGTTTTGATGCATATGTGTGTTACGAGTAGATTATTAGTTGGTTGTGGATGCTTAATTTACCCGCGAATGTCTTTCGGTTTAGGTAGATTAGCTAAAGTAGTTGACTTTAGGGTTAATTGCTAAAGTATAGTTAGGGCTTCCTTGACTATTGCATCGATAATTGATTGGTAATTCACTTGTAATGTGCTGCTAAACTAAAGACTTAAAAGGTACAGGTTTAACGGGTAGTTGGGTCGGTTAAAGTTCTAGGGTTGCACTGTCTCAAAAGGAAGTGTCCTAGGGTTTTGTCTAGCTTGGTATTCCGTGTCATTCATGGTTGTCATTGGTAGCTCCGGTTAGTCTAGGTGCATCTTAGGTATATCCGAGGGTGACTAGGGTAATTGAAGTGGGATGGACTTAAAAGGTGAACCCTTGTTCGAGCGTTAGGAGTGTAGCTAGGAAGGACTTAAAAGGTGAACTAGCCACCATCAGATCAATCAATTCCGAGTGAGGTTGTAGGTATTAAGTAGGATTCCAGGGTCTAGGTGATACTCTTTTCTCTTCTGAATTCTCCCAAAGTTTCCTGCTTTTGTCTGTCTGTGCGTTGATTAGGTAATTTTAGTTAAATCAAATCTCAATCCAAAAACCCCAAATCAAATTACTCAGTATTTCCAATTTCTAGGTCTAGGTTAAGTCTTGTTTTTAGAGTGTCCTAGGTTCGATATCCGGTCTTGCCTTAGCTTAGCTACAATCCGACAGGTTCACTGCCTTAGGGTTCGGTTCGGCTTAGGTTATTTCGGTAAAATTAGGTGTGTCTTAGGTCTAGGTTTTAGGTCTATTTTATTAGTGTTTTTAGTGTCGTTCCGAGCACATCAAGTTTTTGGCGCCGTTGCCGGGGACACTTGGCAATTGGCAAGATTAGCTTAGGTCGTCGTTAGGAAATTCTGAGTCTTTTAGGGTTTTTCTGTGTCTAGAGTTTGAGGATTTTCCGTATCGAGTCTAGATTTTTAGGTTTTATTTTTCTTGAGTCTGTTTTTCCCGTTATATGCCACACACCCGTTCGCAAGGTCCCCCTGAGCTTACATCACTTTCTGATCCAGACGCGGATATTCGTGAGCGGTTCCGCCTTCTACGCACCGAGCTAGAGGCGTTCATCACTTCCACCACCACCCCTTCGAAACCATCCTCTTCATCCACACCAATCGAGCGCGACACCAAACCCATTCCATTCCCCAATCTATCCACCATGGCGGCACGTCGCACCGTCCACGAGCAGGCTAGCGCCGGAGTCACCGAGGCCCGGTTTGCTATTGCACAGCCTGACATTGCCAACACCGCAAATTGGCAAGTTCCGTCCCACGTCATCAACGCGTTGACGCACTCCCTTCAGTTCCATGGGCGTGAGGACGAAGATGCACCGATGCATATCTCCAGGTTCACGCGTATCTGCAACACGTTCGGACTCACCGGAGTCGCGAACGACATCATTTATTTGCGTCTTTTTCCATTCTCCCTTACGTCTCGAGCCGCTGAGTGGCTTGAGACGCTTCCGCCTAATTCGATCGCCACCTGGGACGATCTCACCGCCAAATTCCTGAAAAAGTACCATCCTCCAGCTAAGGCTGCGCGTACTCGGGAGGAAATCCACTCATTTCGCATGGATCCCGACGAGCCTTATTCTGTTGCATATGAGCGTTTCAATACTCTTCTGAGCAAATGTCCGCAACACGGGTTGACGGAATGGGCTATCATCGAGAAGTTCTATAATGGACTTCCTTATTCAGTTCAAAAAGAGTTTAACATTTCTGCTGGAGGACACATGATGGAGAAGCTCACGGTCGATGAATGCAAACAACTGTTTGAGAGCTTCGCACTCGCTGAACAGCAGACCCCCGGAGATCGGAGAGCCACCTTGGCCCCGACTCGATCCCTTGTTCCATCTACATCTACCCGGGGCGTCAATCACATTGGCTCAGAAACCATGTCATCTAGGGAGTTAGAAAACATTTACAAAACCTTAGAAGAAATCAAACTCCATATTAAAGCCAAATGTGAGCTGTGCAGAGGCGCTCACGACACCCGAGACTGCCCGCTTGCTCCCGCTGAGCAAGTGGATTATATTGGAAACCGAAACCAGTTCGGTAATTCGTTTCAGTCTGGGTGGAGGAGTGGCCAAAATTCAGGATGGCGAGAGGGAGGAAATCCACCTGGTTTTCAACCGAGGTATAATCAGAGTGGTGGAGGAGATGCAGGGCCGACGATGAAGGAGCTTACAGAGTTGGTCATGAACCAAACACAGATTCTGCAGCAGATGAACGCGAGGGATGAGGCCACACAGAAGAAGCTAGCGGAGCACGATACTTTACTGAGGAATCAACAGGCTTCGTTCCTTGACTTGCAGCGTTCAGTCGGTGACATAGCGAAGCAGCTGAAAGAGCTCAACTCCCGAGGGGGTCAGTTTTCTGGTAGTACTTATAAGAACCCCAATGCTAATGTCAATGCGATCACTACTAGAAGCGGGAGAGTTGTTCATAGTCCATCACCGACGTTTGTTAATGAAGAGCCGGTCGATGAGGAGATTGAGTTGGAGACGCCTGGCGGGAGGGTGCACGAGAGTGTCACGCCAGCAAGTACCGCACCGAACGTCGAGGCTGAGGGAGTGAGCGAGAAGCCGCTAAAGTGGGAGGCGGTTAAAGAGAAGAAGAGAGTGAGGTTCGCGCCGAAACCAATCACTGCTGATGATCTGAAGCGTGTTCCTTATCCTGAGAGGTTGGTCCAGCAGAAGAATGCGCGTGAGTACAGTCAATTTTTAGAGCTTCTTAAGCAGCTTAGGGTCACCTTACCTTTTACTGATGTTATTAGACAAATGCCTAAGTATGCTAAGTTTTTGAAAGATATGTTAACTAATAAGAAGAAGCTTGAAAGTTTTTCAGATGTCACCCTTGATGCCCAGTGTTCTGCTGTAGTCCAGAATAAGTTACCTGAAAAGTTGACTGATCCTGGCACCTTTACCATACCGTGCTCGTTTGGTGACTTGTCTGTTACATGTGCTTTAGCTGATCTGGGTGCCTCTATTAATGTTATGCCTTATTCTGTTTTCATGCACCTAGGATTAGGGGAGTTAGAGCCTACTAGGATGACAATATCTTTGGCGGATAGGTCGGTAGTTAGACCCAAGGGAATAGTGGAGAATGTACTTGTGCAAGTGGATAAATTCTTGTTCCCTATAGACTTTGTGGTAGTTGATACGGCATATGATGCTAGCTGCCCTCTGATTTTAGGTAGGCCTTTCCTTAGGACTGCCCGGGCGTTAGTTGATGTTTTTGCGGGCACGATTATTTTGAGGGTAGATGATGAATCGGTTGAGTTCAAGGTTGGTAAGTCGAGTGACAAGAACAGCGAGTCCGTATGCTTTCTAGGATCTTTTATATCTTTGGTGGATAGTTGTGTTAGTTATGTCACTGGTGAGGACTTGGTAGTTGGAAATAGGTTGGAGGGTGAGGTTGTAGTTGAGAACAAGTGTGGGGAGGATCCCGGGGGGTTAGACGAGGAAGTTGATGAAAACGAGCATTTTGACCCGTTAGTAGAACCCGTTGATGAGTTGTTGGGTAAAGAGTTGTTGGTGGTTGATGATGGATGTAGGAGAGCTACACTTGATGATATAGGTGAGATTGATGATAGGATTATGGTGAGTTCAAGTGTGGGGAGGTTAGCTATGGTTGTTAGTGAGAGTGACCCATCTTTGGGTTTCCTGGGTAAACTTCGGGTTATTCCGGGTAGGTTCAAGCATCGGAGAGTTAAACAGTGGTTGTACTTGTTAAAGATGGTTGCTTTATGGCTTAGGAGGTTAATTGATAGTTGTGCTAGGAGAAACCAGGTGGAGTCTGGTGTTTTTGTGCTGAAAGATGTGAAATCGAAACCTCCAGATGTTTTGGGAGGTTGTGTGATGTTTAGAGTTGAATGATAAGTGCCGGGTTTGTATATTCTGTATTTGTGATTTAAATTTCTGCAAATTTTTCGTTTTTCGTGTATTTTGCGTCTTTTGGTTTTGTGTTTTGTGTTCGCAGGTGATTGTGGAGATTCGTGCTATAAGCAATTTGAGGATGTGCAGGTCAAATTTGAAGTTTTGGCTGAGAATTTCGACTGGAGGAGCTGGTATGTGAAAAAGGAGATAGAAAAATTTTTGGGTCAAATTCCAAAAATTCTCTGGAAATCACGCTCCAAGCGTATCGCCTGGTGGTTGGTAGGTTATAGGCGATACGCTTGCATCCTTTGGCGGGCCGGTTGTGTGCAGCCCTAGGCGTATCGCCTGGGAGATGCACAGATGTAGGCGATACGCCTAGGAGAGGTAAGTCAGAAAAAAAAAATTATTTTTTTATGTTTATTATTTCTGTCTACCGAGCTTATGGAGGTTTGCTGCGGCTGAGGTGCTGAGTCTCTGGAATGTCAGGTGAACGCGTTTCAACTTGTTTTATTTTATTTTATTTTATTCTGCTTTATTTTTGTTCCATTCCACATTGAGGGCAATGTGTGATTCAAGTGTGGGGATGGTATACTTTCGTATTGAGTCAGTCTTTTATTTTTGATGTGTTTAATTGAGTCATAAAAAGTGAGAAAAATTTGAAAAAAAAAAATTTGAAAAATTGTTCAAAAATGTCCGAGATTCTGGCTGCTTTAAATGGAAAATGATAGGTAAAACTGGGAATTGATTTGCGAATGTTGTGCTTAAATGCTAATTAATGGATTAATTTGGGAAATGTGGATAAGTATGGTTGAATGGAAAGCATTTCTAGTCTATGATGTGTCGGTAGGCCCAGCTGACCTAGGAGTAGCTTAAATTGCTTATGTGTTTATTGTTGTATAAATATGCTAATCAGTCTGCTAGTGGGTTCCCATTTTAGGAGTGATAGGGATTATGAATCTGATGATTAGGAGGAAAGAGACCGCTTTAGGCTAGATACTCCTATGTCCTTAGAATTTCCAATGAGCATGTAGTTAATAATTTGGCTAATGAATTAGAGTGAAGGGGCAGAATACTCATGTACAAACTAAGGATAGTATCCCGTGGTAAGTACCTCTGATGATGTTCCGGATCTCGCGGGCAAAATACTCACGTATGATTTCGGGGGTAAGACCTTGTGAAAGAATACCTCTGGTGATGTCCGTTGGTAATTTTAGGTAAAAGTAACCAATTATAAAAAAAAAAATTATTATAAAAAAATTATAAAAAAAAAAAGAAAAAAAAAAGAAAAAAAAAGAAGAAAAAAAAATGATAGCTTAGAGGAATAAATGCTCAGGAATTTGCATATAAATAATTAGTTATTCTTTGGACATCTTAGTATCTGGTTTAAGGGGGGTTGAAAAAATATAATTGTAAATCATTATTACCCTTTGCTTTGACTGAATATGATTATGTGATTATGTGAACTAAATAAGTATAGATTTAATTCTATGATTTTATGTGGAATTAGATACATATGCATATAATATGATTTAATTACATTTATGATTTTATGTAATTTAAGAATTCTAGTTACAAGTTATATATAAGTTATTTATAAGTGATGTGTTGCAAACACATCCCATTTCCGGTGTCTTTTATGTTTATATTTGAGTTAAATTGAGTCGGTTGTCTTTAGTTTTAAGTGTTTTTATTAGAGTTTGAGTCTTCTGGTCCTTTTTATGTTTTCTTACTAGTTTTGTAGGTTTTTAATAAAGTTCCGGGGCCAAGAGAAGAAATAGAGATGAAGTGCTGAAAAGGAGTCCCCAGGCGTATCGCCTGGGGAGAAAGGCCTTGTAGGCGATACGCGTGAAACCAGGTAGTCAACGAGGGGTTAAGTCGGTTTGACCCGACTGTTTTGTCGCGAAGCGAGATCCGGGCGTATCGCCTGGATGTTTGTGTGTTGTAGGCGATACGCCTAGAAGTCTAAAACCCGTGAAATTTGCCAAGTCGATATAAAATCAGATTTAGGGTTTGTATTCGTCATTCACGACTTCCAGACGAACTCAGAGGCGATTTTGGGCGATTTCAAGAGCAGAGAAGGCCAAGGATTGAGGAGGAAGCATCGGTGGATCGATTTTATCACATACATCATCATCATCCTACCGGGTTTCATCATTCATTCTTCTTGTTCTTAATTTCAATTATGTTTTCTGTCAAAGTTCAGATCTTTATCACTATTACAGACATGAACATGTTGCTAGGCTAATTTGTTTGTATTGCCTAGACCCAATTGGATGATTATTTAGTATTTATAACTTCATTCGGTTTTGATTGATTGATTGATGTTGCACTTTTATTCAATTCCAATGATTATTATGTTTTGATGCATATGTGTGTTACGAGTAGATTATTAGTTGGTTGTGGATGCTTAATTTACCCGCGAATGTCTTTCGGTTTAGGTAGATTAGCTAAAGTAGTTGACTTTAGGGTTAATTGCTAAAGTATAGTTAGGGCTTCCTTGACTATTGCATCGATAATTGATTGGTAATTCACTTGTAATGTGCTGCTAAACTAAAGACTTAAAAGGTACAGGTTTAACGGGTAGTTGGGTCGGTTAAAGTTCTAGGGTTGCACTGTCTCAAAAGGAAGTGTCCTAGGGTTTTGTCTAGCTTGGTATTCCGTGTCATTCATGGTTGTCATTGGTAGCTCCGGTTAGTCTAGGTGCATCTTAGGTATATCCGAGGGTGACTAGGGTAATTGAAGTGGGATGGACTTAAAAGGTGAACCCTTGTTCGAGCGTTAGGAGTGTAGCTAGGAAGGACTTAAAAGGTGAACTAGCCACCATCAGATCAATCAATTCCGAGTGAGGTTGTAGGTATTAAGTAGGATTCCAGGGTCTAGGTGATACTCTTTTCTCTTCTGAATTCTCCCAAAGTTTCCTGCTTTTGTCTGTCTGTGCGTTGATTAGGTAATTTTAGTTAAATCAAATCTCAATCCAAAAACCCCAAATCAAATTACTCAGTATTTCCAATTTCTAGGTCTAGGTTAAGTCTTGTTTTTAGAGTGTCCTAGGTTCGATATCCGGTCTTGCCTTAGCTTAGCTACAATCCGACAGGTTCACTGCCTTAGGGTTCGGTTCGGCTTAGGTTATTTCGGTAAAATTAGGTGTGTCTTAGGTCTAGGTTTTAGGTCTATTTTATTAGTGTTTTTAGTGTCGTTCCGAGCACATCAATAAGTTATTTATCATAGAGTTATGTGATTTAAATATAAAAGTTATGATTTTATGTGATTTTAAATAGATGATTGTGGAGTTATATCCCATGATTCATTTTAGTAAACAAGATTCATATTTTCTATAAACGTGATACGATTTGTATATTTTGACATTCCTCGTATATTCGTGGTTAAAAAGATTTCATGTTAACTCCGTTAGAAATCCGTTAGCACTCATATACTTGAGGGACCCTTTCTGCCATTTTTCCAAACTTTATTTTATTAGATAAAATGTGGAGGACTGGTTTTGTAATTACCACAAACCCGTTTTATATGATTGTATAATGTTGAGGGACTAGATTAGACAATCGATCAAAGTGAAATAAATGTCATTTACGACATTCAAGTCGCAAACCGTTTCACCGAGCCGCTCCGATCATCACTCCTGGTCGGTTTCGAGACTATCCATCTTCTTGCCATCATTTTATAGCCTCAATGATTATTATTGCATCAAACCCATACAATTCTCCCAACTCTTTCTCTCGTTCTCTCTCTCGTTTTCTTTATTTTTAAGAGCTTTTCCAACGACTCAAAACCACCGTCAACCAACACTATCTGCCACTGTTGCACCACCTCTAGATCACCATTGTGATCGCGAATCTCCTACGAGCAACCAGGTGTAATCAGAAGTTCAAACCGCGACTGTGCTCGGTGTTCGCGTTCAAAGTTCGAGATCCGTTTCGGTGTCCAAACTCGTCAATCTCACATCTCCGACTCAAGGTAAATCATCCCCTCTGTTAGTCGCACAAATTCTGAGATTTTTTTTTGTTTGTGTTTTACGATTTTCCGGCCACCGGATTAGGGTTCCGGCGGGATTGGGTTTGTGGGGAAGAAGGAGACTCGATCCGGGTACGGGTTATAAAGTTTTGAAACGGTTTATCACCAGACGCCAATCTAGCATAACTGGTTTGGTCGCTGGTATGGTACGCTGGGGGGGGCAGGTTCGAGACCCGTCCCATACGTTTTTATTTGTTTCCCTGATTTCCTTCCTAAAACTCGGCCTGGTCTCCACTACAACACAAAAACATTTTTGTTTCCTCTATAACCAGATCAGAAGTGTTGCCCTAGTGGTCAGGTTGTTGTCTTGCGAATGGGAGGTCGCCGGTTCGAACCTTGGCGACCTCTGTTTTATTATTTTTATTGTTTTATAGAGATTTAAGGCATTTGACCACCTAAAACTTATTCCTAAGCGTATCTTCGACTATTACACCCATAAATTTAGACGTTTTGAATCCAAATATAGTTTAATAAATCATATGTAAATATATATATTATATATATTTATTTTTAAACTCAAGAATTATGGTTTTTACGAGAAATGGTAAAATAAATATATTTTCATGAAATTTAATGTATAATACGTATGTCGTTGGTTCATTGAAACGATTAGATACTTTCAGTTGGAATTTTATAAATATGTATCTCGTTTTGTAATCCGTTATTAACGTCATTTGCACGTTTGGTTTAAATAAATATATTATATTTATTTATTTATTTATTCTTGTAATCCTTGTACTTAGAAAATATATATAATATTGTTGTATATTGTATTTTCTCGTGTTATTTCGGTAACCACTCGGATTTGGCACACATGCCATCCTCAACTTGTTTCGGACTTATCGATCGTTCGTTTTTGTCATTTACGTTAGACTTAATAGTTTATAGAACATGGACTTATACTCGTATGCTTGTTAGGTGATTGATTGCTTGTACAAGACTCGTTCTTGCTACTTGAATTAACTGTTTATTTGGAAACTTTGCTGAGCAACCTAAGGTGAGTTTCACGGCACCATTTTACTTATTTTAATCCTGTTGGAGGAGATTAACATGCAAACACTTGAACTGTTAGATATATATCACCTGAATGATAGTGGCACACTTATGATAAAGCCCTCACTTTATAGTTACTGTCAATGTGACATCAGCGGGAACTTATTTAGTAGATCTACTGGGTTTGACAGCCCCACCCGGGTCAGTCGCTCTGGCACAATTGGATATCGAACGGGTGTTATAAACTTCTTAGTCTTAACGAGACACAATTGAACTTGTCGAGCTTCAGTAACTGGATAGCTAGTTGATCTAGTCAAACGTGCACTGATTTCTTGAAAATAGTCTAGCTAACTATTAATATATTATCTGGATTTTACTGAACTGTTAAACTGATGAACTGATTAAACCTGTGAACTCACCAATCTTTGTGTTGACATTTTAGCATGTTATTTCTCAGGTCGCTAAACTGGATTGCTTGCCACGAGCTAAGATGCACCACTTAAGGATCATTATTGTCCTGCATGCATAATAGACTTTAAAACTTTTCAAACTGATTATCTTTTGGTTTGCGCATGTTTTGGCGCTTGAATATTTATTACAACTTTTGTCTTTTACGCTTCCGCATTTCAAAACGCATTTACTTTGGTTTAAATTACATTGCATATAGACTGTTTGTATGGCTAATGTGTTCGATCCTGGTTTGTCACACTCCCTGCGGCGCGTTGTCGAGCGTGAGATTTTTGGGGGTGTGACAGATGTGAACGATGTAAATGTTGGGTTACGACAGTGGCATTCGGGTCTCGGTAATAGCAATTTTTTTATATGAAAATAATTATTTACAGTAAATATTATTTAATCGATTACTGAAGTAATTTAAATCAGACAATTAAATTAATAATTAATTTAACAGGCAGCTGAAAACCTTCTAATTTATTAACACGAAAAACCAGATAATTAGCGTAAGCCAAAACAACAGGATTCGACAATCACCATACGCGCAAACACCAAAACGCATTTATATACAAACGCGACATTTCATAAAATAAATAAACAGTTAAATCTAAACTAATAACAAGTTTAGATATACCTGAGCGGTGATTCAAACAGACGTTCGAGACACCGGAAGTCAACGGGTGACGCTAGGATTTCGCAGAATGTGATTCGTCTAACGAATCTGACTTTCCTCGCGGATACGGATTTACTACGCGGTGAATCGGACACCGAGAAAATCTCGTACGTCGGATCGGGCGCGAACTAGGGTTTGCGGACGACGACGGAACACGCGGGAGACGCGGTTCGCGGT
Organism: Deinandra increscens subsp. villosa; assembly: GCA_039602395.1. Lineage (NCBI taxonomy): Eukaryota > Viridiplantae > Streptophyta > Magnoliopsida > Asterales > Asteraceae > Deinandra > Deinandra increscens. The sequence continues at coordinate 13,736,152 of JBCNJP010000007.1, read as the reverse complement.
TAGGGTTTGTCGGTGGTGAGACCGGCGTCGACGAGGAGTGACGGCGGCCGACTCGGGCGACGGCGGCGAGCGACGGTGACGGCGGTGGTGTGCGGCGTTCGGCTGCAGCTGGGCTGCGGACGGCGGCGGCTCGGCTTCTCCGGGCTGCTGCGGCGGCGGCTTGGTCGCGGCCTGCTGCGACGGCTCGGTGGCAGACGGCTGCGGCGGTGCGGCGGCGACGGCGAGGGAGGAGGACGCGCAGCGGCGGCGGGACGATGGGGCAGCGACGGTGATCTAGGATTAGGGTTCTCGTGATCGGATCGTCGGAGAACAAGGGAGACGGCCGCGGCGGGATTGCCGTCGGCGTCGGAATCGTGAGAGGGAGGAGAAGGGAGGGGCCGAAAATCTCACTTTTTGGATTAGGGTTTCGCCTCCCTTAATCAGTTATATTTATAACTGATTTAGTTTCCGTTTAGCCCCTTGATTTTACCTAATCCTTAATCGAACCTTTTAATTTCCGAAATTAACATTTAACTCTTTAAATGTTTGTCGTTTGCCGAATATTAGTCAAACTAATAATTTATCGATCTCCGTCCATGACGTAAATAATATTTAACGTCTTTTGTCGCTTAATTAATCTTAATGATTAATGGTAATTAACTAATTAATTATTTATCTATTAAACCATTTAATAAACAAATAATTAATTCTTCTGCGAATTTGCCGGTTATAAAAGTAAGCGGACTTTAAAACCCGTTGCCTCCGGTGTAACTCTTACGGGTCTTGACCGGGTCGGGTACTTGATTTAGTCGGGTCTGGACACCTAAATCCAACAGTAAAGCACTTCAACATTTTGTGAACTGCCATATGTCGCCTAATTCCTCTGCATATGATCATGTCATGATGATGAAGGGGTATCGCGACAGACTGATCGACCTCGGCTACTCCATTCCTAAGGGGATGGTTTTGGATGTAGTCCTCGGGTCTTTACCCGAGCATTATCGCTTACATGAGGTAAAATGCTCGGCTCAGACTTTAGATGAGGTCCTGACAATATTACCAAATGTCAAGATTAGGACCACGCCGGCTGTGCTCAGAGTTGCTAATACAGGTATTACCAAGACCAAGAACAAGGTTAAAGAGACCAAGGGCAAGAAACCATTAGTGCCTCCTCCTCAGGAACGCCGATGCTTTGAATGCAATCAGATGGGCCACTAGAAACGTAAATGCCCCATCTACCTTGCTAAGATCAAGATGACTAGAAACTCCGTCAAGGGTTCCTCATCAGGTATGTCAACAAATGTTATTGAACTTTTCACTGTTTCCTCCAATACATGGGTATTTGATACTAGATGTGGTTTCCACATTGGTAATGTTTTGCAGGAACCTGAGAAGTGGAAGAAGATAGAACAAGGCAGTATGGAGCTCATCGTTGGTGATGGCAAAAGAGTCCCGGTCATGGCTACCGGCATATATTCTCTTACGTGTCCAACCGGCCTTGTAGTTACTTTAGATAACTGTTTATTTGCTCTTGTATTGTCCAGAAACATTATTTTTGTCTCTTCCCTGTTTGAACAAGGTTTTAAGTACAAGTTTAATGGCAATTCCATTTTTACCTACTTTAACGATATCATTTATTTCGAGGCTAAACCTCGACATGGTATATATGAGATAATTGTTCAAACGCATGATCAACTCTATCATGTTTCTAAACGAAACAAAGTTGACAATAACGATTCTTCGTTATGGCATCATCGACTAGGTCACATAAGCAAAGCCCGCATTAAGAAGCTTCAATCTGCTGAGATTCTCGAATCCATTGATGCAGATTCCTTCAACGAATGCGAATCTTGCTTATCCGGTAAACTGACCAAGTCACCCTTCACACATATTGGTGAACGGGCCAATGGTCTCTTAGGACTTATACATACAGATGTATGTGGACCCTTTCGGACCGAAACGAAAAATCATGAATGCTACTTCGTATCTTTCATAGATGACTATAGCATATATGCTTATGTCTATCTGATGAAACATATGCACGAAACTTTTGACAAGTTCAAAGAGTTTCAAAAGGAAGTAGAGAATCAACTAATTCGAACTATTAAGATACTTCGATCAGATAGAGGTGGTGAGTATCTTAGCAATAAATTCCTCGATCATCTCAAGGCTTGTAGAATTATTTCACAACCCACTCCTCCCGGCACACCACAGTTTTTATAAACAGTTTTTCTTCAACCATTTTCATAAACAGTTTTTTGCTCCAATGCAGCCTTTCCCACATCACCATTTGTTTTATCTAATATATTAGTTTATTATATTTATATAATATATTTGATCCAATATATTAATTTTTTTTATAAATGTAATAATATAAATTAAATAAACATAATTAAAATAAATGGTTAAATAAATAATTAAAAGAAATTATTAGATACTACAATCAATAATTAAATATATCATAGAAAAATAATAAATTAAATAATCGCATAACACCTATATATTTTCAACGACTATAACAATATCAAATATACTAAGATTATTATCAGTTTTAGTATTTTAGGTTTACTTAATTAATTAGATATAATAATATTTAATTTTAATTAGGTTTATTTATATTTAACTTAAAATATTTAATTTTTATCTAACTTTTATTAGTTATATTTATTAAGTTTAATTATATTAATGTTTAATTATGATTTTGAAATAAATAAATAAATAAAAGGTGTGGTGTAACATTTGCGTTTTCTCGATTTTCGATTCAATAAGTACCTACAGAATATACGGATATTTATACCTCCACATAATGTTTGCAAATGATCCATAATCATTTTTCAAAGCAAAATATTTTATTAATAATTTTTTGGACCAATTGGGTTCCTCGAAAGGAAAATAATGCAATTTGCGGTTTCACGCAATTTCGTTACGTGATTCGTCGTTTATTGGGAAATCACGTATTTGGGCCTAATGGGAGGATTTGATGAGTCTCATGTTCCTAAATCACATCTCGAATCATCACACACAAAGTCGAGTCATAAAACTTTGGTGATTAACCCAAAAGTGATACGTACGTCAAATTACCCGAAAACATGTTATGTGAATTTAAGCATTTGATCATATTTCAATAAATGGTATGTTCATACTTATTTGATTGGCTTGAATGTGAAGAATATGATGGAAAATAAACAAAAAGTAAAATCAAGGAAACCCGTGACCAAAACATCAAAAAACAAGCAAAGCGAGTAAGATGGCTACTCTGGCCTTGTGGAGTACCGCCACAACCCAAGGGAAAGCCTGTGGCGATGCCCACGAGTAGCCAGATCAGCCAAACCCTAATATCCCACTATTTAAGCACTATTAGCCACCATGCTTCTCATTTTCAGCCCCATACTCTTTCTAAACGCCCCATAGCTGTTGATCTCGAACTACCCCATCATATTATCAAGTTTTGGTGTGTTCAATTCTGATTTTAAGCTCGTTTTCATCCTCTTTCGCATCCCACACGTTGGTATGTCTATTTGTTGACTTTGTTTGTTTAAAAATGCTAAAGCTTGCACCTTTATGTTAAATCTAGGCTAGATCTTGGTTCCTAATGTGATTCCATGCATAGATCTAGTACATGCAACGTTAAATTTTTTATTTTTACATGAGATCTATGTCGCATGATGTGTATAATACTAGATCTAGGGTTTTGATTCATGAATAATGATAAAGCTTGGATCTTGATGCATGATGATGGATAAAAATGTATACTAGCTTGATGCTAGATCTAGGGTAGTATGTCATAAAGATGCGTGCTTGATATGTCTCGTGTGACAAAAATTTGATTTTCATTATCATGCATGCTTATTGATGATTAAATGTGACTTCTTGATGCATGATTGTAAATAAAGTTGGTTGATTTATAATGAATCGTGCATGACGAGTTGATTTATGATGAATCGTGCATTACAAGTAGTAAAGTCATTAGCTTTGATTAGATCCAAGCATGTATCATAATAAAAATTAGGTTTTGTTACGAATATTTTAATAAATATGGGTTGTGATGAATATGTTTGCATGAATTATGTTATGCATGATACTAAGTGCATAAAATGTGGATTAAACGGGTTATTCATGTATGTTGGGTGCTTAGTATAAGGATAAATGTAATTGTTACTTGAATCTAAGTTGTTGCATGATATATATATATATATATATATATATATATATATATATATATATATATATATATATATATATGTTGCCATGTGATATATATTCTTGAAAATAATTCATCGCATGATCGCATGTTACGATAAGTTTTGTGTATGCATTCTAAATGTTTATCGAGTAATAAGAAAGTGATCGATGTATAAATCTTGACCGTTATGTATGAATTATATTGATATACGTTAAATAATAATTATGCGTGTAATTATTAAATATGCATGCAACGAGAGTATTCTTTGCATAATTATACGATATGTGGTGTATGTTAATCATGATAAACTCGTACATTTATCACTAAATAAAAATCACCAATGTGTCGTCGAGTTAACTTGGTCAGTCGTGTCATTTTGTATCCTTGAAGTAATTTGTCTTGTTCGTTCGTTAAGGTAATCTCGGGGTTACCGTCTCATTTTCGTGGTGTCATTATTTCGTTCATATCTCCAATATCAGGTGAGTATCCATAGCCCCTTTTCTTTTATCTTTTTTTGGGGAAGGGGGGGGGGGTGACATGTATGGTTATTTAACCTCAATTTCGTTAATCATTACTCTTAAACTTCATGTGAATTCTATGACTGTTATATGTGTTCTGGTATGTTAGACTGCGTGAATTATTGCAGTGGTTGGAATCTTTACTCGTTGATCTTTACTCGTTTATCCTTAGGCGTAACTCATTAACACACCAAGTCGGGGTTACTATAATAGATCTATTGATGTGACGACCCACCTGACCTGCATGGTATTTGGCGTCAGTTGATTGGAAGCCTAATTGTCAAGGGATTGATTACGCCACTCATTATGTGATGTATTTCATTACTCGTTTATCATACTTAGAATTCACACTTAACTCATGGATCACATGTTTTACTCTAGTATGGTATACAAACTTATGTTTACTCACCAACTATTCGTAGTTGTCCTTTATGTTGTACATGTTGCAGGATATGTTGTTAGACAATGATGAACTTGTAAATGACACATAGGACGCATGTGGACTTAGTTGTGTCCTAAATTAAAAGGCTACTTATGTCATTTTGTTTAACCCTGTGTTTGGTTTATACTATTGCTCGTTATGTTATGAAATGGGTTGATTAAGAAGTATTACAACATAATTTAGTGTTGTGTGTATCTGGAAAATCCTCACACCCTAACGTATTCCGCCTTTGGTTGGGGTATGACACGTGGGACCCACTTGGAAGCCTTTGGAGAAGCCATTGGCCAAGGGTTGGGTGCTAAGGGCGTGCCAAGGACATGATGCAGCAAAGCTGTCCTTCGGAAGGGTGTGCCACGTAAGGCCAAGGGCATCCCCGAGGGCATTGCATTGTGGGCAGTCTTATTACAGTTATTTATCAAGTGATTTAAGACAACTACTTTAATATATATAATTACTATTAATTTAACTTAATTGGTTGAAAAAGAATATCCGCCTTCACCTTTATAGCCTTGAGGATGCTCACGTTAACCCTTTACGCTCATGCAAAGGGAGAGGGGTGTGGGTTTTACGTCACTCACACGTCACACCCTTTACATTTTACACTCACTCACAATACCTGGTTATCTTAAGCTTTGAGGTCGCCAATTTTATCATGTATGATCATATTTAGATATTTCGGTTTACATCTTGATTCATAATCCTTTCAAACTATTATCTAGACCATTTTGAATGGCTCGTGAACAACGTAACTTATTTACTTTCCTATTACAATATATTCATATCATCATTTAACAAGTTTAATTTCAAAATCGAAATCCTTTGCCTTCATATTAATATTTTTTTTTACCTTTTTCAATTAACATGTCACAAAAGAATAAACATATAAAATTAATGATCAGATCCATACTATATCGGTGTCGTATCCAAACAAAAGATAAATGAAAGTACACATCGCATATCACATCGATCTTTTATCAGCTCACTAACAGTCAATACCGTTATCATTGAAAATAACAAAAATTAACAAACTCGAATGTTAACGAAACCGAAAAATATGAAAACAACCGTCTATTAAACACAACAGCCAGTGATAAATCGGTATCGGTTCGGTTAGTCGCGGTACAATTGACTATTGACTAGGAGGGACACTCCTAGTCAAATAAAATCCATTTTTAGCATCTATCATAAAACACATAGTCGTTTATCTCCTCCTCCAATTCAATTCAATTCACGAGGTTAGAATGTCCAAGACGAATTTGCTTCCTTGTTACAATAGGCAACCTAAATTTAGCAAAAATGGCGGACGGAAGCCCTAAGAAAACGTGAATAAAGCTTTTTCTCTCAATCGGTTGCTCTATTTTTGGCTTTTTTACTTCATCACAAGCGGTGTAAACCAGGTGTGTTTCATCATCATCTTCATCTTCTTCATCTTCTTTCATCTTTGCTTTAAATTCAGCTCTAGTTTCTTCCTATAAATTCACACTTCTACTGCATGCATACTTCAATTATAGTTTCTTGAGAGATGGATGCGTATAATCTTGCAATTAGGGTTCTTGTTGCCTTTTTTGTTGTTTTTGGTCAATTGGGGATTTGGGTTTCAGCCAATGTGGTTTTTCAGGTTCAGCATAAGTTTATTGGCGATAATAAGTCTTTGATTGCCTATAAAGCTCATGATTCCCACCGTCACCGGCGGATTCTCGCCGGCGTCGACCTCTCTCTCGGCGGCGATAGCAGTCCCTCCTATGTGGCGTGAGTCTTTCACACACATAATTTGATAATTTATCTTCATTTAAAAAAAAAAAAAAAACTAATTTTTAGAAGAACACTTATTTTTGGGGCTTCAAGAGTAGTAACAAGACTTATTTATTTGCAATAAATAGATCATAGATAATCAAGATTTGTTTCAAGTGTTTCAAAGTTAATAAAAAAATAAAAACTGGAGATTTGTTATTGTAGTAGATGTTTCTCTTTGTATTTTAAGTTTTTAACTGTTTTAAGTAGTATGATTTTGTTGTAAAAAAATGTTTTTTTTTTTTTTTTGTAATTGTTTTTTTTCAATCTAGACTCTATTACACCAAGATTCAAATCGGGAATCCGCCAAGGGATTATCACGTGCAAGTCGATACAGCAAGCGATATCCTATGGGTGAATTGTGCAGGATGTGTAAACTGTCCCAAAAAAAGTGATCTTGGAGTAAGTTTCTTCAAGATCCTACCTTAGAACATTTACTATTTTTTAAATATTCATTTGTTTGATTTAAGTTACTTTTGTTTCCCGTTTTCAGGTTCCACTCGCACTATACGATCCATTGAGCTCCTCAAGTTCAAGGATTGTTACTTGTGATCAAGACTTTTGCTCAGCAACTCTAGATCCATCTAATAACGGGTGTATTTTTGGGGGAAGATGTTCATATGTGGTAAGGTATGGTGATGGGAGCTCCACAACTGGTTATTTTGTTAGAGATGATGTGCAACTTGAAAGAATCTCCGGGGATCTTCAAACTTCGGATATGAAAGGGAGCATTATGTTCGGGTTAGTTAATTCTAACATTAATTGTTTAGAAATTCGATCCCTGTAATCTAATCTAGTGTTAAATGCATAAATAAAAAGTTACTAACTTTGTTCTAAATTTTTTGTTAATTTTAGGTATAAAAACCCTTAAACTATCAATTTTCTTATATCCTTAACTCCTTATAATTTGAAAACTACTAATAATTTACAATTTGTGATCCAAAATAGGTGTGGAGCGAGACAATCAGGCGGTTTAGGTGAATCCCAACAAGCACTAGATGGAATATTAGGGTTCGGGGAGTCTAACTCCTCGCTGATTTCCCAACTCGCAGCGTCTAAAAAGGTGAAAAAGATGTTTTCACATTGCTTGTCTAGTTCTAAAGGCGGGATCTTTGCTATCGGAGAAGTCGTGGACCCGGAAGTAAATTCAACACCATATTTGCCTAATATGTAAGCTTTTTCTCTAAAAAAGAATAAAGATTCTATTTTTATTATCTTTATTTTGTTATGATAAATATGATAAATTTATAAATCTTGATTACATTTGTATGTACATATCAGGGCACATTTCACTATCGAATTGAAAGCGATTGATGTGGGTGGTGAGTTTGTAAGGCTTCCAACGAATATATTCAATACCGCAGCAAAACGTGGAACGATAATTGATAGTGGTTCAACTTTGGCTTATTTTCCTGAGGAAGTTTATAGCCAGATAATGAAAATGGTAACTAAAATGTTAACATTTTATCTTGTTACATTTTTTATAAAATATTTCTCATTGTTGACTATTTGACCTAGATTATGGCCGCACAACCGGATGCGCATCTTTACATTGTTGATAACCAATTCAAGTGTTACAAGGGCATTGGGACGTAAGCGTTCTTTTATTGCGTATTATCGTGTTTTAAATATGTTGTCAAAGATTTTAAATATTTCTTCATGTTAAACATTTTAAAAAACTAGAATTTATCTTTGATACCGCAGCCTAGATGACGCTTTCCCAGTTATCACGTTTCACTTCACGAGTGCTCTAAAGTTGACAGTTTATCCGCATCAGTATCTCTTTACAACTCAGGTATATGCTATGCTCCGTTTTTTTTTTTTTTTTTTTTTGGTGTGTGTGTAATTCACATTTGAATTACACTGCATTTTCAGCATGATTATCGGTGCATCGGTTTTTTGAGCAATGGCCAGAAACCGAAGGAAGGAAAAGATGTGATGTTGTTGGGAGGTTAGGCGGAAGATCTGCAAAATTACGACAAATCTTTAGAATACTTGGTTAATATTTATAAGATTTTTTGTGGGTCGTTTCTGTATATTTATTTTGTATGCAGATGTTGTACTCACAGATCGGTTAGTTACATATAACATGGAAGATCAAACCATCGGATGGACGGATTACGACTGTAAGTAAATTCTCTCTTACAGGTCAAAACGGTTTCTATTTGAAACATGTCATTTTTTAGTACGGGTCGGGTAAAAACACTGACCGGATAGCATTGGGTTGATTTTCTGACTTCTTGATTCGAAAAGTATTACTGCATTTATAATCTGAATCTTTGCTGTTCTTTTTAGGCTCATCAAGCATTAAGGTGAGAGATGAAGAGTCCGGGATTGTGTACGAGGTTGGCGCTCATGATATTTCATGGAAAAGCGGCGCAGATCGTGCAAATGTGTCGGTTTTTGTGTTGCTCCTGTCTTTAATAGCTGCTAAAGTAGTGATGTATCAGTGAACAGTTGCAAGAGTTGATCTTGCTGTTACTATGGTTGTTAAATAAATAAAATAAGTTTTAAATTTTAATATATAAGGTCCAAATCTCTCTTTATTTGGTTGTCAGCTAAAAGTTTCACCTTAATGGATCGATATGAGTTAAGTTTCAGCTTAAGTAGGTTGATATGGGTTATGTATCACCCTAAACGGGTCGATACAAAATATAGAAACATCTCGATAGTAATCAATAAACAGAGTTTTCTTTAAATAAAATGTAGTTATTCCTGAAAGGACCAGTAACACAAAATAATAATAATAATTAGGTTTTATTTTGTCATTTATAACCCGTTTAATAAACATTTGTTCAAGTTACATGTTTAACTCGTTTGTTTAGAGAGGTCTTGTTTGTGTTCACTCGTTTAATGATTTGTTAACCCGTTTAAAATAGGGTTATTGGGTTCAAATAATCCAAACTATAACTTTTTGTCCAATAACACTTCCAACTAATGAATTTCCCTCTGGCACCCCCAACTATCAACATATTTTCCTCCACCACTCCCTCCGTTAATTTTCTTTAACTCTGTTAGTCATCTGCCTACGTGGCTGTCCTACATGGCATAAAATGATTATGTGGTTGTCTACGTGGCTTATAGTCACGTAGACAGATAACTAACGGGGTTAAAGAAAATTAACGGAGAGAGTGGTGGAAGAAAATATGTTGATAGTTGGGGGTGCCAGAGGGAAATTCATTAGTTGGGAGTGTTATTGGCCAAAAAGTTATAGTTTGAATTATTTAAACCCAATAACCCTTTAAAATAAAAAATAAAAAGTATATTTTATAAGATCAACATGTCAACCCGAATTACTTATTTAGATAAATGGATTGCACGACCTGTTTAACTACAACATATTTAGATAAGTGGATTGCACGGGCTGTATTACTCATTTAGATAAACGGATTGCACGGCTTGTGTTTGAGTTATATGATTTTAAGTGTGTCTTGATTAGGGTTGATGTCCTCAACACAAATACATTTACGGGTCATATTTGTGTTCATCAATTTAACCCGTCAACCCGACACGATTTACATAGTTTATATACACAAATAATAACCAAACTACATGACCCTTGTCCATGATGTACAGCTTTAGGACCAAATCAACCCCAGATAAGTTCCTGGCCTATTGTTTTACATACAACAGAAGAAATAAAAAGAAAAAAAGGTGAAAGCAAATTACAATTTAACATATTAACCATTGAAAAGATTAAAAATATATATATATATAATCCTAAAAAACCGGAAGCGCACGCATGGATGACGGGAAGAACTTCCGTATCAAAACGTCATCATAACCACGAATGGATGACGGGAAGAACTTCCGAATCAAAACGTCATCATAACGTCTTTTAAAAGGTTAACTGCTTTCTTTCAGTTGTATTAACTCGAAAAGTAGTTAGAAAAATACAAGTTAACATAAAGGACTAGAAGCCTAAAGAAACACGCATACAGAATACGTCAGTATGTATACACATTTATGTATGTCAGCATGTTCACGCGTTTAGATACGTCAGTATGCACGCGTGTTTACATACGTCAGTGCGTACGCGTATTATGTACGTCACACGCTTTTAAGTAACCGGCAGATGCATACATATATCAATGTTGAAATTGGAAAATTTATTATGCTACAAAAGAAACAATGCAATGGGATGACTTACAGAAAGTTATTTTATATGGAAAGATATAATCATATAAGGTAGCAGTATTTATACATATATACGGTTGTATAATGTATTATACGTACAGTGTGCGTTTACAAGGTTGTCCTCAAAAACTGTACTAAAAAGTACAGAAGTGCAAGAAACAATGCGAGTTGGTAGGCGTCCCTTAGAAAGTCATCCTGGGTTTGGAAAAACTGTAACAATAAACATAAAAAAAACACACAATTTAAGAAACAATCAACATTAATAAAACCAAATATTGCACAATTATCATATTTATCATGACCACTTTAAGAAAATGCATGCTTATTTGCAACTGAATGTATGATTTAAATGAGATGTAAATGTACCTAGATTCACTATTGTGTTTTCAAGTAGCAGTCAGTTATAATGGAACCTTGATTTTAAAAGGTGTGAGGCACACGAGGCAAGCTAGAAAACGCCTCAGGAGATGGAGGCAGCACCTCATATAGTTATGGGTCAAACTTAGGTCTATAGGAGGCTGATATGTAAAAAAACAAAAACATGATGAAACTATGAAAGGTTTACTTAATAAAAAGGTCAAATAATCAGTTTTGGATATTCAGCTAGGAGTGAAGTAGGTGCAGCAGAACTAGTTCTAGTCATTTCACATGTAAATCCTTGAATAATCAGGATTTGGTAAAAACTAACTGATTATCAGTCGTATTATCACAACTTTAAACAACAAAAGCACATCCAAACTGTATATCCTAATACAGCTTATTATTTCATTTTGGTTTATTCCTTATCACATATTGGCTTTCAAAATTCAAAGTCTAACACCCACTAATAAACTAATTATTTAGTCATGAATACATGCAAGATTGGTGAGGATCAACTAAAATGCAAAAGAAAAAGAATACCTTGGTGGGATCACCAGAGGGATCAGGATAGAAATCCACATTTTCCTTCTTTGTTGAAAAACGGCTAGAAAATTTCTTGAAAGAATCAGTAAAATCTTTTGCAGATTCAGTTGTAGAAAATAGACGGCGTGATGCCCAAAAGTATGCCTGAGCAATGGTTGATGATGAAGATAAATCCCAAACTTCTTCATGCTCGATAACTTGACCACTAATTTGGTTTAATGTAAACCGAGAGTTGACTTTGAGAATCACGGGCCCGCCTACACTAGCTAACGGATTTTTAGGGTTTCCTTTCAAAGTCCACTTTATATTCAACACGCTTGTAGACAACATCGTCATGTCCTGCACACTCTGCGAAAACAAGCGGGTCAGACCAAGGTAGCATGTAAAATGAGTTCTGGTCAAAGCAGGTGGATGCTTTAGGCTGACCCAATAATACTTTTTGTCATATTTTCAATTTTGTAAATAAATAATATATATTAAATTGGAAAAATAACAAAATTTCTTTTAACTTGAAACAATTTTCAACATTGTAAGGATTTGAATACACGTTATCCGTTTCAGTTTTTGCTTATTTAGTATTTTACCCATTCTGAACTGACCCGGTTTCATATAGATTGGTTAACAATACCAACTCTACATTTAGGGTTGAGACAGTAAGATATCTACTAGGGGCTTATTTCATCTATCATATTATTGAGAACTAACATAGCCGTAGGAAAATTAACTCTTGAATTGATTTTGCATCATGCCATTCCAAAATGTAAATAAGAAAAAGGAAATAAATCTTGGATAGAAGTAACATAAGATCCTCACCACATTAGGTTTATCTAGTGCATCAGTTGACCATAACTGTCTCTTGTATTTCTCACGGCCGGTAAAACTTCTTACCGGGTCCTGCATTTGGTAACACAAATACACAATAAATACTCATTATAGTAGCAAAAAGTCCCTCTAAAATTCTATTTAACAGTGAAGTATGAGATTTCATTCAAGGGTTTGTAAAACGTTTAAATAGAAATATTAAGTATTATTATCTGTATCGTATGAAATACCTTGTATTTAACTGAAACAGCATAAGTTCCAAGAGCCCGATTGCCCTCCCGAAGCTCTAATATATCGCGTACAAGTTGCCTCGCAGTAGCTTCAACAGATGGGCTGCTAATGCATTCGAATTCATTGCATAATTCACCAAATTCTATTCCATCAACAATCTTATCAGCTTCTGACTTTTCAGTGATAAGATCAGGTGAAACTTCTGTTGCTTTTGAGTCATTTGCAACTGCATTAGATGTTTTAAAAAAAAAATGGATCTTCTAAGTCAACATATCAATAGTCTTTTCATCTATATTGGCAATGAAATTGGTTAACAAGCTACCATTATCTACCAGTATCATTTACACAATTTAATGTGGCTATCATACGAACTTGAATAGAAATATATAAATTGCATATCAATTTGAAGTCAAAATATAATTCGTTTGACATCTAAACTATGGTCGAAATGAATTGTATATCACTTTGAAGTCAAAATGTAAGTGGTTTGACATCCAAAGTTATGACTGAAGTAAATGCCGTTAACAATCTACCATCTATAATTTTCTACTAGCATCATTTACACACTTCAATGTGGTTATCATGACTTGAATCAAAGAGTATAAATTGCATATCATTCTGAAGTCAAAATGTAAGAAGTTTGACATCTGAATGACTGAACTTATGAATCAAAATCTCAAATGAACTTTGTTAACAATCTACCATCAATGATTTTCTACTAGTATCATTTACACACTTCAATATAGTTATCATATGAAGTTGAATAAAAAAGTATCAAATAATCAAATGCATATCACTAAAAGGTCAAAATGTAAGCAGTTTAACATCTGAAGTTATGATTGGACTGAACTTTGTTAACAATCTATCATGAATGATTTTCTATCAGTATCATCTATTCAATGTGGTTATCATATGAACTTGAATCAAAGAGTATAAATAGCATATCAATTAGAAGTCAAATCGTATGAAGTTTATGATTCAAATAAACTTTGTTAACGCTCTTCAATCAACAAATAAGTTAGATCAAAACACACGACGGCCGGTTTACAAATAACGGATCTACTAACTGCCCTAAAATTCATATCTCAGACAATCAAAATTTGCATATAATGATACGATGCGTTCAATTAACAGATCAAAACATTTCAATTTATAAATTTCTAGAGATAGGTAAGGACGCAACGAATATGAACAAGCGAGCCAAATTTGAACCTCGTACGGCGTAAACACGGCGGCGATGGGTGGGGAGGGTGATGTGGCAGGCACCGGAGCGGAGGTTGACGGCGGCGATGGACGGATTAAGGGAGACGGTAGGTAGCGCAGAGGCAGTAGCGGCGGTCATCTCTGTATGATGCCATTGGGTTGATCATTTGGATTTCCCTTTTTCTGTTAGGTGGATAATGTGTGTTTTGTGTGGTAGGGGATGTGGAAATGCCACGTCATAATGCTTCAACTAACTTTAACCTACTAATTTATTTTTATTTATTTTAAAGTTTATTACAGTTTTAGTCCCTAAACTTTTCCTTTTACGTAGATGTTCTGTATAAACATCTGATTATACTTGTAATTCCAATAAACATCTTGATTGTAGTTCATGAAAGTAGATTACATTCATTAAACCATGTAATTCTCGTGTTCTTCATCTTTTACTTTTTTTGCAGATCTGATTGTGTGTGTGTGTGTGCGTGTGAATAACTGAAACCCTAACAAGTGGTACTAGAGGTTAGACTCTGTTAGACATGGTTTCCAGAATAGGAGCAAGCCCACTACACCAAAACCAACCCCAATATCGGTGCTTATAGCACCAGCACTAGACCCTGCAACCACATCGAAACCAATACCATCGTTTCTATAGCACCAACACTAGACCCCAATACTGGTGCTTATAGCACCAGCACTAGACCCTGCACCATCGTCTCTAATTCTTAAAGCAAAAGCTACTGCCGTTTCGGAGGTATGGAACCCATTAAAGAAGGATTGGCATTAAATAACAGCAAAAAAGAAAGCCGCGAAATGTGAGTGTCGCCCACCATGATGCTCGACTAATACTTCATTCGGATTTCCCTTATGTACACAGAGAATTCATGTCGTGGTAGATGTACAACCAAGCATGTTTGAGAACCGAAACCGACTTCAAGCCCAATCCGATAAACAAATCGGTTTCACTAAGACCCGGACCCAACTCGACTCATCTTCATGTCACCATGCAACCCATTCATATCAATTTCCCAAGTTTCTATTACCGGATATTTCTTTGTTTCCTTGTATGCTTATGGCTACTCAGTTTTTAGTATTACTCGTTGTTTAGAACAAACAAGTGTAGGTTTGTAGTACTTAGCTTTTGTGACGATTTACTTTGTTTCCATTTAGGTGTAGTTTAGGGCGGAGGGGATGGTGCAGCTTCACCTCCTCCGACTACCAGGCTGCACAACTAAAGTGCAGCCACCCTTCCGATTTCGACTTCACCTCCTGCTTTCATTTTCAAGCTTTTGCTGCTAATTCAGAGAGTTTGTGTTTTACTGGTTTAGGCTGTATTATTTTTTAATTAGTTTAAGCTTCATTATTGAAACACACATACCCATAAACATATACAAATACACAGAGAGAGAAGAGAGATTCAAATACTTCCTCAATGTCACCACAATCCAAATTAGAAAAGACTCAAAACGGTTGCACCGGTTAATAGACCCTGCTTCTAGAGAAACATAAAGGATACCCCGAAATGATAACAGATACAAAGAGAATAGTTTGTTCTAGTACCCAATTAGATCCACTATTAAATCTCAAGTTCAAACATCACCAACTGACAACAAAAAAAAAATGTTTGCAATAACAAGAAAAGAAAACCTTCTTTCCTCTGCCTCACTGCTAGTACCGATCATAACGCCTGCACGTGAGTTCAATTTTTAAAACAAAAACGTCAATACATTATTAAGATGGCAATTTCAACATGTTTACTTACCTATTAGTTAATGAGTCGAATGAAAAAGTTTCACTATAAGTGAGACGGGTCAAATGGGTTGAAAATTGCCCAACAAGTTATTTTAATGTTTACAGCACCCTAGATCGTTTTATTTTAAGAGGTTAAAGAAAATAAAGATATTGGTAATATGGTATGGACACAATTTTACACCTGGTATTACTGATACCCATCCATTCACATCCCCAATTATGAAATGAAAATAGAATATCAATAATGAGAAAATATGCAAGTTTTATGGCATAACGTAGATGGAGGCTAACTTTATTCAATAAGGACACCCATTTATTGAAATTACTTTATAAACCACTTGAAAATTTATCTGGTTCCATTAATACCAAGTTTAGCCAAAAACTTGTCGAATGACAAATATGCCAATTAAATTCTGGGAAGACATATCTTTGATTAGACGTCAACATGTTGTATTCAAAATCTGTTTTCTCAAATGAAATATGGGTATTTTCAGTATTTTGGCATGTTTTTGGCCCAAACATGTATAAATGAAATACACATAATTGTGTGACCAATAACATGGCGTTAATATACGGGGACCTTGATGAAGAATAAAGATTATTCAACCACTAAATAATCAGATAATAAAAAGCAAGTTCATGCACACATTTAAAGTGGAGTTAGAGAGTGTAAAAATACGTAAAATATAAATCAAACCTTGGTCGATCATAATCCCTGACACGGTCCCTTGACCGTGATCGTGATCTATGCCGGCTCCTTGAATCACGGTCTCTTTCCCTATCACGGTCATAGCGGTCATAACCATGGCCACGGTCATGATGCCTATCACGGTCTCGGCTCCTACGGTCACTATCGCGTGTACGGTCACGGTCCCGGCTACCAGCTCGGTCACGGCTACCGGCTCGGTCCCGGTCTCTGCTACCTTCTCGTTCAAGATCCTTGCTTCGTTCTTTTGATCTAAGCAAATGTTCAAAATGTTCTTAGCATAAAAATAATTGGCTCCATGAGGTTTATTGTAGACACCCTTTAAAAGTGTAGACTCATAGACACCTTTTTTCTCCATTAGATCTCTTGATTATTCAGAAAATTTCACATGTGAAAAAGAGGTATTTCACATGCGAAAGTGTCTACAATGAACCTCACCCTTACTTATGAATGGTTGATTTACGTTATATTTCATCTCTCACATGTCAAATAACTAAAATAAGAACAAAAACAGACCGAACAGTTCGAAATTCGCACAAATAGTACCTTAAAGGCATTAAACCTCCTAAATTGTTTTATTTTAAAAATGAGATAACCGATAACGTATGTGAAATGCCACCCAAGTATTCAGCTTTTTTCATTAAGGTCAACGATTTACGGAAGCTACTTCACAGTACACACACATTGTCTCAAAAAACAATTTACTACTCAAAAAATATGTTTTTGTAATCACATTAGACACCATCTATTTATACAAAAAGAAAAAAATGTTTAAAGAAACTTTTCTAGGACAACCCAACGTGACCCATAACAAAATTACTCATTTGCCCCCTTACCCAGACCACCCAAATCCCAATCCTCCTACCATGCCACTTCTACCGCAGTCCCACATATTTTTTTTGTAATAATCCATCAAATAAAAGACAAAAAAAGTAGAATTACCTTCTGTCATCTTCCGGAGCTTTCCTCTTATTGTTTCTCTCTTCCTGACATAGTAATAGCAAAGAAATTACACGTTAGCACTTCAAAACACACAATCAAGCCAGCATAAAACAAAAATGATACTACTAACATCCAGGGGCATGAAGGTAGATGATAAATCAATAAATTACCAAAAGATCAGCTAACTTCTCGCGGATTTGCATATAGCCAAGGTGAAGCTTTCCTCCAAAATGATCCGCTAAGCGGCGGTCACTGAGAGAGCACATTAGGAAGTGAAATAATAACATAAAAATTCAAAAGAAAATCATAACCATCACAATTCATAACTAATAAAGATATTATAAAGCAGTCCCACAATTCTTTCAGCTAATGTGGGATGAACAACAAGCAAGCATAGTACAGAAATTTAAAAACGCACATTCTTTAGCAGCAAAAGTTTATCCTCGTAAAACTGGGCCCAAAAGCCTGCTGGTGACAAGGAGGTATAATCACCATGTCAAACACTGAAGTTACTTTAAACCCTAAAAACTAGTTCTTGGTCATCTTTTGAATAACACTCCTCAAAAAAACAGCCTTCACTGAATAAGATAATAAAATTTACCTGTCATAAACACTTAAAAAAGCTCCACAAATATCACAGACACGTAACTTCTGATCCGTCTGGAGAAAGCAAGATTTTTAAAATGATTAGTTTTTTCATCAGTGAAAAGATGAAAATTTCATGGTAAAGATAATATACCATTGATACAAAGTTAATGAAAACAATCATAAGTTGTTGAGAACTTACAACTCGCACATCTGCAGCAGTATACTTGGAGGAGTCCGTAACAGGTTCTTGACGAGGAGGAAAGTGCATTGAAAGCTACAAAAAAAAAACATCCATGTAAAGTACAAGCTAGAGAGAAAAAAACACAACTTAACTAATGTAATTTGTCATTTTAAAAGTTAGTGACAATAATGAACTTATAAAATTGCAACAAAATAAATTTTAAAATAGGTGAAGAAGTGATAGTGAAGCTGGTTTGGCACCTACGTAAAGCACTAAAGCTGATGTGTAGTCTTTTACAAAATTCAAAGCTGATCTGGAAAAAACAATGCTAAGTTCTTTTTATGCTTAGCATACAAAACAAAACAATACTACTTGCACTAAATTTTTACCATTCTAACTTCACTGTAATTTAGTTGCTGTTGTCCTGGTGAATTTCTAGTCTAAGCTATTATTTAATGCTTGTAGTTAAAGTGTAATTAAATGTAAGTCTCTATTTATATAAGAAATTCAGTCAAAATGCTAAGTATTCACTCAAATTTGGCACATAATGCACAAACCTAAAACTTTGCTAAAGTAGTGCTCATGAAAGTTCAAGTTATCATTCCAAGCATTCAGTCATTCAGTCTACAATTTAAAAAAAACTTCATGATATTGCAAGACCTTTTCAAACTAAATATGAATCCGAGTTACATAGACAATTCAAAAAGAAGGAAGAAAATATATACTTAAGAAGAGAACTTATCCGTAAGTTTGAACAGATTCAAGGGTCCCTAAAAATAAAAAACAATTGCTAACACAACTTATCTACCATGTAAACCTATGATAAAATTAGCAATCAACCGATACTTATGAATGTGCGAATTTAGGTCATGTTTCATATAACAGGGTCAAACAGGTAAATCAGAAAAATAGCTTACAAAGAAACGGGTCAAAAGCCACCAACAGCGTCTCTTTAATGCAAAGAACATCCTAAATTATTATATTCACAAAATTATTGTTAATGGCTTAATACATTTGTAATCATATTTAAGAAACTAAATTATAAAAAAAATTACACCGCTCCTGGTCTTAATGCATACAACCTCATAAATCATTTTATTCAATAATTAAGATTAAAATTGACATATACCAGTTTCTGTAATGTTTGACACTAAATAATTATAAGGAAATTCTACACAAATCTGTTTCAGATCTAGCAAACATGACTTGATCAATACCAAAAATATCCTCATCAGATCAAACCCAATTTAACCTTCTTAGGTAGCTAGGTACATTCTCCTTTAGTGCATGTACAACCATTCTACAGCCTAGTGTTGCTATCATCTATAAAACCTTAAGATGTGTTTGGTGTGAAGGCTTAGGAATGCGAGGATGAAAGCAGGAGATGTTTGTTTTAGGATGACTGGTTAGAAAAAACATGAACCAAATGTTTGAGTAAACCCATTTGTAAGCTAAATAGCATTTTCAAACAACCATAACTACTTCTGCAGTTCTGCTCCAGCCTAAACTAAATCGCTAACCATTCTCAATCCTGTGTAACAAACCACCAACCCACCCACCCACCCACGCCCCCCAAATTTCATTGTGTTATTGGATGAATTGTACCGCACCTAGTCTCACTAATTAACACCATCAAAATGGGTAGTGAAAAAAAACACATAATGTCATTTCATGCCTCCATTTGAAATCTTCTTGATCTAGGGTATAAACTAGAAACAGAGAAATACTAGCTGAATTCTATGATTAATAAAACAAAACAAAAAAGTTCTTAATCTATAAGAAACAATTCCAAGATAGGACTGGTTGAAAACTGAAATAGAATACATATATGTATCAGAGAGTGGAGAACCTTTTTCAGTGCTTCAGCCTCTTCAAGTGCTTTTTGTGCTTCATCCAACATTCCTTGCTCACCTAGAAAATAAGAGCATTTTTACAAGGTTTCATAACCATGTATACATAGAAAAGATGCAAAATTGCAAATAAAACGATCTTTTACATGCATTCCAATTTGCAACTAAATACATATAGGTTATTACTTTGAGTAAAAATTAAACAAGAAAATGTATTTTGATTGACTTGCGATTACAGAATTCAACTTACCAAGATCCTCTGCTTTTTTCAGCTTCTCATTAATCAACTCTTGAGTGCGAGCATCAGGAGTAGGTACAGGCAGTGGTGCCAATGAAGGAGGGTTTGGAAGAGGTGAAGGTAAAGAAGCTCGATCTTTGTTGAATGCATCTAATAGAAGCATTGACTGGTAATAGAAAAAAAACCCTCAGAATAAAGATAAGAAAAAACAACAAAAAACAGCAAGTAGGTGTCAGACTGTCAGGTTTATGAATTCAACAAAATAAAATTACATCTATACAAAATTCTAGAAATTTAAAGGTGACCTTTAATTAGTATTACATGTACTGCTCACTCTGTCTAATAAAATAGTGAACTTAACTAGTTATGTGGAAGAAGAAAATGAGATTTTGGACAGCTTCTGCATGATCCTTTGTCTCATTGGATGATTGGTTTTGAAAAAACGAATATTGCTGGCAAGTTTTGGTTTTTGAAGATAATCCTACTTGTAAAAGAGGACATTCAATAAGATTCAAAATCCATCACCTGACCATCTAAGTCCTAGGAAATTGCATTTTGAAAGTTTGTATAGAAGGTAAGCTCTCAAATGTAGGAGTTTATAAAATACATGTACTACGAGTGATTTATAATAAGATGATTATTACAGTATAGGGTTTATGAAAAAGTAGTGGATAAAACATGTTACACAGAAAGAACACAAAAATGCAAAAAAAGAGAGCAACACTAAAAGCCAAAAAGGTTCTATTTAATTCAGCACGGAGCATATACAATCATTCCAAACATTCAGTCCTTCAATCAATGCATCTTTGAAGAATGTGAGATACAATTGTTTATTTGTTTTAGCCATATATACATGCATGCATATAGCTTTAACCAATAATCAAGCAGTAAGTTCTTTATATGATCAAAACACACTGTCATAATGTTCATACCATATAGCGTAAGTAAACGTTTGAATATAGTCATAATTTCAACCAGCTAAAACCCAACTAATCTTAAGTTCCCTTTATAAAGCCACGGAGAGCAATTAAAACATTACACATATCTACATATTTGGACTAAAAACACTGCAAAGTTATGAGGTATAGGAAAGCATGTGTACCTGTTTGTCTGCTCTTTGAGTTCTGAGTTCTTCAACTACCTCCAGAGCTCGAATCTTCATATCTGCTTTTCCTTCAAGGTCTAGAGTGCCAAAATTTAAAATAATGAGTAAAGAAATAAACAGACATCATAAAATAATAATGTAGCATATTTTCATCTGAAAAAAAAAAAAAAAAAACATTGTTCATATGTCATGACTCACGATATAATAGTGTAATACATATTAAAGGCAGTGCTAAACTTGATAAAAAAAGGGTAAAATGCTAATTGCTATCTACCGAATTTACCACATTGATCAGCTTCTTTCAGCTTCTCCTTTATCTGCTTTGACAACTCAAGAATTTCAGGTGTCTGCAATTTCACAAATCAGCAAATTAGACAAGCACCAACTGATATAAACATGCAGTTATATAATGGGGATCCACAAAAAGGCCAATAAGTTAAATCCACCTGGGTAACTTCTGACACAGAGATAGCTATAGCTGCTTTAGCATCCTCCTCACTAAGACGTTTAAGAGCTCTTGCAATTTTTCTGTCACATTCAACAATGAGTCTGTCTATAACATCCTCCAATTCCCTATCATAATTATCTTGACCTTTTGACTTCGCTTCTTGGTATCTGATTACAGAGTTAAGTAAACCTGATATTGAAAATCCTAATGTTCAATTGTTCATCACTCAGACATATTAGATGATGTGTAAAGTTAATGTACATATAACTCTATAAATCTTGAGACAAAAACAGGCAAGAAATAAGACATAAGGGTCTAAAAGTCATATAAGTTGCACCAACTTTAGATACCACCTTTTCGACACTTCTAGATGATAATCAATATGAAAATTGATAATACAAAGGTGAGAAAAAGGATACTCTTTCCTCAGATGAAACGAATGAACCTTCGGGCATGGTCCCATATCCATTTTCTGGAGTTCAAAACACAGGAAAATTGAGTAAGCATAAAAAAGTTTGTCACCAGAAGAAAAAGGGTATTTAAAATAATATGCACATGTTTGACTGTAGTATAAACTAAGAAAAGTGTGACATAAATACGTAATTCCATGAAGTCCATAAGTCCCTTCTTTGTTAAGAGTTATTTTCTTTTTTTAAGACTCTCAGTGCTAAATAGAGTTGAGTATTCCGATAAACCCCTATAACACACCCAAATTTAGTTTCCACTCAATTCTTGTCCTGGGAAATAGAAAAGCATATATCCTAATTGAATATTTCCTTTCCTACTTTGTTTTCCAGCATTACACTTCAAACTTCAAGCATATTATTCACAGAACTAACTTTGATAATGTCCTACTTCTCTGATCTCAATCCTATCCTATTATGAGCCACAAAATACATCAAATTCAATGCTTTTCTCTTCTTGAGCCAAGAAAAACACCAATCGGAAATAAAGCCAAGAACGGCTTGAACTCTGCTAACCTTATTTATTTTTTTATTATTTATATTTATTTGCTTTGCAGTGAACTTGCAGTCTCTCAAAAAACATTGATACGCCAAATAGGATAATTGACCTTGTCAACTCGAATTCTCTTCTTCTTTTTGTCCCGTTACTCCACCAGCCCCAGGGAAAATAGTAAAAGATCCAAAAAAAGGCTCAAAACCATCATCAGAATTTCGCATTCTAACGCTTCAAACAGGTATACTAGCTAACTAGCATTCAATTCCATAAATCACATCCTACTTTTCTTAAAGTTACAAAATTCAAAAACCCATGGTATACATGAGGAGGATGCTATATCAATGTTCCAGGCTTCCAGCATTTCCATGTTATCAAATCTTCATAACTCAAACCTATAGAAAAAGCATAAAACTCCTAAAGAAAAATGTGAATTGCAACCAAGCTAGCTATCATTCCCCTCCTCTATTAAACACAAATTTGCTCCATAAACAACAAAATATCATCATCTAACCCTAGAAGGATTCAACTCTATTCAAATGAATTCAAATTCCTTCTATTCTCTCACAAAACAGTGTTTCCCCCAATTGTTACAACATACGTGAAATTATCAAATATCAACTATAACCCTAAAAGGCTAAAACTCAGTTATTGTGCATCAAAACGCTGATTCTTCACAAATCTGATAGGAGAAGCGGACTTGTTTTTACTTACAGTGAGTTGGAAGAGTTCGTGCGGGCAAAGTCCGACGAGGAACAGACGGCAGACATCACGATCGTAGTACTTCCGATTGACTTCCGTGACGTCACCATTCCGATTCGCTCCCATCAGCACATCTAGCTGCTTCCTTATTGCATCCATCGGAACAAAATCGTTGTCTTCTCCGCGCAACCACGCGGTGGTGGGTTAGGGTTTTGTTGTTCTGTTTTCGGGGAAGGTCTGAATATAAGCAGATCCCGGTTTACCCAATTTTTTTTTATATATATCATTTTACACACACATATTGAGTAATAGGGTAGCCTTATTTTGGAAAGTACTAGTGTGTAAAAAAATTAAAAAATGGGAAAAGAAATCTAAATATGTACGTTTTTTATAAGGTTATGTTAGACCCGCGTGTTACGGCGATTAAATGTTAACGTTTATTATAACGGCTAACTTATGTACTTTGATATACTTTTAAATTTATATTATTTTGTTTGGTAACTGGACTTGAACTCTAACCACTTGAAAGGGACACTATGTAAACGCTTGAATACAGTTAGTTTTTTTTTTTTTTTTTTGCATCTATGTAAAACTATGTGTACGGGTTTTTCGAATGACACACTTGTTTGTTCTGATGGTGAATCCATATGTATAGTTTAGGAGAAGTAGATAAGAATTAAATATTTTGTCCGAGTGGCTAAGCTCTAAGTCGCATGAATCCTTAATTTCTTCTGATGTGAGGCCGAACTGAAAATCTAATAGCTTAAACCTAATTAGCCCGATTATGTATTGGTTTTATAAAAATAAACATCTAAAAATAGCAACTCCACTAAAAAAAGTTTATGGATCCACCACCAAACACCATTTAACTTTTTTTTAATAACAAACATCCGGTTACCTGGGGGTCTCATCATGAGTAACCAGGAGGTGCTGTTAATTTTTTAAGAGGTAAAATGTCTGCAGTCTGCGAACCACATCTGCAGACATCTGTAAAAGAAGAGTTGGACTAAACGTCTGCAGTCTGTAAGAAGAAGAGTGTTTGTTTTTTAACTCCTGCAGACTGCTAAAATGAACTAAAATTTTAAATAAACCGTCTTTTAAACTTATAGATAATTATCATTCAAACCTTTTGATTTTCTTTTTGTATATTTTAACCAATAGTTTTTATTTAAAAAAGTTTTATTTTAAATAAAATTATAAAATGTTATATAAAAGCTATTTAAAAAACGTTTTTTAAACAAAATTAAAACATATTTTTTAAAATAAATGTTTAAAAATATTTTTTTTAAATAATTGTTTAAAACGTTTTAAAAAAACTATTTAAAAACGTTTTTTAAAATTGAATACAAAGGTTTTTTTAGATTTTTTTTAATATTAAAAAGCTTTTTAAAAAAGTCTTTTTAGAAATTAAAAAAATGTTTAAAAGAGACTGTTTAGAAACGTTTTTTTAATTGTTTAAAATGTTTTTTTATGAAAAAACAGTTTAAAGAGAATGTTAGAAGATGTTAGAAGTGGTTGAGTCACATCTGCACCAGGAAGAGACCGCGCAGACATTTTTTAATGAAATGTCTTCGAAAAAACAAACAGTCTGCAGACTTAAATGTCTGCGTGTGGTCTGCGCGGCGCAGACATAATAGGACAGAAGAGCCTTTTCAGAAAAAACAAACAACACCACTGTTGCACGTTCGTCGAGAGGAAACTCGCCGTCCAAATGCCCACTGTGATAACCCCTCTCGCCCACCTCTATAATATTTTATATTTTGTGTGTAGGTATGATTTGAGTTCTTGACCTCTACATTGAAAGGTAAAAGGGTATGCACTCTATCAAATGGTGAAGGATGGACACCACTTAACTAGAAGTCATTTGTTGCTACATTAACATTTAAAGATAATCTCGTATGAATTTTTTAATTTTTTTTTAACAGCAAATTTGGATCACTGACGGGGATATTACACCACCCACCCGATCATCTTCAATCCTCATTAGGAGGAAACTCATTTTTAGATGAGAAAACCCCCTGGCCCAACATATAACCTCCAGTTTTTTATTTTTTGTTACAAGTGTGACTTGAACCCAATACCTCCTCATTACAATGTATTGGGTACCTCCCTCTAGCCAATTGAGCTAGAGATCATGAAAAATAAATGTTAAATTTTTATTTAAATAATAAAAATAATTAACTTAGAAAATAACAATGAAAAGTAAGTGACCAAAAAAAAACACTTCCCGTGTACCTATCGTTATGTATTAAGTGTTGATCTAACAAATTTAATTGGCCTACTTTCGTGCCCATCCATCAACCAAACCGTCTTAATATTATTAAAAAAAAGTAAAAAAAAAAAAAGTTTATACCCGACGCACGTTACAACGATGATCGGGTTATGTTTAATTAAATAACTTTTCTGGTGTTAGCCAACCCATGTTTGCGGCTAGATACCAAGAATACACAAAACATATATTAATAGAACACCATATGAATAACACTAAATAACACCTAATCACAACATAAATTAAAAAAAAAGTGACAATGGATAAAATCTCAACGTAAATTGAAAGGAATCGATCTCATCTCAAATCATAGACTAATGGCTCCAACACTCTAACGAGTTTTTCTAGCTCAATATTTAGTAACAAAAGCATATAACTATTAATATTAATATTAATATACTAACACATTATACAACTTTTATGACTTTTTTTGACTTTTTTTAAAATAGAAAAGTTTGTATATATATATTGTTTATGAAAATATTAATAGTTGTGGGTTTTGTCGGATGGGTAAGGCACTGCCTTTGACATTTAAAGTTGTTTGTTCGACACTTGCTTCTGCCGGTTTTCGTTTTTTTTCCTTCGTTTTGTTTCTTTTAAATATGCTGTGTCATCTTCTATTTTGCCACGTACGTGACACGTGGTAAAGAAGCCCTCATATTTTATGCTGTCATCGTTTTACCTCTCTCACTTTTTGCCAGCCTTCATCACAGGTTTCTCATCGGTGCTTTCTTCTCTTGGTTTTCAACAGGTGATTGCTTCTGATAGTCTGCCGATTCCTTCGTTTTTTTCTTTCTTTTTCTTGACATAACTGTACGCAGGGTTTTGTTGCCTCAAAAGCTAGATTTGCCCTTTGATTTCGTTAGATGCTTTGTTTACGCTTTCGCTTATCAGATTTTTTTGGTATCCTGATTACCTAATGTTGAATTTCTTTGCAGTCTCTTATTTGGCTCATATTTCAGCTACCGTTCTTAATCCTCATGTATTTACTCCTTATGAATGTTTACGATTTTATACGGATTTGCAACAAACTGTATTAATTCTGACTGTTTGGTTTTGTCTTGAGTTTGTTACGCAGCTCTGAAAATTACTTATTAGGTATGTATAATTGCATTAGAAAATACTAATATTAACAATTATGAGGTATCTGTGTATAACAACTGCTTGGATAGTCTGTCAGAGTGGCTACTTGATTATTCATGTGTAAATTTAATAACGTATAAAGAAAAAGATACTCAAATGGAAAGAATAGGCTTATCTCTTTTAATTCTCATCTAATGTGGTTTTTTAGATATCTCTTGCTTAGTATGGTTTACTTTGATGTTTGATGTTTTCTATACATGTCTGCTCAACTGATTTTTAACTTTGATCTTTATTATATTTCATACCTCAATCACTTTCTGCTTGCTTGGTTATAGTATATCTGTTGCTTAGGAAGTAATAAATGGATATAAGAAAGATTATAGTGGTTTATGTTTGTGAGGCCTATTTTGTTTATAACTATAAATTAAGTTACTCTAACGTTAAATGCATAGGAGTATTTTTTTTTAAGTCATAGGTGTGCCAGTTGTGTCAACTGCTACATTTTGTTGTTATCTTATGGTTACAATTTAATGTAACTGAGATATTGGGTGGTCGGTGTGTTTTCTTACAGCCTTAGGCCAGCAGACCTATGACTTTTTATTATTCAATCCTCTGCAGTTGTAATATACTTAGGTTTATGGTTTCAGTTTTTAGCTTATTCACTTGCATAAGATGTGTGTACAGCCCAGACTTAGGCCTCATTTTCGTTTGAAGTTTTTTATGTTACTATTTCTCAAGAGGTCGTCCTAATGAGGAGTGTATGTATAAGATATAAATTAGAGTTGTTAAAGATGATATGAGATTTCTTATTCATTTGTGCTCTTTATATTAGGTTCCTCGATAGCTTTTGGGTTTAATTTAAATCAACGGTTTTTTTTTTCTTGATCTTAGTTCTCATTTCTCTTTCAGGTTCTTTATGTTATCATTTTTAGAAAACTCGGCCTAATCAGGAGATAGAAATAAGAGGTGTTCAGGATCATATGAGGCTTCTTACTCATTTGTGTTCTTTATATTACCTCTTTTAAAAAGTTTTCAACTTTACCTGAATCGTGATTTCTTTGTTATATATATTCTTGGGGTGAAACATTTTACCTTTAAGAGCTTAAAGTAAAAAAAAAAAAATTCTACGGAATACAGAGGTGTCACTACCTCTTTGCCATTAGGTGGCAAATACTTCTAAGGACTTTACAAAAAATGGATTTGGTTTAGGTTAATAAGAAGATTTCAACAGCATAATAGTAGTTACATTATATTTAAAGTCAGAGGGTAAACGTTAACTGATGGTAGATTTGTTTTAAGTTGCAGCAGCTTTTACCTTCCTGGGTGTATTGACCAGCAGGTGTCGTTGTAGTTGTGCTTATAAGAGGTTGATTTACTGCCTTCTGTCTACTGTGTTAAAATGTGTAAGTACTGTTGAGGTGTTTTTTCTGTGTTATGATTCTGCGTCTGTAAATCAGTTCTAACCCGGCTATTGAGGTGGCTGGTCTATTTTTCTTATGATGATGTGTCCTGTTTGAAAAGTCTTTTGAGTCATATAAATTGTTTACGCAACCTAATGAGGAGGGTATGTATAGGGTAGAAATCAGAGGTATTTGGGATTAATAAGAAGATTTCAGCTGCAAAACAATAGTTACATCATATTTAGAGTCAGACGATAAACTCTAACTGATGGTAGATTCGTTTTAAGCTGTAGCAGCTTTTACCTCCCTTAGTGTATCGACCGAAAGGTGTAGATGTAATTGTTTTTATAAGAGCTTCAGTTGCTGCACTCTGTCTACTGCGTTCAAATGTCTATGTACTGTTGAGGTGTTTTCCTGTGTTGTGATTCTGTGTCTGTAAATCGGTTCTAATCCGGCTATTGAGGTGGTTAGTGTATCTTTCTTATGATGATGTCTCCTGTTTCATAGGTATTTAGAGCCATATAAATTGTTTGTGAAACTCATAGGACAGAGCCTCAGGTTTACGTCTCACTTCCATTTGAGGTTTTTTATGTTATTATTTTCTCGACAATTCGTTCTTAGGAGAGGTCTATGTATGAGACCGAAATAAGAGTTGTTAAGGATGATACAAGATTTTTTA
Source organism: Deinandra increscens subsp. villosa (assembly GCA_039602395.1). Lineage (NCBI taxonomy): Eukaryota > Viridiplantae > Streptophyta > Magnoliopsida > Asterales > Asteraceae > Deinandra > Deinandra increscens. The sequence continues at coordinate 13,707,046 of JBCNJP010000007.1, read as the reverse complement.
CTCATTTGTGTTCTTTCTATTAGGTGCCTCAAAATTGTTTTTCTTATTTGAATGATGGTTTTTTTGCTCATACATAGCTGTCATTTCTCTTTGAGATTTTCAATGTAATTATTTCTCAAAAGCCCCGTCTAATGAATGAGGTGTATATAAGATAGAAATAAGAGATGTTCAGGATGAAACAGACCTTCTTACCCATTAGTGTTCTTTATGTTAGGTTCCTCAAAATCTTCTTTGCTTTAACTTCAATCATCATTTCTTTTTTCATATATATTCTTAACGTTAAAATGTGTATCTTTAAGAGTTTGAAGTCATAAAAAAATTCAGAAATACACATCTAATACTTCTAAGGAGTTGACAAAAATTAATTTCGCTTAGGTGAATACGAAGACTTCACTTGCATATTAGTAGCTGAATTATTTTTAAAGTTAGAGGGTAAGCATTAACTGATATCAGATTCATTTTAGGCTGCGGCAACTTTCACCTTCCCGAGTTTCTCAACCAAAAGGCCTATGTATGGTTGTGGTTGTAGGAGGTCGGGTTGCTGCACTGTGTTACTGCTTTTGAAGTGGTTTCCTGTATTATTATTATGTGTCTGTAAATCGGTTCTCACCCAGCTATTGAGGTGGTTAGTGTGGCTTTCTTATAATGATGTCTCCTGTCTGATAGATCTTTAGGGCCATATAAATTGTTTGTGAAAGCCATAGGACAGAAGGTATACAGAGGTTAAGATAATTTATCTTCTATTAAAGAATTAATAAGGTATGCAGATATAAGAGAACATTTGAAGGTTTAAATTTATATCTTCTTATGGGCTTTTGTTAAAATGGAACTGCTAGGTTCATAAAATATTAGTATAGTAGTTTTTCTTTAGGTTATCGTATATATACAATATTACTTAAATGTTAAATTAAAGCTTTACTACAAAACTACTGTAGTAAACTAAGTTCTATAGTTACAGCTGACAGGTGAGTATCGATAGATATATTGATCATAATTATATACGATGTCTTATATTAACACAATAACCAGTTTTATAATTCACAATACAATGAAGTGTATTTAATATGTATACACACACATACATACACAGCAAACACAGAGCTTAGGTTTAGACTTTAGATTACCTTACTTTTGTTCACTTTACATTTTCACTTTTCTATTTAGGATGGCTTTTGGTAATTTAATATGTTCTGTGGGGTGTGTTATTTGAAAACTAAATCTTTAATACTTATGCTCTAATTGTTTACTATTCTTCTAGCGTACATCTTATAAACACACTCTTATGTTATGTTTACATTTATGTGAAAATCTGTTGGAGATTTCGTAGACACTATGCGGCTGCAACAGATTTCACGTAAAAGGCCTATTTCCTCAACAGAAATTTTAGGTTTGTATCATTATCATCAGGTCACAAATGCATTAGATGTTAATAATTCAACATATGATTCTCTTACAACAACACCTATACTTAATAATGGTTGTTCGGTTTCTGATGTGGGTGCATCAGTTTCGGGTAGTTTAAACGAGATGTCAAATGTAGATGTTGATGCAGGTACTTTTGAAACCTCACAGAATACATCATCTAAATACATTTCTTTAGGTGACTGTGATCAGGTGTGTGAATTTTGTGGTGCCTATTTTTGGATAGAGGAGCGCTTGAAATCACGCCCAAAGTGTGAGAGGCCAAGGTATTCAATCTGTTGTAGGGGCGGTAAGGTTGTGCTTCCTTTACCGCCAAAGCCTCCAGATGCGCTGTTGTCTCTTTTTAAAAATACACACTTTCTTTCTAATATACGTAGGTATAATTCTATGTTTGCCATGACTTCATTTGGGGCGAACATTGATGAAGAAATTAACAAAAAAAAAGGGTCCGTACGTGTTTAAAATACATGGTCAGGTCTCACATTGGATAGGTTCTATATGCCCTCCTCCAAATAAGAAACCCCAGTTTATGCAGTTGTATGTTTATGATACTGATAATGAGGTTGCTAATAGATTGCCACTTTTTGAAATCCAAGACATCCGTGGTGTTTATTCTAAAACCATACAAATTCTAACTCAAATCCTGAATGAGATTAATGGATTCGTAAAGCTACTTAGGACTGCTAGAGATATGTGTTCCTCCTTACAGGTCCCCGAGTTTTGTATTCGGTTATATGATTCTAAATTACAAAAGTGTAACGACCTTCCATCTAGGGGTACTCTTTGTGCAATTGTTCATAGTGATGAGGAATTTGCAACTGATTTTCATATTATAATTCATTATAAGGATGGTTTTGCCCAAAGAGTAAGTAAGCTTCATCCTACCTATATGGCATTACAGTACCCACTCTTATTTCCTTATGCAGACCATGGTTGGTCTCCTAGCCTTAGGCTTAGAATTCCTCCATCAGGTTCTAGGTCTCTTCCTCGGCCTATGGTTACTGTACAGGGCAGATCACAGTCGGCGACCGCCGTTCGAACTCAACTGACTTTAAATATGTACTACAGCTACCAGATTCACGATCGAGCTAATGTTCATAGTTTAGTGTTAAACGGTGATCGTTTGTACCAGCAGTATTTAGTAGATGCATATGTTTCCATAGAACAAAATAGGTTGGAGTATATACATAGAAACCAGTCGGTTTTCCGAACGGATTTTCTGCATGGGTTATATGATGCAATTTCACGTGGAGATACATCAGGAAAATCTGTGGGGAAAAGGATTGTCCTACCATCATCATTTACTGGTGGGCCCAGATATATGTATAAGCACTATCAAGATGCTTTGGCAATATGTCGTGTTTACGGTAACCCTCAGTTTTTTGTCACATTTACCTGTAATGCAAGCTGGCCTGAGATTACAAACTATTTAAAGTCTGTTCCAGCTGTTCCTTTTGTTGGAAAAAAAAGGCTTGATGTTATAGCGAGAATTTTTGAGCTGAAAGTTGAGAGGTTTTTGAGTTTCATAAAGTTGAGACGGACTTTTGGTTCTGTCCCAGCAGGTATGTGTTTTTATCAACCACTTTTATGTTCTTACCTTTTGTTTTTTAAAATATAATTCTATTTACATAACTCTTTTTTATCTGTGCAGTTTTATACACAATTGAATTTCAGAAGCGTGGTCTTCCTCACTGTCATACTCTTATTTGGGTTTCAAAAAAAGATCAAATACTAGAGCCAAAGGATATTGATCCTTTTATATCAGCTGAAATACCTAATGCTTCCAAAGAACCTGATCTTTATAGGATTATTACTGAGTCGATGATGCACGGGCCTTGTGGGTCTGAAGGTCCAAATGCACAATGCATGAAAAACGGCTCCTGTTGTAAACATTTTCCGAAGGATTATGAGCCGTCGACACGGTTTGATGACAACGGGTATGTTCACTACAAAAGAACCTCAAGATGTGTTCCTTCCACTAAAGGTGGACCGCCGTTGGATAATAAATTTGTCGTTCCTTATAATAAGAGCCTGTGCCTGCATTTTGATGCTCATATTAATGTGGAGTATTGTGGCTGGAATATGCTTATTAAATATTTGTTCAAGTACATCTCAAAAGGCTCCGACCGTGTTCGTTTTGCTATTACAAAGACAACATCAACATCAAATGGTGAGGCTGGAACTTCTAAAGTTCCGTGTATTGATGAAATTAGAAATTTCGTGGACGGTCGTTTTATATGCCCTCATAAGGCTGCATGGCGTATATTGAATTTTCCGATACATCACAAGGAACCAGCTGTCCAGGTTTTGGCTGTTCATGAAGACGGAATGCAAAATGTTTCATTCAGAGACACAGATCATTTACAAGGCGTCGTGAATAACCCTGTCGTAAAAAAAAACCACTTTAACTGAATGGTTCTCAAATAACATCTCTGATGTTAGTGGTAGACATCTCAGATACATAGATTATCTGTCAGAGTATCGGTGGGTGGACAATCGTCGCTTCTGGGCGCGTCGGCTAAGCAAGAAAACCCCATCAATAGGCCGTCTGATCTATATACATCCAACATGTGGGGAGATCTTTTTTATGAGGTTGCTTTTAGGCATTCAGAAAGGCTGCACCTCATTTGAAGAGTTAAGAACAGTTTCAGATATTATTTATCCAACCTATCTTGCGGCATGTGAACGTTTAGGTTTATTAGGAAATGATATTGAATGGGAAACCGCACTATCTGAGGCCTCCATCTCTGCCACATCACGGGAGTTGCGTTCATTATTTATACAACTCCTGCTCTTCTGTGATGTTACAAACCCTTTGAATCTTTGGAATAGATTCTGGTAAAAAATGAGCGATGATATTACATATAACCTCCGTAGTACATCAGCTTCTAATAAATCCGAGATCACACCTCAAGTTTTACTACAACATGTACTCTTTGAACTTGAGGTAATTCTAAAGTGGAGTTCTGGCTCTCATTCTTTATCTGCCTTTGGTCTACCCATGCCACCCTCCGAGATGGTTTCTGTTCTGAACAACCGGCTAATCACTGAAGAAAAAAACTACAATCGTGATATATTGCAAGATTTGTGCAAAGACATGTCATCAAACTTTAACAATGAACAAAGACACATATTTACTCTGGTGACTGATAAAATAGCAGCACATAAACAGATTCTATTATTTGTTTATGGACACGGAGGCACAGGGAAAACCTATTTGTGGACTGCAATTATATCTGCATTAAGATCTTTAGGACTTATTGTACTTGCCGTTGCCTCTTCTGGAATTGCAGCCCTGTTGTTACCTTCTGGCAGAACAGCTCACTCACGTTTCAGAATACCAATCGATATCAAACCTGATTCATTATGCAACGTTAAGAAGGGTACTCAGCTCTCTCAACTTTTATCTGAAACAAGTCTTATTATTTGGGATGAGGCTCCTATGACAGACCGCAGATGTTTTGAATGTCTGGATAAAACTTTACGAGACCTTCTTGACAAACAGGATCAAGCTTTTGGTGGTTTATCAATACTTCTTGGAGGCGATTTCAGGCAGACGCTACCCATCAAGAGCAAGGCCTCAAGATATGAGATTATCTCTTTGTCTATTACAAAATCAAAGCTTTGGAAATTCTTTACACTTATGAGGTTACATGAGAATATGCGTGTGTCCAGATCAACATTAAATTCAGTCAACAGGGCAGCCGCACAGGCGTTTTCTGACTGGATCCTATCTATAGGCGACGGGTTGCTTGGAAAATCAAACAGCAGCACAAACAGTTGTTCAAAAACTATTAACATGCCTGAAAATTTCCTTCTTACTCCACCCAACAATACACTTTTGGATCTGATAAAGTTTATCTATGATGAAGAGTTCTTCAAAAATCAGGATTTAGCCTCTTTGTCGGACAGAACAATAGTCTGTCCAAAAAATAAGACAACAGACTCTATCAACAATATGGTTCTTGATCTATTTCCAGGAGAGTGTGTAACCTATCTAAGTACAGATTCAATGATACCTCATTCACAGAATTCAGTTGATTCTGACCTGATATATCCCTCTGAATATCTGAATCTTCTCAACTTTCCGGGCGTTCCTCCGCATGAACTTATTCTGAAAGAAAACTCTCCAATAATGTTACTGCGTAACATTAATCAGTCATCAGGTTTATGTAACGGCACTCGACTAATTGTCTCCAAGCTTTTGGAGAAAACAATAGAGGCAAAAGTGTTGACTGGAACCTCTATCGGGAGCAAAGTCTACATACCCCGTATTGATTTTATTCATAACAAAAAGGAACTCCCTTTTGTTTTCAAACGTAGACAGTTTCCTGTCCGGACCTGTTACGCAATGACAATAAATAAAAGTCAGGGACAGTCTCTAAACAAGATTGGTGTGTATCTTCCAGAGCCAGTATTTGGACATGGGCAACTGTATGTCGCTCTCTCTAGAGCGACCTCTCCATCCTCTTTAAAGTTACTTATTCTTCCACAGGAAACAACAGATTCAAATACTACAACAAACATTGTTTACTCTGATTTTCTCAACGAGCTCAACCGCAGTGAGGTGTTTGACAAATTTACAATATTATTTGTTGTGTGCGGTTGACTCCAATTATTCTCTTATACATAACCTAATACAGTAGTTCGATTAACTCATACACCAGTACCTCATATAGCAACTCCTTAAATTCATTAAAACTTTTCTTCTTTATAGCTTGCTGTTTTGTTATCTAAACTCCAGGTATTTGACAGATTTACAATATTATTTGCTGTATGCGGTTGACTCCAATTGTTCTCTTATACATAACCTAATACAGTGGCTCGATTAACTCATACACCAGTACCTCATATAGCAGCTCCTTAGGTTCATTAAAGCTTTTCTTCTTTATAGCCTGCTGTTTTGTTATCTAAACTCCTATACCCAGATTCTGCATCAATAACTTCTTATTTATACACAGTACCTACGTCTTTGGTTTATACTCTTTTAAAATTGTCGCTGCTCTAACCACCCGATTTGCATTTACACGATTAACAAACAACAATTTTTTTTCCAGGTAACACCCGATGGAAGTCATACCAATAGATAACCTTTTAGAGGAAACAACTCAGCAAGCTATTGAGGTTCGCGTACTCAGACGTTGGTCGACACGCATGAAGCAAAAAGAAACTTCCTATATTGTATTTGACAAAAATGTACTAATATATCCTCCTTTCACACATATTTTTAGGTTTCGTTTCCTGCTGTTATATTTATATAATTGATGCATCTGGAAACATTCTCTTATATAGGGCGACGCCATACAAATTTCTACCCTACCTGAATACAAAGACACATCTAATGAAGATCTTGAAGTCATGCGTTGTTATAGGTTCTCAAGGTTCATCTGTTCTAAACCTGCATCTTATCTTAGATCTGTAAGCCACCCATTGGGAATCATCTTTGGCCCTGCTGTCATTGTTGAACATATTGAAGATTCTCTTATCTATCCAAAGTATTACTTTGAGTTTACATCATACCATAACCTTATTCCATCAAGCACCACCAAGGAAGTCATAACAGGTACATATCTTTCCTCATCTGATACTATTTGTAGCCTATGCTTTTTTTAGCAGAATCCAGTTAATATACACATTTGTTATTCCGACAGGTAATTAATAGGTACAATCACAGGTTACAAAATTATCGTCTTCTAATACTACATCCAAAAGCATTGATAACTGCCTCTATACAAAGTTTCTACCCTCTGTTTTAACACTGCTGCACCCTCTCGCATATTATATACAAAACACCTTTATGTGTCGTGTTTATAAACACTGTGTATCCAAGGTTTACATGTGATTTTAAAATTATGATGGTAGCAACTATGCTTCCGTTTCCTTTCTTAGTTTACAACCTTTTCTGAATAACAGTTAGGTTACACCCGTTAAATATCGATCCTAATATTAATAACGACCGCAGCAATAACCTCTCATCTGCTGCACCTGTATTCTGAACCACTAAATTTTTTGATTTTTTTTGGGCCATTATATAAATCAGCTGTCACAATTATGCATTTACCTCACTCAAATAATTCATCATTATTGTAACTGCCAGATCTTGGCCAGATTTCAATGCTTTGTTAAAACATATCCATATGGATCAGCCAGATCTTAAAAAAAAAATATCACATCCTGAACATATTTTTAGAATATCTACAATATCTGAGAAAGGATATAGGCAGCTGACGTTTTTTATTTTTAAGAAAGTTAGATAATATATAAGAATTGTACTCACAGATACAAGAGATTACGACACATAAGAAAAGGTTTCGGTTAAAATCTGTGTTCGTACAACAAAAAGTTCTGGTCCATTATAGTATGGCTAATCTGGAGATATTTCATTAGCCTAAGAAAAACAACCTTTTCTTTTAAAAAAATTAGTTATAGACTAGGATTTTGAGACTGGGGTGGCTTAATAAAGATTGCATATATGAGGCCCTCTTTTTACAGATAATGAATTAAAACTTTTTCCTATATAATCTGGTGCCATATTAAAAGTTCAAATCTTATCAGCCAACAGTTCTTCAGATTTTATAAACCCTGAGTTTTGAAACAGTTTATTTACAAACCTGTTCATACAACTATTTTAAAAATAAGAATCTACTGGAGTTTTTTTTTATGTGCTTTCTTTGAAATTCATAGAAAAAGCTTCTACATACACCAAAAACATACCTTAATTTAAATTAAGAATTAATTATCATCTGCCTCCTGTTTATATTTTTTAATATAAGCCTTATAATATGTGCAAATTACATTGGAACACTTGAAGAGATTGTCGAAGGATTGACAGCAACAAGAGACCCATTTCTTCACCTGTCTCTTAAGGATGACCGGTATATTTTTCATTAAAAGAATTAGTACATCCAGAAAGAATGTACAGTAACAAAATACTCCTACTACAAAAACATATACAAACATCGCCTTTGAAAACTTTACACCTCAAGACAACCTATAAAACATCGTCTATCAACTATACACATAATTTGTGCTAAAAACCTAACGTCTCAACACAATCTACAAAACATCCTTCGTCGACGACATACATCATTTACCAAAAAAAGGCCCTTAAACAACCCATTATAGAATATCTTTTGGAGCTACATGTATCATCTATACAGCCACTAAATTCAAACTGCCACACCAAATAGACACCCTTATCTTACTAATTACATTTTCTCACATTATACATGCCAGAGGTAATACAATCAGATGCCGGTTATGGAAGGAAATTATTCAGGATCCTGCTGGTTTAACTGTTCTGCCATAGAAAACGCTTCGCGTCCAGCAACTATCGCAGTCAGCTCTGTCAAAATCACAAAGCCATACGGTTAGCAGCCTCATATATCTTCCACTGCAACTACTTTAAATACTTATGACTGTCTCCTATTACATACATCAGAATGGATTCAACTGGGCGCCACTGCAGCGACCTATGTCTATCTTAATCCAGACATTCCAGAATCTATTGCTCTCAAAAATAGGTAAAACCACTTTCGTATATAATATATTCTTACATAATACACCTACTAAACTGCTGACTTTAATCCCCAACTGTCAATTTTTTTGTTCCTTTCACAACTTGTAGATACATAAACTGTCGCTTAAATTCGTTTCGACGTTCACAGATCTCATGCAGGCACATCCTCCTCAGTTCCCACAACGCCCGTCCCAATTGTCTCATCATCTACCGAAAAAAAAAACAATCAGTGAGCTTCTACAGTTTGATCGGCAAAGTGCCTCTGTAAGTTCTTATGATATAGTTGAAGGATGTTCTCTTACGAAAGTCATTCCTTACTTCCTTCATGTTACAAATATAACAATAAACTGATTTCTCATACATTACTAATATATCTCGCCAGGGCCGTACATTTTTATGTGATGCGTCCATCTTAGATGTTACGATAGTTGAAGGATGGTTCACGACTCAGTGTACCATCAGAACCTGCACCCTAACAGCCTACTGGCGAGACGGGTTCTGGACATGTCCCGGTTACTGGCGGATTGCAGCCTGCAGATACATGTAACCTTTTCTATAAGAAATAATAAACACACCACCTACAACACTTTCACTGACCTTTTCATACCTCAGGTACCACATCAACGCTATAATAACAGACCCTACAGGATCTGCCAATGCTATCATCTATGATGACGCTGGAGAAACTATAGTTGGATCACCATGTTCTCAATTAATTACTGCAGAAACCATCCGTGATCCCAAAACCTTACCCGCATCAGTAATACAAACAAAAGGTAAAAAGTTCCAGCTATATCTGAAAGTTCAATTATATATAAAAATTAGGGTCACAGGTTTCAATATAAATCGAGCTGAACACCTAGGTGACACATCAGGATCACAGACGACACAGCCAGCCTCCGAAACAGAAGCCAGAGGCAGTGACACCTCTCTACCACCACAAACACCAACTCCAACAAGGCAGTCACTCCGTCAAACAACAATGACCAGCGTAAAAAGATCTCTTCCCACAGAAACCGGTATGTATCCTCCCTGTTTATAACAGACATGTGAAAAGAAAACAACACGTTAGTAAAACTACTGCCTTTTTCAGGTCCATCCTCATATGAAACCCCACCGCATGTTTAGACGGCGCTCTTAACATCAATCATCAAACATTTTGTAAACGTTGCAACCGAACTCTCTAGGCGTTGTATGTATGTATGCAGGCACCAAATTTTCCTATGTAATATATAGGTGTCATCCTTTTTTTATTTCCTAGCCTGTAAAGTTGTTTTCTGTTAGTCAACACAGCTACAGGTTTTGTTGGGACAGGAGAAGTGAACCAAATTTAAATAGGGTTCATCCGATAATTTTGTTGGAATAGCAAAAGTGGACCAAAATTAAATAGGGTTCATCCGATAATTAACGCCAATTTTTTTTCCGACTCAGCAGGACTGCCTATAATTTTTTTTTTCAGTTAAAAAAAAGGTCAGGTACAAAAATATGGCTGCTTGACATAAACTAAAAAATGTTCCAAAGCATTTGATGATCACTACCTCACTTACCTCACTGATACAAAAATGTGTCTGCTTGACCCATTATCCACAGCTGCTAAGAAACACAATTAAAAAGGCAGACAACACACAGAAGCCAGGTACAAAATATTAAAGAATTATTCTTCTCAGCTTCTTAACTGTTGCCACTACTATATATCTGAAAAAATTCGAATATATAACCGCGGCAACACACGGTTGATTCCTCGTTACATATTAAAAAACAAAAATAAAAATTTGCTCAAACTACTCTTAACTTTGGTTGATTATGAAATGTGAATAATATATAATATATAATAAAAAAATATTGTATAACAAAAAAAATACCAAGCAACAACCTTGTGTAATGAAAATAAATATCTACTATTCATCAAAGTTAGATTTTAAATATCATGATAAATTACTCTTGTAATTAGAAACTTAGTGTTTAATCTATCTATTTAATACTAAGATCATCCATCATTTCTACAAATTGGATGTCACATAAGTTTTTATGTTGTCATTCCCATAAACAGTTTTTTATCTCAACGTAGTCTTTCTTATAAACATCTCTTTATTTTCACGTCATCATTTCTTTTACATTTATTTTATCTAATATATCAATTTATTTTATTTATATAACAAGATGGTGACCCGCCCGCGCTTCGCGGCGGGCCACCCATTTTCTCGTCAAAATTAAAAAGTTAATGGGTATAAAACTTAAAAGTCTTGAAGTTTCGTGGTTAAAATATAAAAGTATAACATTTATACTAAAAGACAAAAGTAGAAAAGTTTAAGGGTATGAAATGTAAAAATCTAAAAGTTTCATGGTCAAAGTATAAAACTATAAAAAAGCTGTGGCCAAAGTCGAAAACTCTAAAAGTGTTGTACATAAAGCCTGAAAAAAAAAACAAAAGACTGGAGTTAAGGGGTATAAAACTTAAAATATTGAAATTTCGTGGTCAAAGACTCAATATATAAAAGTATAACATTTATACTAAAAGACAAAAGTAGAAAAGTTAACGGTATGAAATGTAAAAATCTAAAAGTTTCGTAGTCAAATTATAAACTATAAAAAAAGCCATGATCAAAGTCGAAAACTGTAAATGTTGAACATAATGCTTAACCTTAAAAGAAAAACAAAAGACTTGACACGTGTCAAAAAAAGTTGGTATAAAAAAAAGAAATGGACACGTGATACCCAATAATTTGTCCACCATGTGAATAGTAAAAAAATATGAGTGAACCTCCCAATTACAAATTTAATATATATAACTTAAAAAAAAAGACTTGACACGTGTCAAAAGAAAAGACACGTGTCAAAAGAAAAGATACGTGTAAAAAAAGGGTGGTATAAAAAAAATGGACACGTGTCACCAACTAATTTGTCCACCATAATGAATAGTAAAAAATATGAGTGAATCTCCCAATTATAAATCTTATAATCCTAATAAAGCACTAAAGTGGTTGCCACATGTCTTTATTTTAGAAGGTCCACATCACCACTGCCACATGTGAAACTCAAAATCAATTACAAATTTAGTAAAAATCACCAATTAAGAATAATTACCAATTTTATCAAACATAATAAATTTCTTTAATCAATAATTTGTCAAACATAATAAATTTCTTTTAAGAAAATTAATCAACAACTTGTCGAACATAATAAATTTCTTTAGTTTATTAAATTATCATTTAATGTTTTATAAGGATTTTACATCAATCATAATTTTAAAAATATCTTAATCGTTTTTTGTTTGTATTTATTTAATATCATTAACCTAAATTCAGCTCGTGTAGTACACGGGCTACTAACCTAGTGTAATATATACAAGAAAAAGACTCGCGCGTTGCTGCGGGTTGACTTTTTTTTTTGTCACCATACATACATATATATATATATATATATATATATATATATATATATATATATATATATGGTACCAAAATTACCGTAGTTATAGATGTAGTAAATAGACCCGCGCGTTGCTACGGGTTGACTTTTTTTTTGTCACCATACATATATATATATATATATATATATATATATATATATATATATATATAATATATATATATATGGTACCAAAATTACCGTAGTTATAGATGTAGTAAATAGACCCGCAGATAGTAAATTCTTTTTTTTGTCTTTTGTTACGTGATGTTGCATTTTAAATTTGTAATTATTGTCGTAGGCCGAATACTATAGATTAGCAAGTTAATTGTAATAACATATAACTTAATGGTAATGAAAGGTAACAATAATAGTAAAGAACTATATAATATCACAATAAAATGTAACAGTGATAATAATAAAGTTCCTATACCACATGTACATGGTGTTATGAATTTAAATACATGGTTCCATTTTTACGTTCACCACGCTAGAATAATACAATTAACAATTCCAATTATTTTACATGAAGAGATCAGGGGCGGATTTACGGTATGCGTGGGGGGGGTGTCACAAAACCCCCTCGTTTTTTGAAATTTTTTTAACGAGTATATATTTTTAGTTAAGTATTTTAAATTGGGAACCCCCAACTATTTTAAGCTGGGAACCCCAAGAGTTTAACAAAAATTGATTTAGTACATTTGGTAAGTCTAAGCGCTGGTATCCCAAGGATCGTGGGTTCGATCCCCTCTATCACCCGTTTTTTTTTTTACAAAACAAACCATTTTATGTTTTAAACAACCACCAACATTCTTTTTTTCAATTAAAAAACCCTAAGTCCCTAACCCTGTCTCGTCCCTCCTGGCTCCTGTCCCTCCGCTGCTCCGCAAGACTGCAACTCCGCCAGTCCGCCGGCGTCCGGCGTCCGGCCTCCTACCTGCGCAGCCTCCTCCGGTCCTCCCTGGCCTCCGCCTCCTCCCTGCGGCCTGCGCGACTCCGGCTCGGCGGCTCAGACCTCCGCGATTTTGCTTCCAAAGTTCCAATCTTGGATTTAGTTATTCTTCTTTTAATTTCTTTAACTTATTTGTTAGTTTCTTATACAATACTTGTTGTTGATTTCTTGTTAGTTGTTAGCTTGAATCTAAGACAAGAGGAAAAAGTGATGTGTAAGTTTTATGTGTTTAAAAGATGGGTGTTTTTACAGGCAGCAACAAGAAAGAGGAAAAACACTCACAGAGGAAAAACAATACTTGAATCTAAGATGAGAGGAAAAATCTAGTTTCTTATACAATATTTGTTTTGCTTATACAATACTTGAATCTAAGACAAGAGGAAAAACATTAACAGAGGCTAAAATCTAATGCTTGGTCAAGAGTTTATGTACTTTTGATTTTGTTAAAGCTCATTTTTTTGAAAAAAATCATAAAAATCTAATGCTTGGTCAAGAGTTTATGTACTTTTGATTTTGTTAAAGCTCATTTTTTTAAAGAAATCATAATAAAGAAAATATCACTTCCACAAATATGCAAGAACAAGCAATAGAGTTTAGACAATCATGTGTAAAGTTAGCAAACATGGCTTGAAAATGTGAGTTTCACAAAGACTTTAATTGTTAGCTTTTGATTAATGGGTTTTGAATTTGTTGCAGTTGCTCCACATCCTCAAATCATGAGTATTGTGAAGTTTTTCTCAAAAAGCCAAAGTCCCTCCAACCTTGAATCTTCAACTTCAAGTAGCAAATTCTCGAAAATAGATTTGGATGATCTTCCACCGGATCCATCCGAAAGGAAACCGATTTCATCTTATAATCCTAATCAGAGAGACGAAATTAGACGATATTATTTGGTTAAAGGTCCACACCAACCAAAGGGACTTGATCGTCCATGGTCGGATTTTGGTGGTAAGATGAGGCGTTTTCCCGAAGAATGGTACGAATCGGAGTATGGAAATTGGTTAGAATATAGTAAAAAAGAAGATAAAGTGTATTGTTTGTATTGTTACTTGTTCAAAGAAAGTAGACAAAATGATGCATATGCGATTGATGGTCTCCGATGTTGGAATAAGAAAGAGAAGTTACAAAAACATGTTGGTGAGAGGAATATTTTTCATGATATAGCACGTAAAAAGGTAGATGACTTGCTTAATCAAGCTCAATCTATACATGCGGCATTTGAAAGACAAACCGACAAATAAAAAAATGATTATAGACTTCGATTAACTACTTCGATTAAACTTGTTCGAGCATTGTTGAATGGTGGGTTATCTTTTCGTGGACATGATGAGTCTAAAAACTCCATTTACAAAGGACATTATCTAGAGCTTTTAACGTTGTTGGGGGAAATAAATGAGGAAATTGGTAAAGTTAAATTAGATAATGCTCCGAAGAATTGCCAAATGACGACTCCATCGATCCAAAAAGAAATTTGCTCATGTTTTGCGGAAGAAGTCTTAAAGAAAATATTTGAAAAAACTTGGAGATGAAGTACTTTCCATATTAGTTGATGAATCAAGAGATGTCTCTAACAAAGAACAAATGGTTGTCGTATTAAGGTATGTTGATAAATTAGGAAATGTGAAGGAAAGATTTGTTGGTCTTGTCCATGTTATGGAAACAACCTCTTTATCTCTAAAATCCGGAATTGATAAGTTGTTTGCTCGTTACAATTTGAGTTTGGATAGGGTTAGAGGTCAAGGATATGATGGTGCAAGTAACATGTCCGGTGAGTTTAACGGTTTGAAAGCATTGATTTTGAAAGAAAATTCGTCGGCATATTTTGTTCATTGTTTTGCTCACCAACTTCAACTTGTTGTTGTGGGCCTAGCTGTTGGATATATGGTGTCCTGACCCGACAAATTAACGAACCCGACCGATATTGACCCGTAAGAGTTACACCCGGGGCAATGGATAATATACTAATTACTGTTTTAATTAGTTAATTGAACTGATTGGCGAATAAATGAATACTGATTTATTTATTTATTACGATGACATATTTATTCGGTTCGCGATTAAATGGATGGATGAGTTAAACTGTTAATGGGTTAACAGTCTGACCCATTGGTGGGCCATGGAGAATTCGCAGAAGACCATGGTGGGCCCATGGTCTGCGAAATTCTCCTATAGGGTGGGGAGGAGTAGAGAACAAAAAAATAAGTTTTCGAAACCCTGATCTCCTCCTCCCATCTCTCTCTCTGCGAAACAGACCAGAGAAGAAAAACCCTAAGCCGTCGCCGCCCTTGATCTCCGGTGACACCACCACTGCAATTCCGATGGATCAACGATTCGCAAGCATCATCCAGCGACTCGATCAGGAAGCAGCCACCGCCCGAGCCGAGGCAGCGAGCCGAGCCGAAGCCGCAGCCGCCGCCACAGCCGAAGCCGCCGCCGCCGCCGCAACCAAGGCCGCAGCCGCCGCCGCCGCCGCCGCCGCACCGCCGGTCGATCGCCGCCGGCGCACCGCCGGTCGATCGCCGCCCGGTGGTTCTCGCGTTGCCGGCGCAACCGAGACCACCTCGACCCGTACCGTCCTCTTGGCCCGTACCGCTTTATCCTCCGGTCACCGCCACCTCGTCGCCGCCGGTTTCCGCTGACGAGATAATAGTAGGATCGGTCCCCGTGGCGATCCCGTCGGAAAGAATTTTGTCACCGCCACCGATGGTGAAGTTACCACCACCGCCGCCACTACCTCCGCCGCCTCCGATGACCGCCGGAGTTTCAGTCGCAGATCTGACCCGCAGATTCGAGTCAGAAGTTTCAGTTCACCCTAGCGCGAGTCCATTGAACTCGGGTGTCTCGAACGGTTGTTCGGAACCCGCTAAGGTATATCTAATTTATTAGATATTTAATTTATGTATTTATTTATTTAAATAAATATATTTTCTGTGTTTGTCGTGCCGGTGATTGATCCTGTTACAGTTGCGTCCGCGTTTTAATTTGTTTCCGCTGCTAAATTAATCTGGAATTAATTTTATTATTAAAATCGGTTTTAAGAAAATTAAAATCGGTAACCCGGATCCCACTGTAAACACCAACAGTGGTATCAGAGCCATTATCACCGCGCGCAAACCAGATTCGGTCTTTTCGTGACCGATAGTTCGCAATTTCGACTTAAATCCAAATTGCGAATTAGATTTAATTTAATATATTATTTTAATTCAATATATTATATTGTGTGTTACGGCCGACCCCTCTAATTTTATGATCATGTATGAATGTCATGGCGTGATTTGTTTTTCTCTGTTTGGCCCAAGTTGTTGGCCCAATTGGTTGTTTTTGATTTTGGTTTATTGGACCCGTTTTTTTTTTTGGGTTTCAAAGTTGTACAAATTTAGAGCTAGGTTACTAGAAGTAGTTTTAGTAATTGTAAATTTGTATGTAACCAAAAGTCGAAGACTGGACACACGCAAGAGGGATGTCAAAGCAAGTGGGAGCTGAACAGGATTCCAGATCGCACAGAGTTGCCATCTCGATCGTTCACCATTTTATAATTTAATTTATTTTAAATTGTCCCATATGATCTCGCTTGTATGGCTCGAGTGAGATCAAGACCTTATGCCGTTCAACACACAATATGCCATTCGCGACAACTTAGTAATTTAATTAGGTTAAATTAATTTACTGGTCCCGAGTGGAGATAGGGTTTTATCGTTCGTGTCTGACGATGATTAAATATTAAAAGTAATTAATATCCCTATTTGGTAATTCTTTAAAACTGGTAGTTCGTGCCATCCTATCTCAAGTTGAACTTGGAACGTATTTACCGGAGCATCAGTGTTGGAGTATTTCAACACCGCACTTGGTGCCGAGGGTACCTTCTAAGGTGAATGACATTGGAGTATTTCAACACCGTGTCATCACATCGACCATTTAGGACTACTATCACTTTAAACGTATATGTTCGTGGTGTTGGAGTATTTCAACACCGCGCCACGGATGTGTACTGCTAAAGTGGGCACGGATGAGGCTAAACGTATCGCAAAATACAATTGTATGTATATAGCGGCCTCATACCGAGAGTTGTGACTTGAGTCTCACAATTGACAATCGTTGTCAGTTTGTTTACACGGTTTTGCTCCTGAGGCTCATTTGGCGGTCTCAAGTGATCTCGTCTAAACGAATTCTCATTTTCTTAAAATAAACCTTACCAACTTATTTTAAAGAAAAATAAACATCGAAAATACTGATTAAATTTACTTTGCTTATTTTCAGAAGGCTAAAGAAAACTCACCACCATTAAGTTCAATGGTACAACTCGACCCCTTCACTGAGTCTGGCTTTCTCGCATGGCAGACAACCCTGAGGAACCTTTTAAGGCTCTTCGGGAAACTCTATGTCATTGACCGACCGATCGCGAGTATTCCATCTTACTTGCTAAATGAGAACTCGCGGTCTGAGCTCCAAAAGCACACTGACGATGATAAGGACGTCACTGACCTGATGTTGTCTAGCATGACTCAGGATTATCGGTACAATTTCATGGGGATGTCTGCTTATGACATCATTCGTAAACTCAAGGATTTATTTGAATTGAGTCAGAGGACTGAGCGAGCTGATGCACTTTCACAATTTGTGAACTGCTCTATGGCTAACGACTCCTCTCCATACGATCATGTCATGCTGATGAAAGCGTATCGTGACAGACTGATCGACCTTGGCTACTCCATCTCTGACGGGATGGCTCTTGATGTAGTACTCAGATCTTTGCCAGAACATTATCGTATTCTTGCGATTAATTGTTCGGCTCAGTCGATCGAGGAGGTTATTCCGTTGATACCCAACGTGAAGATCAGGACCACGCCGGACGTGCTCAAAGTTACGAATACAAAGATCTCCAAAGCCAAGAAGGTTAAAGAGGGCAAAGGCAAGAAACCACAGGTTCAGCCTCCTGAGGAGCGCCTGTGCTATGAGTGCAACAAAATGGGACACTGGCGTCGCAACTGTCCTGTTTATCTTGCAAAGCTGAAGATGACCAAGAACTCTAATAAGGGTTGCTCATCAGGTATTTCAATAAATGTTATTGAACTTTTCACTGTTTCCTCCAATTCATGGGTATTTGATACTGGATGTGGTTACCACATTGTTAATGTTTTGCAGGAACCTGAGAAGTGGAAGAAGACAGAACGAGGCCGCATGGACCTCATCGTTGGTGACGGGAAGAAGGTCCCAGTACTTGCTACTGGAACATTTTCTTTTTCATGTTCTTCAGGCCTTGTAGTTAATTTCATTAACTGTTTATATGCACCTGGTTTATCCAGAAACATTATTTCTGTCTCTTCATTGTTTGAACAAGGATTTCGGTATAAATTTAATGGAAATATGATTTCAGCTTACCTTAATGATATCTTTTATTTCGAGGCTAAACCTCAACATGGAATATATGAGATAGATGTTCAAACAAACGACCGGCTCTATCATGTTTCTAAAAGAAACAAAGCTGATAGTAACGAATCCTCGTTATGGCACCATAGACTTGGTCACATAAGCAAGGCCCGCATCAAGAAGTTGCAAACTGCTGGCATTCTCGAATCCCAAGATGCAGATTCCTTTGATGAATGCGAGTCGTGCTTATCTGGTAAATTAACCAAGTCACCCTTCACCCACACAGGTGAACGGGCCCAAGGATTGTTAGGCGTTATTCACACTGATGTGTGTGGACCCTTTCGAACCGAGACGAGAAATCGTGAACGGTACTTCGTGACTTTCATCGATGACTACAGCAGATATGCCTATGTCTATCTGATGAAACACAAACATGAAACTTTTGAAAAGTTCAAAGAGTTTCAAAACGAAGTACAAAATCACTAACTCGAACTATTAAAATACTTCGATCAGATAGAGGCGGTGAATACCTAAGCGCTGAATTCCTAAATCATCTGAAGGAATGTGGAATCGTTTCACAACCTACTCCACCTGGCACACCCCAGTTAAATGGCGTTAGTGAGAGGAGGAATCGAACTCTGCTTAACATGGTTCGATCGATGATGTGCAGGACAACCTTGCCGCATTCCTTTTGGGGATATGCCATCTTAACCGCCGCTCGCCTAATAAATCTGGCACTGACCAAGAAAGTAGGGAAGACCCCATATGAGATATGGCATGGTTCTCTTCCCAAACTTTCATACCTCAGGGTATGGGGATGTGATGCTTATGTCAGCAGTGATTCTGATAATAAGCTCGATCCTCGAGGCGAAAAGGTAACTTTCGTTGGATACTATGGTAATACCGGTTATTACTTCTACCATCCCGATGCAAACACTGTTTCCATCAAGAGGAAAGGTAAATTCCTTGAGAAAGAATTTCTTACTCGAGGAACAAATAGTGATCCAGTGGATCTTGAAGAAATTCAAGATTCACCTAGCCCTGAAGCGGTCGCTGTGTCTGACCGACAAGTTGTTGTCGCACCATCAGACCCAAACACAAGCACAAGCGTTCGTAGGAGCGAAAGAATACGACATGAGCCTGATAGATACCTTGGATATCATGAGGCCTTCGATGTTCTATTAATAGCCGATTCTAACGATGAACCTATTAATTACAAAGCTGCTATATCAGATCCGGAATCTGATAAATGGCTTGAAGCCATGAACGCTGAGATGCTATCCATGCGTGACAATCACGTCTGGGACTTGATTGAGCTACCCCCCGGTACACGGGCAGTAGGGAGCAAGTGGATCTTTAAAAGAAAAACTGACATGCATGGAAATGTGCAAACCTACAAGGCACGGCTTGTAGCGAAAGGTTTCACTCAAACTCAAGGGATTGATTATGATGAGACCTTTTCGCCCGTTGTCATGATCAAATCGATCAGGATTCTCCTTGCCATAGCCGCATACCATGACTATGAGATATGGCAAATGGACGTGAAAACCGCCTTCCTGAACGGACAACTCGAAGAAGATGTCTATATGGTTCAGCCTGATGGTTTTGTCGATCCAGAGAATCCAAACAAGGTTTGCGAGCTTAGCAAGTCCATTTATGGACTCAAGCAAGCATCTCGAAGCTGGAATCTTCGTTTTGATCAGAAAGTCAAAGAGTTTGGCTTTGAACAAAACAAAGATGAGCCTTGTGTCTACAGAAAGGCAAGTGGGAGCGCTGTATCGTTCCTCGTACTGTACGTGGACGATATACTGATCATAGGAAACAACATACCCATGCTTAACGAAGTTAAGAAATGGCTTTCATCTTGTTTCGCTATGAAAGACCTTGGAGAAGCCGCTTATATTCTGGGAATCAAGATTCACAGAGATCGATCTAAGCGCCTTTTGGGACTCAGTCAAAGCACATACATAGATAAGATCATAGCTCGGTTCAATATGAGCAACTCCAAGAAAGGAGCAGTTCCCATGACTAAGGGAACAATATTGGACAAATCTCAAGCACCTAAAACGGAGCGCGAGATAAACCAAATGGCATCGATCCCATTTGCCTCTGCTATTGGATCTATCATGTACGCCATGCTCTGCACACGACCGGATGTCTCGTATGCATTGAGCGTGACAAGTCGGTACCAACAGACGCCAGGGCTAGCTCACTGGACGGCTGTAAAGAACATACTGAAATATTTGAGAAACACCACTGACATGTTTCTCGTATTCGGGGGTGTTGATGAGGAGCTCACTGTAAGATGTTACACTGACGCCAGTTTTCAGACTGACCGAGATGACTCTCGCTCACAGTCAGGATTCGTATTCACTCTTAACGGAGGGGCTGTTTCTTGGAGAAGCTCAAAACAGCCAGTAGTAGCTGATTCTACTACTGAATCCGAATACATAGCCGCCTCAGAAGCTGCTAAAGAAGCCGTGTGGATGAAGAAGTTCATATCCGATCTCGATGCTATGCCAAGTATTAGGCAACCCATCGAGATGCTGTGCGATAACACAGGCGCTATAGCTCAAGCCAAAGAGCAACGGTCCCATAAGATGGCCAAGCACGTACTGAGGAAGTTCCACTACATAAGAGAAGTAGTCGACAGAAATGAAATTAAGATAAGCAAAGTACACACAGATCAAAACTTAGCTGATCCCTTCACTAAGCCTATGACTCAGGAGACTCATATACGCCACAGAGAAGCGATAGGGCTTAAATTAGCTAAAGACATGTTTTGATTCAGTATTTGGATGTATGAACACCAACAGTTATCTGTATTATTCTTATTCCATCTGTTTTATGCAATAATGAATTACATAACTGTGTTCAATATTTGTACGTTTAATCCATGGACGATAAGTTCTTGTCCTAAATGTCCGTAGTCGATTAGTAAGTGGGAGCTATACTAAGGTAAGACTATTGTGACTAGTTGAACTTTAAAGTTGTTTAATGTTCAAACTCACAGACCTCATTGGTGAATGACGTTGGACGTAACTCGCATCATGCAGCGCAAACATGGAAACTTGCCTGCTTGATTAAATGCATGCTCTAATGTATCCTTAGACCTGAGACGCATATTCGAACTCCTCTCTACTAAAGAACATTCTTTGATTGTAGCCTAACGTTGTCGCGTAACTGCCAGCCATAACGGCTACTTTTGGGAATGGCTCTGAGGTTTAGTGGGAGCTGTATGCCTCGACAAGGGATTCTGTACTCTTGCTTTGGCAACAGTTAGACATAAAGGCGCCCTCGTTGATTCCAAGTGATAAGTGTGAGGCCTCACCCAAACTTACTGTGTGTTTGTTGGATCACTTCGAATTGTATCGGGAATGAAAATCGATGAATATAACGTGGGAGTCCATGTCCCATGATTCATCAATGTCTTATACAGAAAGGAACATATGACAATGAATGCACAAGTCGTGAGTCTGCTTGATAGTCAATCAGATATACTTTGGCAACCGACTTAAAGAGTCGATATTAGTTGGTGTAGCCATGCATAGCTAGAGTGCCTCTGGCTGCGCTCGTTAAACTGCCGCGTTCAGTCCAAGTGGGAGACTGTTGGATATATGGTGTCCTGACCCGACAAATTAACGAACCCGACCGATATTGACCCGTAAGAGTTACACCCGGGGCAATGGATAATATACTAATTACTGTTTTAATTAGTTAATTGAGCTGATTGGCGAATAAATGAATACTGATTTATTTATTTATTACGATGACATATTTATTCGGTTCGCGATTAAATGGATGGATGAGTTAAACTGTTAATGGGTTAACAGTCTGACCCATTGGTGGGCCATGGAGAATTCGCAGAAGACCATGGTGGGCCCATGGTCTGCGAAATTCTCCTATAGGGTGGGGAGGAGTAGAGAACAAAAAAATAAGTTTTCGAAACCCTGATCTCCTCCTCCCATCTCTCTCTCTGCGAAACAGACCAGAGAAGAAAAACCCTAAGCCGTCGCCGCCCTTGATCTCCGGTGACACCACCACTGCAATTCCGATGGATCAACGATTCGCAAGCATCATCCAGCGACTCGATCAGGAAGCAGCCACCGCCCGAGCCGAGGCAGCGAGCCGAGCCGAAGCCGCAGCCGCCGCCACAGCCGAAGCCGCCGCCGCCGCCGCAGCCAAGGCCGCAGCCGCCGCCGCCGCCGGCGCACCGCCGGTCGATCGCCGCCCGGTGGTTCTCGCGTTTCCGGCGCAACCGAGACCACCTCGACCCGTACCGTCCTCTTGGCCCGTACCGCTTTATCCTCCGGTCACCGCCACCTCGTCGCCGCCGGTTTCCGCTGACGAGATAATAGTAGGATCGGTCCCCGTGGCGATCCCGTCGGAAAGAATTTTGTCACCGCCACCGATGGTGAAGTTACCACCACCGCCGCCACTACCTCCGCCGCCTCCGATGACCGCCGGAGTTTCAGTCGCAGATCTGACCCGCAGATTCGAGTCAGAAGTTTCAGTTCACCCTAGCGCGAGTCCATTGAACTCGGGTGTCTCGAACGGTTGTTCGGAACCCGCTAAGGTATATCTAATTTATTAGATATTTAATTTATGTATTTATTTATTTAAATAAATATATTTTCTGTGTTTGTCGTGCCGGTGATTGATCCTGTTACAGTTGCGTCCGCGTTTTAATTTGTTTCCGCTGCTAAATTAATCTGGAATTAATTTTATTATTAAAATCGGTTTTAAGAAAATTAAAATCGGTAACCCGGATCCCACTGTAAACCCCAACACTAGCAACCAAGCATCATGATATATTTAAATTTTTTGGAGAAGTGTCAAATTTGATAAATGTTGTGAGTGCATCTTGCAAAAGAATAGATGTAGGAAGAGAAACCAAAGAGAAAATTTACAATTGAATCCGGAAGTTGAAACGGGGCGTGGAAAAAATCAAGAACTATCACTTGCAAGACCCGGAGATACACGTTGGAGTTCTCATGAAAAAACACTTCATCGTTTAATTATTTTATTTCCGGTGGTTATTGAGGTGCTCGAATATATAGAAACTTCGGCAAGTGATGATGCTCACAAAAGTCAAGCGGATGGACTTGAAATATACATGAAAAGTTTCACTTTTGTGTTTTATCTACATATGATGAAGGAAATTTTGGGAATTACTAACAAGTTGTTGAGGCTCTACAAAAAAAAGATCAAGATATTGTGAATGTGTGTCAACTCATTAGATCAACCAAAGCACAATTATTAGACTATCGACTCGAAGGTTTTGACTCGCTTTTGAAAGATGTGACAACCTTTTGTGACAAATATGAGATTGAAGTGGTTAAAATGGAAGATGAGTATGTTGACCCGAAGAATCGAAGAAAGAAAACAGACATCACCAATCGTCACCATTACGTGGTTAACAATTTTAAAACGGTCCTCGATATGCAAATTCAAGAGTATGAAAGACGTTTTAACGAGGTAACCACTAACTTGCTTATGCTTATGAATTGTTTAAGCCCGTGCAATAGTTTTAGTGCATTTAATAAGCAAAACTTGCTAGACTTGGCCGGTATGTATCCATATGATTTTAATATTGATGAAAAAGACAAACTAAAGTATGAACTCGGTCACTATATTTATAATATGAAAGATGATACACGGTTTGCCAATTTGAATGGAGTGGGTGATCTCGCTAAAAGGATGGTGGAAACAAGAAAACACATTGATTATCCGTTGGTTTATCGTTTACTGAAGTTATCACTCGTTTTACCGGTTGCAACGGCAAGTGTCGAAAGAAGTTTTTCTTCAATAGAGCATGTGAAGACGGATTTGCGGAACCGAATGGGCGATGGATACATGAATGATTCTTGTATTTGTTTCGTTGAAAGGGATTTATTTCAACAAGTTTCGGTCGAAGATGTAATGCAACGTTTTCAAAAGATGAAAAGTCGTCGACAAAAATTATAGGTAATTTTCTTTAGTTTGTATGAACCCTCGTATTTATATTATGCGTTTTCTAATTTTTAATGGAGAAGTTTTTTGGTTATTAATATATCGTATTATAATTTATACCCATTTATGTGAAACGGTGAAACCGGAGAACTAAGAATAGGGAACCCCCTGAAAAAAAAATCCTGGATCCGCCACTGGAAGAGATGCATGACCTGCAAAAGGAGAAATGGAGTTAATTTAAGAGCATATAAAAAACTTCAAAAAATAATAAAAACTATAGAAAATAAGATGAAAGAGTTTTTGGGCCCAAATTGCAGAGAGTTAAAGTTTACAATGAAAGCATCTAGGCTCAGATAAGATATCATCATAGCCGATCCTAGAGCATGAGTACCTGACCAAAATACTTTAGTGGCAACGACACATCGAAGACCGGTAGGCACCAAACCAGTCACAAAAAGTAAAACCCACCACGACATAGATCCGAAGATCATCACAGCCATCTTTGAACAACAAAATAAGTAGCTAGTAATATCTTAAACCCAAGTGACATGAAGAACACCCAAAGTCCCAAACACATGAAATTGTCATTTCACCAGTTCGTAAAAAGAGAAAGCAACCAGTAACCAGCATCAAGGTAAAATCCAAACAAATTTAATCCAACGAACATTGAGCCACCGAATCCTTTTAAGCTCAGAAAAAATTCATTTTCTTAAAATCAACATCAATTTCTGATTAACTGCTGTTTGAATGATAGTTGCTGTTAAAAAAAACATCAATTTCTTATCTTTATTTTTTCAGTAATAAAAAATCAAACCTTCTACAACACCAAAGAAGTCCGAAGATCAATCCAGCCAACTTTAACTCAGCAAATCATAAGCATAATTTAACCAACAAATAATTTTGCGAATAGCAACATAAGCTCAGTAAAATTTTGTCACAGACTAAAAGAAACCATCAAAACACACCAAACAAACGTCGAGGTGTATCAGTTACGTTTCAGAAAACCAACCAATTTGTAAAGCCATCAAGTACATCAAAGCATCGTCAATGTTTGAATTAGAAAATCATAAACGAAGAACATCAAGAACACTAAAGCATAAACTTCAAGAAAACACTTGTATCTCATAAAAGAAACCCAAATGAAACAAACATGTCAAGGGTGGTTTACATCTGAGCAAAATAACCCATCTAGAAACGTGAAATAATTAGAAAAATGAAGAACACCAAAGCATCATTAAGTTTTAATCTGAAAATCAATATAGACCAAGCAGCCGACAAAACAAAAAAGCAGAAAAGTATCAAACGACTGCGACATACCGTCACCCTGTAGTCACCGTAAGCAAGTGGCCACAGCTGGCCGAGATAACCAGTGATACAAATTTTGTCAGCAACCGTCACCGTCACTCACATCCACATTGCTGAGAACTCTCCTCACATCCGGTGAGCAAAGACAGGTCTTCGCTCAGATCCGAAGAGCAAAGAGAATGAATACGGCCATTCACATCGGAAAACCGCATCGGAGATGGAGCCGGCAACGACGCAACACAAATACAAAGAGCCACGACAGATCCGCCCTCAAAATCATAAAAAAAAAATTAACGATCGACCAAATCTGCCGCCACTCTCCGTCGTTGCCACTCCCCGTCACCGCCACTCTCGGTCACCGCCTCTTTCAAAGTGAGGCGGACACACAACAAGTGGGGGACTGATGCTATGCTTGAAGAGAGAGAAATCGACGGTGGACGACTGGAATTTAAGAGAGAGAGGTTGAAGATAAAGTGAGGTTGCTCTACACATTTAAGAGAGAGGGAGAGCCACACGTTTGTCATAAGTTAAAGAAGTATACACGCGTGTATAGAAGAAACGTACGCACAGCAAGTGGCATCACCGCCCAAGAGGGCCAATGAAACAAATCCTACTGACAGGAATTGATGTGTTGTTTAGTGTATATAAAAAGTAGGGTTCTACACTATCAAATTTTAAATTTCTAAACTGGTTATTCACCAGGGGACTATACCAACACACTAAGGCAAGTATACCTGTCGTGCGTAGCACAATATTGGTAAACACCGGGTTGTCGAACCTCAAGGACACGGATTTGTTGAAAACAGTCGATTCATAATTCAGCCGGTTTTTGTTTTGTTTTGAAATTGATTTTAAATTTAGAAAACTGGAAATGACAGTAATTAAAATGTTGTTTGGAAAAACAGAGTTTGGTAAAGGATCACTTAGGCATGGCTCCTCCAACTTAGGTTTGACAAGTGTATCGGTAATGCGTTCTGACTTATCTCTGGAATAAACTGGGGTCCTAAGACAAGGCTTATCTAGTTCCTATGGATAGGTTCACGTTTAGGGTTATAGACACGCCCTACACGGTTACTACTGGTCCATGGTGAAGTACTGATAAGGTTGCGGTTTATGAAGTGCCCTAGGCTGGGTCCCGAGTTATCGGTGGCTCAACTCACAACTGGTCGAAGGGTTAGGATAGGTATGGCCCTAACGGTCCTAGAGTTGTGAAGCGGTTACAATTGGGTTGATAGGTTGACCTAGTAGGTCCTAGACACGACTAAGCAGGAACAGACCCGAGTTATCGGTGATTGCTTGACTACTTGACAATGGCAAGGGTATCTACTAGCTAAGGGTAAGGTGATTTCTCACTCAAACTCTATGGTGGACTCCTAATCGAAGTCTAGGGTTTCCCTGATGATCGTGACTATTTCTAGCCACGTGTACGCCGCAGGTTCTGTTATTCGGCTATACAATAGTTCCCTAACGATAGAAGGCTTTGCAAGCTAGGGTTAGGGTTCCACAAGACCAGAGATTGACTAGATACAATAAGGAATTCAATTCATCAACCAAATCAAAGCGATCATAACTTTTACTTCATAAATGCAAATGTAAGCAAAACCGATACAAAATTAAAGTCAAACCATGGTTGGATTCGCCTCGCCTAAGCAATACGATGAGTTTAGCCAACCATGTTAATGTTCAAACATAAACAAATCAGATTCAAATAGGAATTCATGGCTGAATGTAAATACAATACCGAATAAAGGCTCGAAATGATGAAAAACGCTACTTTACGACTCGTTGAAGGCTCCAAATCTTCAAATCTTCGAAGGACTTCAATGAGGGCTTTCCTTGGCTTTTTCTCTGCTCTCCAAGATGTTTTGAATGGTGGAAATGAGCCCTCTATTTATAGGGGCCGAAATCACGAAACTTCCAAAAATGGGTTTTTGGTCTGTCACGACCTGGCTATCCAGGGACAGGGTGCTTCACGGCCTGGACAGGTTCTTCACGGCCTGGCTATCCAGGGACAGGGTGCTTCACGGCCTGGACAGGTTCTTCACGGCCGTGAAGGCTCTTCACAGCTTGCAGGTCAGGCCGTGACAGAGTTTTCACCGGTGACTGGTTTGCGGCTCAGTGTCACAGCTTGGTCAGGATCTTCACAGCTTGGTCTAGGCCGTGACAGGGTGTCTCACAGCCTGCAAGCCGTGAAGTTTTTCTGCACTTTTTGATTTTGACTTCTGCGTTTGACCGGTTGACCCGGACTTTGACTTTTCTTCATTTTCACCTCGTTTTCCGTGCCAAACTTGTTTTAACCTGAAAACTCACAATAATCATCAGAAACAAATATAATTTAATATTTTCAAGTTTGTTTTGACGTTTTTCAGCCCGAAATCAATTATATTTTCATATCCAAAACCACACACATCAAACATCCCCATACTTAAACATTGCTTGTCCCCAAGCAATCATTTTTAATCTCGACACTACTACAACTCTATCTTAACCACATAGACATCTAGGTGTACATATTCGGTCCGCAAGATTTACAATCAATACTAGGGTTTACAACCTCACAGGTTTTAATGAATTTGAAAACTCACAAAATCTCTCAACCAAATAATGCGAACCATTTTTCTATCATTTTTTCACTCAACTCACAAAATCACTCGACCAATGGGTGTAATATTTGAAGTGAACGCTCAGGTCAAGCATATCTAAGTGTTTCTTGGGTTTATATATACGATCGTGCCGCCGAGTTCATTATGGGATCCGACCAAAAAATGGAGGGGGATACTCAAACGTTTGCTCACATATACGGGTGTATGAGCTACCACCCAAACGTATATCTTGGCGTATACGTACAGCCGTTTCACAATTTTCATTGATTTATTAATTTTTTTTTCTTTAGCTTGATTTAGGGTTCTACAACCTTTCAATACAAGACTAATTTGTTTTTTTTGGGATATATATATACTGGAGTTATGCAGAAAGTCCAGTATCTTCGGGCAATTGACGACCCGGAGAAGATCCATAACGACCTAAGGCGATTAATTTGACACGGTCTCAACATAAACCTAGAACATGTTTTAGATATACGACATCCCTCATAACTATGATTTTTTTCTTTTTCATTTTTTTTTACCTAAATATGTATTGATTTTTTTTAGGCTTAATCTCACAAGGGAAATCGGGTGAGTGGGTTTTTCCTGGTTCACAAAACTCGATCGAGAAACTTTGATCATGCGATTTTTATAAAAATGAACTTTTGAGGAAAACCTTTCTTGCGACTTGCAGACACGATAAGGCACAAATAAATTATCTATGATTTACGTTAAAAACGGTGTACTTTCGTGTCATGTGAGATTGGGAAAAATTTTCAAAATTTTGGGGGATTTTCAGACTTTTGATGTGGTGAGGGAGTTATGTTCAATTTGCTTAGCCAACCCTTGCCATCCCCATACTTAGAAAAACGCAGTGTCCTCAATGCAGAAAATATAAAAATAAACAAAAGGGTTGGGTAAAAGGAACTCCCTGTTTGTCGTGATTGCCCATGATACTCAATTCCACACACATCGAACAACTTGCTGCTGCAATATCATACTTCAAGCCAAAGTTCCATCACCATGTACAAGAAATATACAGAAATGCAAACACACCACACAAACAAAAAGAAAAGAATTAAACAAGCCATATAATAATAATAAATAATAGTCATATGCATTCCATCACAAACCACATAGCCAACATAAAAAACAACAAAGTTTAGAATCCAAAACACCAGACCAAACCAAAAGACATAGTGCAAAAACCAAACATAGTATCAAAACCAATAGAAATGCAATAAGGCTACGTGGATAAGCATGGATACCCCCTATGGGAAGTGGGGCATGAAATCAGAGGGGGACATCTGATGTGGCACCCTGGGCATGTCTGAATACTGGGGGGAAGCTCGCTGTCCACGGGGTGGCCTGAATGTATCGCGCAGCTCCCGAATCTGATCATTAACACGAGTGAAACTCGCGTTCTGCTGGTAACGGAGTTCGGTAAGCTGCTGATCAAAGTGTTGAGTCAAGTCCCCAAACCTGTTGTCAATGTGAGCCTGTAGATGAGATATGCAGGCCAGGACATCCGCCGAGGTGGGCTGTGGTATATCATGGATGTCCTCAGGCTCTGGCACCCTATAGCCCCACTGCTGCGGAACCGGGCGCTCTAATGCGTCCAATAAACCCTCCCAACTGCGGTTCTCGATCTGCTCGTCCAAAGTAAGGGCTCCAGAAAAGTCTCCCTCAGAAGCAGGAGTGTATGTGGGACTGGGAGGTTGCTGTACCTGATCATCCTGTTGTCCTTGTGCTGCCTCCTCCTGTTCCCTGGGAAGTGGGTCCCAAATCCGACCGGTACTATCAATGAGTCGCCATGGCCGAACAACCGTCACCATCTCCATTTTTCTGCACATAGTTAGATCAACCTCCTTGACCCCAACTGACTTCGTACATCCTCTCGATCGTACTCCAAAGTGTTTTGCAAGAATGCTGATTATCGGGCCTCCCACTAACCAACTCTTGGGCCTACTACCACTGCAACGGGTAAACAGATGAAGGAGACAATGTGCGATGTTGCAGTTGGTACCTGTATGCATGCAGTACAGAAGGAATAGGTCTTTCAGAGATACGGACCCACCATCGTGCCTAGCAGTGACTGTGCCGGCGATACACCTGTGCAAATAGCGGTAAAGAGGGTCACGAATTTGAGTACTTTTCGTGTTATGCACATCATATTGATCGTCTCCAATCTGTCGCCAGAAGTCAAGATGGGTTTGTGACGTGGGAAACTCATATAACCCCCCTGTGAAATGTAACCCTTGTGAACTAAAACGATTATCCGAGTTGGAATTCTCCTATGAGAAATGAATAAAGTTTCTGGGTTATAAATTGAGGCGGTACGCCTAGGATTAGGAAATCCTAAGCGGTACGCGACCCATTTGGTAAACGGGTCGGGTTGTGGCACCCGTCGGATTCTGGTATGAGCGAACCTCAAAATCCGGGCGGTACGCCCCAGATAGTACATCTTGGGGCGGTACGCCTCCGGTTCAGTTCGTTAAAAACTAAGTTTTTGGCCTTTATAGCCAAAGACACTTGTAGTTTTTTGCTCATTTCGACCAGAACTCTTTCATTGCTGTCCCAGAGCTCTGTTGCCATCTCTTTCCAGTCCAAGGAGTCTTGTGGAAGGATTATTCATCAAAGGTAACTTTCTAATCACCATTCTTATATCAAGACTATGTGAAATTGATGTAACCCTCACCCATTGCTTGAATTCTCATCAACTCAGTGGTGTGAGCATACTTGGGAGATGAATGAATGGTCTAGAAACTGAATTCAAGCATAGTCAAGGTAAGAATGTCTTGATCTTTGAATAAGAAAGCTATGTAAGGATTCTTTATGATCATACTCTCATAATATGATCATGAATCATACATGCAGCCCAAAATCTGTGTTAGAGAGTTGGATTGGAGTGCCAAGAGAGCAAGAGTTTCAGGAAGTTCGGTTGTACAAGAGATCCTTCACAAGGTACAACATTCTTATGCATGCATGATGATTTTTCCATAAATAGAAACTTTATGAGTTAAAGTAGCATGAGACCAGATTTAATCAGTAAATCTAATAAGAAAATGGGCCATAGGAACACAAGGGTTCTATCCCTAATGAAATGTGTACGAGTCGGGGGTCGAAACAATGAAAGTTGCCATATGTGGAAGGTTCGGGAATTGGGGATATGTCTTGGTTAAGGAATTAGACCATGAATGAACCCTAAATTGACCCCTCGGAATGATATGAAACTGATTAAGCATAAATTCTGGTCATAAAACTTCAAAACATGAAAATGGCACTAAAAGACAAAATAGTCGGGCCCTGTTCACAGATGGGGGCGTACCGCCCATAATCTCTGCATGTAGAGCGGTACGCCCAGGAAAGTAAAACATAAACCGGAATCTCAGATTCCAGCGTACCGCCCAGAAACTTATGAATCGGCGCGGTACGCCCGAATTTGAAATCTGGAAATCAGTCGACCATTTGAAGCGTACCGCCCAGAAATGTAAACTTCCAGGCGGTACGCCTATGAAGGAAAATGACAGAATGTTTGGCCCATTTTGGATGAACCAAAACTTCACGAGACTGATCCAGTGACTGTAGTCTATGATAATTACAACCTGAGAATGATATGGGACATGTTAGCCTCGTATATGACGAATATGAACATGATAACGATGATAGGTTGCTAGAAATCAAAGAGAGGATATTTTCTCGGATATTCTGTCTAGCCACCGTTTCTGACTTCTTTGTGTGAGTCCTCTGACTTCTCTCATAGAATTAACTGTTTAAGATCACAATTCTGTTTGATGTATTTGTTATATCTGTTATGAACTTATCCTGTCAAGCACTATTAGTTTGGAGATGCCCTGTGTGGGTTATTATATACTTTCTGGTCATTATGATTGAACCAATATGCATATAAGGGATTATAACGGCCATTATAGTTGATTTATCCATGTTCATCCGGATCCTCTAGTATTAGGTAACTAGGGGGAATATGTCCTTATATGTTGAAATGAAATTTCTACTCGTAGAGGGTTTACGGCTGATTGCGACGTGCCCGTAGAGTACATGAAGTTTGACCTTGGGTGTGACTTGATAATTTCATAACCAGCATGTGTTTGAAAACTGTTAATATTATGATAGTAGTTGAGACTCACCAACAACATTGTTGTTGACTATGTTATGAATGACTTATGTTGCAGGTAAGCAAGTGTAGGAATGAACCTATTATGAACCTGGAATGTTACTTGGTTGTTGTTACTATGAACTTGGACTTGTATGTCACACCCCTAAAAATTCCACGCGCGATAACGCGCCGCAGGGAGCGTGACAAACCAGGATCGCCGTCCATTAGTTACACCAAAGGACTAGTAATTAATAAAAACGTTTCATATTTCATTAAATATAAAATTAGAGTTTTGCAAATGCGGAAGCGTAAATACAATAAAGGTACTTATGTAAAATCTTTATCACCCAAGGTAACGTGGCTTGTTCAAAGACATTAAAAGTGTTTCAAGACTCATGCATGCGTACTCGTGATACTCGAACATCCGCAACCTGAGGAATAACATGCTAAAAAGTGTCAACACAAAGGTTGGTGAGTTCACAGGTTTATCAGTTCAAAAACAGTTTAAGTTGAAAGTAGTGCAACTGTTCAAAAACAGTTCAAGTTGAGTTTAAGATTGACTGTTCAACAACAGTCAAGTTGAGTTTAAGGTTGACTGTTCAACAACAGTCAAGTTGAGTTTAAGATTGACTGTTCAACAACAGTCAAGTTGTAAGAGCATAATTAGAGGTGCAAATCTGGAATCGATTCCGGGTCAGGAATCGGTTTCGAATTGGTTTTCGAATTGATCCGAATCGATTCCTCCCGAATCGATTTACGAATTGGTCCAAATCGAATCGATTCCAAGCAATTCGAGGTTTCCAGACCAAAATCGATTCTCAAATCGATTCCTCCCGAATCGATTCCTAATCAATTCCTCCCGAATCGATTCCAAATCGATTCGTTCACATAGGACATATATCCGCTATATAGCCGTTGCAAACGACTTTATAGCCGTTAGAATCGATTTTGCAGCCATTTATTCACCTTTTTAACACTATATCTTTGTATATATACCCCCATTTTCAATTACAAACATTGCCCCCACTTCTCAAACACTAAAAAAAATACTCAAACACACAAAATTTATCACAAAAAATCACAAATTGAAGGAGGTTCTAGTCACAATAACAATGCCAACTTTGGTGGTAGTAGTGATGATGATTTCTCCGTTGTGTGAAGATCCTACCAACAAAGAGAGACCCGACTTTGTTCGGTGTACATTTTGATTTGGTTGAATTGAAGAACGTTTAGTCGAGTTTTCAACTTATCAATATCATAGTTTGTATTTTCCTTTCAAAAACATATATCTTTGTATCGGTATAAGTTTGAACAAGTTGGGATTGTAATGTTTAATCTTTAAATTCAATAAAAATGTGTTCTTTTTAAGTTTTTTATGAAGTTTAAAAAAAAAAATTAAAACTGCGAACGAATTGGTTGGAATCGATTCTTGCTAGGAATCGATTTCAATTCGGAATCGAATCGATTCCTACCAATTCGGGAATTTATCTCAGGAATCGATTCCTGAATCGAATCGATTCGGTCAAGAATCGATTTTGACCAGAATTGATTTGGTCAGGAATCGATTCCTGAACCGAATCGATTCGTGTTTAGAATTGATTTTTGCACCTCTAAGCATAATCACTAATATATATCAAATAGCTAGCTAGGCTATATACATGAAACTTCGCACGTTGATGGTCACCGAAGCTAACAGTTGTTTACAGTTTGCGCAGTTTGCCTTGTTGTGTTTAGGACGAATATAACACCCGTTCGATATCCAATCGAGTCAGCGCGACTGACCCGGGTGGGGTTTGTCAGACCCAGTAGTACTACAATATATCTCCCGCTATCGTCATTAATACTAACGGTACCATAAGAAGGACTTTGTTGTGTCAGTGTGCTACAAGTACTTCAAGTGATATATAAAAGTCTAATTATCTCAGTTGTGTAAATCATGCATGTTAATCTCCCCCAACAGGATTTAAAACAGTAAAATGGGGCCGTGAAACTCACCTTTGGGTGCATAGCAAATCCAGGTAATAACAACAGCAAGTAGCAAATAGCAGCTTGTTGTACCAAACACCTAACGAGCATAATGATATAAGTGTGTGTTCAATTGAAAACGACTAAGTCTAACGTGGACGATGAAGACGAATGATCGTGAAGTCCAGAGCAATTTGAGGATGACACATTTGCTGATTCTGGGCGATTGTCAAAGTGACGCGAAAAAAATATAATATATCGGTAATATATAATATATCGGTAATATATATATATATAATATAATATATATATATATATATATATATATATATATATATAATCCAAACGTGCAATTGATGCTAATAATGAGGTTACAAAACGAGATACATATTTATAAAATTCACATAAAATATCTAATCGTTTAAACAAACCAACGATATACGTTTTGTATATTAAATTATGCAAAAATATATTTATTTTGTCTTTTTACCTAACAAATATACTTACGGATTTATTAAAACTATATTTTGGTTTAATACGTTAAAGTTTACGGGTTTAATAGTCGAATATACGTTTTACGGGTCCAAAACTTCCTAAGAATCCATTTTAAACAAGTTTTAGTCGACCCAAGGCATAAAATTTCAAAAAAATAAAGAAACAGGATGAAATAAGGTTGCTTAGGTTCGAACCGGCGACCTCATTTTCACAAACGAAAGCACTAGCCACTGGGCTAGCCTTCTGATTTGGTTAATTGCTCGGAGCGAAATCTTATATCCAACACCATGCCCAGATCTCAGTACAGAAGAAAGAAAAGAAAAATCAGAAACGGAGAGGCTGGGTTTCGAACCCCAGACCTCTGATATAGGGGACGCGCGTATTAGCCACTGGGCTAGGCTCGGACTGTTGGTTTTAATTGTTGAAACAAATATATAACCAGTGTAAACCAGTCATCATCTTCTTCATTGTAAACTCCGGTGATCGGACATTTATTCCGGTCACCGGAAAAACACGAAATATGAGTACTAAGCCCAGAAAAGGTGCGATTAACATGAATAAATTGTTACCTAGAGTCGGAGATGGATTGCGAGGCATTTTTTGGCGTCGAAACCGAACCCGAAACTCGAACTTGCATTCGATCCCCAACTCGATCATGGAACTCGGTTTGAACTGAGATTTCTTTTGGTTGCTCGATAGTCAATAACGGTTGCTACGTGGTGATCACATAGTGGCAGGGCGGTGGTGGAGGTTGGCCGGAATTCTCCTCTCGGTTTGGTGGGTTGTACTTCTTCGAAGGGTTGAAGGACGAAAGGGAAAGAGAGAGATGCGATTGCACAAATGATTGAAAACTGTTCAGGTTGGTTCAATATGGGAATACCGGATCAATTTCGTAACCGTCGAGTGAATTGAATCGCTTATTAACGTGGTGTCGGTTACCGAACATTCGACGGTCGCTGGTTTCGTGACGTCCCTTCTTCACGATTTAAAACAAAGAAACATAAATTAAAGTTTTGCTAAATGACAATTCTAGTCCCTGTAGTTTTGTTTAATAAATGGAGGTTTATAGATTGGCAATATCGGTCCCTCAAAGTTTAAAAAAAACGTTAACGGACTCATAACGAGTTAACGGGAATCAATCCGAATGACAACTAACTAGCGTAAGTCAAAAATATATTTCACGTGACGTTTATAAAATGTAAACCCTAGATAATCACATAAAAATAATCCATGATTATTTATTTTATGTCCACATAATAAAATCGTAAATAATAACCCGCATAAAATCACAAAACGCTACGAATAATCACGTGACATCTTGTCACCTAAAGTCATAGAATAACATGTGAATATGTATATATATATATATATATATATACTATATATATATATATATACTAATATATTACATAAAATAATAAGTTCAATTGCCATATAAAATGACAAAACGTTCATACGAAATCATACCATATGACTTTTCTTAAAATCATAGACTATAAAACGTTTTCACTTAAGTGCATGCTCGTATAGTGATGGTTACACAAAACCCTAATTTGCTAAAGTCAACAAGTCAACACATAAATGTTCACACAACATTTAATACGGTTTACGTTCAGTTAGTGACAGGTAAAGACCTGAAAATGCGGATTGTCACAGTATCCCTTTGTTGAAGAATTTTCGTCCCGAAAATTGAATAATATGGTTAACAAGTTGGTCACAAGAGAAAGAAAAAATTTTCTCAGTCGTTACATCATCCCCTTGTTGAAAGAATTTCGTCCCGAAATTTAAATCAGTGCCAATTGCTTGAAGAGTCGAGTTAACAGAAACATATCGAACGAATTCAGGTTTCCTACTCCAAATGGAGTGATTGATGTTATGATCAAGAATGTGTACCCGATGTTGAGGAGATGCCAAATGTTTAGAGGTTTTCGAAAGGAATTCGAATACAGATTATAGAAAATGATTTCTTATCGGGCGTTCTCTTACGAGAAGAGTTGTACAATTATAATACAGGAATCGTGTCGTGTGACCAGGCCGAACAGAGTGACACTATAATATAAGTATCTAAAATCATAATTTCCATACGAAGAAGAATCATGATACGTCCGAGTAGCTTCCAGCTATTGTACCCAATGCTGGGAGTGAGG
The DNA here is from genome assembly GCA_039602395.1 of Deinandra increscens subsp. villosa. NCBI lineage: Eukaryota > Viridiplantae > Streptophyta > Magnoliopsida > Asterales > Asteraceae > Deinandra > Deinandra increscens. Next base: position 13,669,812 of record JBCNJP010000007.1, on the reverse strand, counting down.
TTCCCACGTCGTGTCTCGTTTTCAGTTAAGGAATTCGCATTCACCCATAACCCAGGTAAATCAAAGAGAAAGGAATTTGAGTATGAGAAGATTGTATGTGCATCAGATCAATCGGTGTTTGTAACAGCCCAGACCCGTCGCGTAACGAGAACTAGCAAATAGCATAGAATTACACATGACTGAACAAGTTAACATTAGGAACCATTGGTTGATGTAGTACTTTTATGCCCGATTAAGTTTCGCATGATTCATAATAACATTGAAATTCACATTTCATGTAATAACGGTTCAAATAGCATACGAGTCTCTACTAAGGTTTCTTTTAAAGGTTTATGTGGTCAAAGCGTACTAGCATGCAATCTATCATGAAGGTTTTACCATACAACGCATACAATTGTCCCAACACCTTATATACTAGCATAGTACCCTAACATGACATATCTATAGCATATAAGTTCATAAACTAACCAACACCACCCATACGGTGCAAACTTGACGGGGCAACTTCACACAGTCTTGTCATTCCCACCGAGGTGGGTGACTTAGGACTTTGTATGGTGTATGGTTTTAATACTCAATCAAGTTATTATATTCAGAACATGTCATTTTCTGGTTCCTAACACGTCTCATACACATAACTAATCATGCAATTCTATGCAACTTATGTTCAAACCAACACTTCAATGATTAATCAATTTATATACCCTAAGCATAAGATTAGATTCTCAAATTTTAGCATGCATAAACACGTATGTTTCATAAACATTTCTCATGAAGAAGCAAACAAACTATATATCATGGTTAAAATGGTTCAACAGTTACTCTCATACTAAAATATAGCTTGTAACACACTGATTTTGTGACAAAAAGGACTAAGGTCTTAAGAGAAAACCAATCAAGAGCTTGTCATTTAAAAGGTAACGCGTAGCAGCTTGTTTTAGAAAAGAATTATTCAATCTGTTAAGAATTATTCGATAAATCACATAGACAATTAGGTTCAACTTCAAGTTGGAGTTCAGTATCATACAACATATCGTCATGCACATCACCTTGCTAAAGAATCCAAAAATTTAGAGTGAAGATCCAACAAAATAAAAATGTAACTATGAGGTACCGAATATTGAAAAGTGATCTGCAGGATTAAGCATAGCATCAAGCATGAGAATAGCAAATAGAGGAAAAGCGCTAGGGCTTAGTTCGTAAATTCGAGTAGGCGATGGGATAACAAACTTATGATAGTCGCAACTATACATTCAAAGAACAACATGTGGGTTTAAACTGGCACTGGTGAAGATACCAGCATGGAGGATGCAAATAACATAATGGATAGTATAAAATTCAGAGGGAAATATATATAGTGTGCGAGACCGGATTTGGAAAGGAATTCGCGTAAATAGATATCAAAATGAACGTGTCAACGGTTATACAATCCAATAGAGTAAACGTTTCATTAGGGAAATCTTCATCGTTTAAGCTCACCGGCATACTCAATCTCCTTGGTGTCCTTGCGCTTCACGCGTCATGACTCCTTCTTGTCAAAACATTGATTCAATGGTCTTCAAAATTAAAATAAAGTACGAAAGTGTTATAAAAGGGTGTCCATGAAACAAAAACATCAGAATGCTCAAAAGCGGCTTTGGCTTGGGTTACCTGTATATATGCATTTTTGCTTGTGTTTAGAGCAAGTTTACCGCGGGTCAAAAGATCAAATCGGGTGTTCCATAGAAAAGGATCAGGCCTATCACCTCAGTGAATGCTAGAGAGTTCATAAAAACAAGGCAGTCGACCCAAGAGCAGTGTCCCTTAAACGAAAGTCGATCTACTTCTTAACACATGCTTCTAAAAATTGGGGTTGATCACTCGATCAGGTGGTTTGTCATTTATAAGGGAAAATCTTTGGTTTTCAAAACGTTGATGTTCACCTGAGTCAGAACTCGCGTCTAAATCGTGGTAGGAAATTCGCTTCAGAAAAGTTTTCCTTCTAGACTCGGACAATTAAAAGCATGAAGTTTGATTATTTTGGCTATGTCTCTCTTGATAGGAATTCGTAAGGGATATCTGTAATCTCGAAGAACGTAGCATTAAACAGTTTTGCCGAGGATCTAGTCCCGTTAGATGGAGTTTCTCATGACGAGGCTTTTGTGTATGACTCTAAAGTCAATCATTGGTCCGGTACTGGTCCCACATTCAACGTGCCACCAATGTTTATATATAGGGTGTACCGCAGCTAACCCACCACACTACTAGCACCTTGAAGGCGTACCAGCAACTTACCATTACCAGCCATTAGCCAAACCACACTGGTTATATTTATCGGAAGTAGAGGACGTCAAGTTTTTCCTATTTGCTTGAAGGTAAAGGGGGTGAGAGAGTTAAACCTCGATACGTTATGCAAACAGAAGGTGTATGAGTTTTCATTCACAATACCAGAAAATGCGTAGGGTTTGTTATTCTAGTGAAGGTCGTCGAGAGGTTGGCACACGCAGTAAGGATATCATAAAGCTTCAGATTTTCAAGACGATCAAAATTTAAACAGGCCACAAGGTTTAAGTTCAAGCTGGAGGTTCATCAATGAAAGTTTTTCGAAAAGAACGATGAGGATTTGTGTACCAATAATTTGTTGATAGTTGTTATGACAGAAGCGTCAATAAATATTCAAATGTATGAATATTTTGGTGTACTCACTACGTAAGAAGGGAAAATGCAGGTCGATGGTACAATTAGCTATTGATAACAAGAAGTTCACGCTCGATGGGTGTAGATAGGGTCTCCACATAAAGATTTGTATTGTTACTGCGATTGAGGTACAAGGTAGTCTCATCATCAATGGTGTGTAACTAGTAGAAAAGCTAACCAAAAGTGTAACACATTTCGGTTCAAAGCTTAGAAGCTTATCCAGGACATAAAGAATTACAAAGCACGAGAATCAGAAATTGCCGGTTGCTAAATCATGAAAGGTTGAATTATGCAAACAAAAATCGATAGTTCAAGCTCAGGAGATCAATCGGAATAGTCCTTACGTTAAAACTGGGAGTCATTAATTTGAAAGTCAGGAATGATTCTCACTAACATTGGCCTCATTAAAGATAAAATATGCTTGCGGTGTGGTAGGCAGTTTGTATAACCGTGTCGATTTTGCTGGCAACAAGTATTGGTTCGCACAAGAAAATCAGGGAGTATGAATCTTCAGAGGGTAACTTAACAAGAGCTTTCAGCCAATAAATACGCCCCGTGCTCACGGTATATATGATTTATCCAATTCGTTCATTTAACGTTGTCTAGGTATCCGTCTGGTGAATGTATGTCAGAGTTATCTCACGATCGTAAAGTTCCAGGGATTGATATGGTCGGTAAGATCATAAAATAGAATTATGATTCAGAATGAGTGCAAACCAGTTAAGGGTTTCGTCGAGAGTGTTCGTAGTTAAGGAAGACTGGTCATTGAAATACACGAGTGTGACGGTGTCCTATCAGGACCAACTTTTCATAATATGCTTCAAAAGGGTTCACGTATGGATTAGAATCCAATAGTGAATGGGCAAAGTCAGGTGCGATAGCGTTTTCAAAGATGGATGACTTCGATCATTCGGTTGAGTTCAACATGTTCAACATTCAATTCCACAAGGAGAAAAAAAAATTTACAGGAATTTGGTCCCAATACGACCATTGGCTTGCCTAGTAGGATTCTCCAGGATTTCCATATACTACAAATTACATTTACGTGTGCACCCGTAACTGTGATTTACTTTATATGATCACCCTAGTTCCTCTTACTTCCTCTACCAAGTATGGTGTAGTCACTAACCCATGGTTATCTTGACCAGAATTTATTAATCAGACA
>JBCNJP010000007.1:13591111-13665471 GCA_039602395.1 Deinandra increscens subsp. villosa | reverse complement strand
TATTAACACAATAGACAACATATTTGACTTTTATTGACTACAAATGTTTTATATATATAGAACGTTTTTGAATAAATGATTAATCTGTGATTTGCTCTGATGGTTAGGGCTTGGATATGTGCATAGTTAGACTTGGTTTCGAAACACACCATGCCCGGCAAAGAACTGGATTTTTTTAAACTTGGTATTTCAGGTGAGCCATATACTATATGACACATAAAGTCCACGTGTTCAAGAATCCCCCTTTTTTTCATCCTCATCAGCTCATCAATTCTATTTTACTAATTCCTTTAACGCTTCCCTCAAAAACTTTCCCTCCTGCCTCTTCATCGGAACTTTGCCTTTCGTTTTAATCTTCGAAAAAGTGTTCCCTACTCAAGGTTAGGTTTTCAATCTGTTGGGTAATTAATGTTATTCGTTTGCTGACTTCTTCAACACAAAATTTTCTGATACCTTTTTATATTCAATTGATTACGTTTATATTTATTTTTTTTGATATTTTCTACCTCTGTTATCTTCCACTTGGTACCGTCTTTAAACTATGATTGATTACTTTTTTTTTGTCTAATTTGCTGTTATGTCAATAGTTATTATACTTATGGAGAAACTTAAATATGGTTAAACTTAATAAGCATCATCAGTAACTCTATTCTTTTGGAATTTCTTTTTTTATAAATTTATTTCTACATTCTTGGTTAGATACAAAAGTTGTCTCAGACATAAAGTAGGAGATTGACCTTTAGGATGATTTAAAGTATGATGTTTTGTATGAGTTTGTGTTAGAAAGTTAGGATTATATATTCTTAAGGTTAAAGGTATAAGAATTGGAAATCATGTTTAACTAATGAGAATGACATCAACCCAATCACTCTGTAATGCCTTTGCAGAAATCAAGGATTTGAGATACATATTTTGGTTTAGGTTATTAAGAAGATTTTAGATGCATAATAGTAGATAAATAATGTTTAAAGTAGGCGGCTAAATTTAAACTAATAACAGCCTTTAGGTTGTCATCTGAGCTCTAAGATACAAATAAGAACTTCTATTATTGAAGGCTAGACTCAACTTCTAATATTCATTTTAAGCTCCAATGAGTTTTAGCTTTCTCTTTCTCTGTATATCAACCAGAGCACCAAAATATAAAATAAAATTTGTAAAGAAATTTTACTATATGAATCAGAACACCAAAATATAAGATTACATTTGGAAATTGGTATATGCTAAAATCATTTTTGTTGAAAATAATCTTAGAGCTCCAGTATTTACATTCTTATGGCAGTGTAAATTCGTTGCTTGAGTTAGTTACCTTTTCTTAATAGTTGTTTACATATCCTAGATTTACTAACATAATAAATTATACTTTTAAACATTTCTATCTGTTGGAGATAATATATAACATATTAAGTTTATGTTTATACAGAGAATTTAAGGTTACAACTTTGACTGATTATGATACCAAAATTTTTTTACACTTTTAAACAATTATCTTGGATACAAAATCTTATGCTATGTTTGAATTCATAATAGCTACATTTTCAAAACTGTATACTTTTCCTTCCGCAATCTTTTATTTAATATAGAGTACAAACTTTTTAGAATTTCCGTATAGATTATGCGGCAACAACATATATCACGCAAAAGAGGTACTTCCTCAAGACAAAATGTAGGCTCCCGACACTACACTCAGGTTACATTGTTACAAATGCTTTAGATGTTAACAACTCAACACCTAATTCTATTACTATAACACCTATAATTGAGAGGCTTCCTTTACCTGTTGATGTATATGCATCAACATCTGAGAATTCTCATCAAATGTCAGATACAACTGTTGAGGCTGATGATTTTGAAACCTCACAAAATTGATCAGGTAAATACATTTCCTAAGGTGAGTTGTGATCAGGTGTGTGAGTTTTGCGATGCATACTTTTGGCTAGCAGAATGTGTTATGTCACGTCCAAAACGTGAAAGGCCAAAGTACTCGATTTGCTGCAGGGCCGGTAAGGTTGTTCTTCCTCTACCACCTAAACCTCCACATAATTTACTCTCCCTTTTCTAGAATGGTCACTTCCTCTTCAACATATGTAAATATAACTCCATGTCTGCTATGACCCCCTTTGGTGCAAATATTGATGAAGATATTAAAAAGAAGAAACCATCTTACCACCACCATTACAGATTCCACATGAGCTGCTAATGCAATAATCTACGATGATGCTGGTCACATGCTACTTGGCTCATCTTGTGCTGAGTTGGTGTCAGCAGAAAATACCACCGACCCAAAAACCTACCTACAACAGTACTACAAACGAAAGGAAAGTCTTCCGTTTCCATCTAAAAGTTCAGCTGTACGCATTGGTTACACAGGTTTTAACGTAAATCGAATTGAACATATAGGTGGCACATCAGGTCCATCACCAAGTCAGGTTCCCTTTACAACAACACCACCACCTCCTGCTGCATCCCTACCATCGCGAACACCAATTCCAACAAGGCAGTCACAGCGTCACCCAACAACAGCTAGAGTCAAAAGGTCTTTCCCAACAGATACAAGTTTGCTACTTCCAACCGAATTTCCACTCTAATATTATTCTAACTTTTTACTTCAATTCGATAGAGGACGTGTCTTAAAAAATGGTGAAGTAGGGCCCTAATCGATAGAAAATTATTTCCAAAAATCAGATACCTGTCCGATAATACAAAATACTAACAACTTAAAACACCAAAAACTAGCCTAACTATTGATTTAAAAGTATAAATTCGCTTACACCCAGGTCCAGTGTACTTAATCTCCTGCACAGTATTTTACCGCACCAGTCAACCCACAATGCTAATGATATTTGTCAACTTTTATTAAGCACTAAAATTATTTATCAACTTTATCTAGAAGAGAATCAATTATTGTGTTGTTTAGGAATACCAACAGGAAATATATATACTTTACATACTTATTTTTTCAAAAAAAATTATTAGGGTCCTTATACTAACATGCATGCATTTACTACTTAAAGATGCTAAACAATCAATTGAGCGAAAAAAATGAGACGCTAACTGATGTCAACTTCATAAGGCCATAATATCCAAGGACGTCGTACCGACCCACTAAGAGCCCATCAGGTTACCCGTTATTTACTTTTATCTACCTAGGTTTGAAAACATAATAATTTAACTCATATGGCTTACATGTTAATCTATTTTCAGTTTTCATATTTAATTTTTTTCCTCTTTTCTCAGGTAAGGCTTAATCAGTCCTACCTCCTGTCCAGCAACAGTCTTTTCACAATATTATCAGCTACATCATCTTTTGTTTTGTAAACATTACATTAACATGTTTTGAATATGGTATGTACATGTACATATCCACTGAAACTTATATGTAAATATTTACGCCAACTTTCTTTGCACATCTTAAACTCTTTTTCTGTTTTAATAAATATTTACGCCAACTTTCTTTGCATATCTTAAACTCCGAATACACCCACTAACAGTTGCAACGCACGGTTTACACCACATATTAACACAATAGACAATTGAATTTGACTTTTTTTTTACTTTTATTCATATTAACACAATAGACAACTGAATTTGACTTTTTTTTACTTTTGTTCACAAAAAATATTTCATATATATAAAGAGTTTATGAGAAAATTTATAATCAACGATCTGGTGTAACGGTTAGGTCTTAGATGTGTGTGGGTTGATACCCGGGTTTGACACCGATGCCCGTATGGATCGACAATTTTTTTAAAAAGCGTTCGTGTTTTGGTAAAGACGCTCTGTTCTTTTGCGTGATGCCACGTGTGTGCAGACTAGGCAGACTTTTGACTACGTGTGATTTATCCTCACTCCTAGCCTTTATAGCCTCTTTGATCCATCATCACTCACTTTAATCTTCATCTTCAATCAAAAGGTACGTATCTCTTTCTCCTCTACAGCTGTAACACCTCTTTGCAAAAGGTTTGTCTTGCCCTAATTTTTTTAGATTAAATCTTTAGATGTTGTGTATGGCTGTGATATTGTTGTTCTCAGATTCAATTTCGTCTGCGCTTTTAGTAATTTGTATGTTTTTAGGGCCTAAAGCAATGTGTTTTTGTTAAATCTCCTTCATGTTCTACGGTTGTGTAATACTAAACTTTGTGATGCACATATTCAATTATTTTATCAATTGATGTTCATACTTTGCACGGTTTTTACTTCCTACCTTCTATCTATTAAGATTTTTAGGTTTGTCGGTTAATTTTTAGGGTTAATGTAGCAACAAAGTTCATTGTTAATGCTCACTGCACATGTATGATTTTCGGATATATGATATTGGCTTCCTTTTGTTTTTTTAGCCGAACTAATAAATTTGATGTATTTTATTTGCTTTAGTATTATTATACCGTTAAGAATTATAGGTTCGTGTGTAAACATTTGCTCTAATTTTTGCCCTCTTAATTTGATAATCCTGTAGCAACGCCCTTACTGACCAATTTATTTTTCCAACAATATGTAATTTGGTTTATGTATATGTATTCTATAGTACAGGTGATTGTCTCTCATTTGATGAGAGAAACCCACCATGCTTTGTTATTATGTTTCTCTTAATTTAGATGTTTTCCTACTGCTTCCACATATGTGCAGATTCAATTTAGATAAAATATTAATTCCCAAATTGCAATTTTCAGAGGTTTATTATTATATAGGTTTGCTCATTTCATTCAGGTCTCATTTCTAAACTGCTTAGAATCATTGGATTAGGCATTGAACTTATAATTTATTTGTAATAGCATGATTACCATCGGTTCCCTTCCATTTGTTGCATGTTTTATGCTGCACTCCAAGGAAAACAGTGGCTTCAGTTTCGGTGATTTGATTATGCCTTTTTGTGTAACAAATACTTACGTATTGACTATAGGTCTAATATTGCAATATACCGTTCCTCGATTCTGATTTATTACGCTGCACTTTTGTTAAGATAAGTGGATTGAATCACGAAGTATAGGGTAGATCTCAGGACCATATAGTAGATTTGTTGTACTACGCTGTAAATAGGTGGATGCTTTATGATAATACATGTTTAAATCATATTATACTTGACGAATGATATGAATTGCTCTTTATTTTGGTTACTGCTGTTTGTAAGTGTTGAAATAGGTTTGGATGGATGGTGCTAACACATTTATGTAGAACACTTAACTTTTTGTGTGATGTATATAATATAAATCAGAGGTAAGTTGTGAAAAAAAATTAGGATACTTGCTCATGGTGGTGATGTTTACATCTCATAAGTCTAACTTTGGGTACCGATCACTTACTTTTGTTATTTATAGTGAGGTTATAAGCCTGAAGGATGTCATTATTGTTGCTTAAGCTTCGGAGATATAGACTGACCGCCTTTTATTATCTAATCTTTTAAACAAACTTTCTGGCTTATAGTTGGTACGAGTTTTATGTTTATATTCTTATTTACTTCATTTGGGTTATTACTATAGTTAGGTCGACTACTTGACCTTTTAGTTTATACAGCTACTTAGAGTACATGTATAAGATAGAAATTAGAGGTCAATTGTAAACAAAGGTTGGGCTGACAGGTTTTAATATAAATCGAGCTGAGCATATAGGTGACACATCAGGTTCAGCGCCAACACAGCCCCCCTCTGGAACAACACCCAGAAGCCCTGTTGTCTCTCTACTCCCACGAACTCCAATACCGACAAGGCAATCACACCGTCAAACAGCAACAACCGGATTCAAAAGATCTCTTCCTACGGGCACTGGTTCACTTCTTACTTAATCTCTACCACATTTTTACTTTCTACCTCCTATCTATTAAGATTTTTAGGTTTGTTGGTTCATTTTTAGGGTGAATAGGGTGACCAAATTTTATTGTCTCACCTCTTACAGTAACAACTATGTGGGTTATGATTCTTAAGGGTTTTATGTATATGTTTTTGCTTTACTTTAAATTGGTTACTGTTATATGTAATTGTTGATATAAGTTTGGATGGATGGTGCTAACACATTTACGCAGAGCGCTTAAGTTTTTTGTGTATACATCTGCTTACAGCAGAGATACATAATAGAAATCAGAAGCAGGTTGTGGGAAAAAATTGGGATACTTGCTCATGGTGGTGACGCTGACTTCATAAGTCTAACTTTGGATACCCATCACTTACTTTTGTTATTTATAGTTGAAGTTATAAGCCTCAAGAATGTCATTAGTGTTGCTTAAGCTTTGAAGGTATAGGCTGGCCGCCTTTTATTATCTAATCTGTGAAACTAACTTTCTGCCGTTGATATTTGGGTTATTACTATACTGACTTTAATCACAAAACAACGGGAATATTGAAATATTACACCACCATTTCAACCCACTAACTTAATACTCACCGTGCTGTTTCTCTATTTTTTCAGGGACTTCTTCATATGATGACCCACCGCATGCTTAGGCAGGAGTCCTTCATCCCCGACACCGGTCGTTAAATGTTTAACATTACATTCGGATGTTTTGAATATTATATTTACATATACAACCACCCGATTTTTGCTATGTAATATATGGGTGTCAAATTCTCTACGCATCTGAAAGCTTCGAATACACAACCGCTGCAACGCGCGGTTGATTCCTCGTTTAGTAACAAAAGCATATAACTATTATATATTAAAAAACAAAAATAAAAATTTGCTCAAACTACTCTTAACTTTGGTTGGTTATGAAATGTGAATAATATATAATATATAATAAAAAAAATATTGTATAAACAAAAAAAATACCAAGCAACAACCTTGTGTAATGAAAATAAATATCTACTATGCATCAAAGTTAGATTTTAAATATCATGTTAAATTACTCTTGTAATTAGAAACTTAGTGTTTAATCTATCTATTTAATACTAAGATCATCCATCATTTCTACAAATTGGATGTCACATAAGTTTTTATGTTCTCATTCTCATAAACAGTTTTTTATCTCAACGTAGTCTTTCTCATAAACATCTTTTTATTTCCACGTCACCATTTCTTTTACATTCATTTTATCTAATATATCAATTTATTTTATTTATATAACAAGATGGTGACCCGCCCGCGCTTCGCGGCGGGCGACCCATTTTCCCGTCAAAATTAAAAAGTTAATGGGTATAAAACTTAAAAGCCTTGAAGTTTCGTGGTTAAAATATAAAAGTATAACATTTATACTAAAAGACGAAAGTGGAAAAGTTTAAGGGTATGAAATGTAAAAATCTAAAAGTTTTGTGGTCAAAGTATAAACTATAAAAAAGTTGTGACCAAAGTCGAAAACTCTAAAAATGTTGTACATAAAGCCTGAAAAAAACAAAAGACTAGAGTTAAGGGGTTTAAAACTTAAAATATTGAAATTTCGTGGTCAAAGACTCAATATATAAAAGTATAACATTTATACTAAAAGACAAAAGTAGAAAAGTTAACGGTATGAAATGTAAAAATCTAAAAGTTTCGTAGTCAAATTATAAACTATAAAAAAAAGCCATGATCAAAGTCGAAAACTGTAAATGTTGAACATAATGCTTAACTTTAAAAAAAAAAACAAAAGACTTGACACGTGTCAAAAAAAAAAGTTGGTATAAAAAAAAAGAAATAGACACGTGTCACCCACTAATTTGTCCACCATATGAATAGTAAAAAAATATGAGTGAACCTCCCAATTACAAATGTAATATATATAACCTTAAAAAAAAGACTTGACACGTGTCAAAAGAAAATACACGTGTCAAAAAAAAGGTGGTATAAAAAAAAATGGACACGTGTCACCCATTAATTTGTCCACCATTATGAATAGTAAAAAATATGAGTGAATCTCCCAATTACAAATGTAATATATACGAGAAAAAGACCACGCGTTGCTGCGGGTTGACTTTTTTTTTGTCACCATACATATATATATATATATATAGTATCAAAATTACCGTCGTTATAGATATAGTAAATAGATCCGCGCGTTGCTGCTGATCGTAAATTCTTTTTATGTTTTTTGTTACGTGATGTTGCATTTTAAATTTGTAATTATTGTCGTAGGCCGAATACTATAGATTAGCAAGTTAAATGTAATAAGTACATGTTATATTAATAACATATAACTTAATGGTAATGAAAGGTAACAATAATAGTAAAGAACTATATAATATCACAATAAAATGTAACATTGATAATAATAAAGTTCATATACCACATGTACATTGTGTTATGAATTTAATACATGGTTCCATTTTTACGTTCACCACGCTAGAATAATACAATTAACAATTCCAATTATTTTACATGAAGAGATGCATGACCTGCAAAAGGAGAAATGGAGTTAATTTAAGAGCATATAAAAAACTTCAAAAAATAATAAAAACTATAGAAAATAAGATGAAAGAGTTTTTGGGCCCAAATTGCAGAGAGTTAAAGTTTACAATGAAAGCATCTAGGCTCAGATAAGATATCATCATAGCCGATCCTAGAACATGAGTACCCGACCAAAATACTTTAGTGACAACGACACATCGAAGACCGGTAGGCACCAAACCAGTCACATAAAAGTAAAACCCACCACGACATAGATCCGAAGATTATCACAGCCATCTTTGAACAACAAAATAAGTAGCTAGTAATATCTTAAACCCAAGTGACATGACGAACACCCAAAGTCCTAAACACATGAAATTGTCATTTCATCATATCGGAAAAAGAGAAAGCAACCAGTCTCCAGCATCAAGGTAAAATCCAAACAAATTTAATCCAACAAACATTGAGCCACCGAATCCTTTTAAGCTCAGAAAAATTTCATTTTCTTAAAATCAACATCAATTTCTGATTCCCTGTTGTTTGAATGATAGTTGCTGTTAAAAAAAACATCAATTTCTGATCTTTATTTTTTCAGTAAAAAAAAATCAAACCTTCTACAACACCAAAGAAGTCCGAAGATCAATCCAGCCAACTTTAACTCAGCAAACCATAAGCATAATTTAACCAACAAATAATTTTGCGAATAGCAACATAAGCTCAGTAAAATTTCATCACAGACTAAAAGAAACCATCAAAACACACCAAACAAACGTCGAGGTGTATCAGTTACGTTTCAGAAAACCAACCAATTTGTAAAGCCATCAAGTACATCAAAGCAACGTCAATGTTTGAAATAGAAAATCATAAACGAAGAACATCAAGAACACTAAAGCATAAACTTCAAGAAAACACTTGTATCTCATAAAAAAACCCAAATGAAACAAACATGCCAAGGGTGGTTTACATCTGAGCAAAGTAACCCATCTAGAAACGTGAAATAATTAGAAAAATGAAGAACACCAAAGCATCATTAAGTTTTAATCTGAAAATCATATAGACCAAGCAACTGACTAAACGAAAAAGCAGAAAAGTATCAAATGACTGCGACATACCGTCACCCTGTAGTCACCGTAAGCAAGTGGCCACAGCCGGCCGAGATGACCAGTGATACAAATTTTGTCAGCAAGCGTCACCTTCACTCACATCCACATTGCTGAGAACTCTCCTCATATCCGGTGAGCAAAGACATGTCTTCGCTCAGATCCGAAGAGCAAAGAGAATGAATACGGCCATTCACATCGGAAAACCACATCGTAGATGGAGCTGGCAACGACGCAACACAAATACAAAGAGCCACGACAGGTCCGCCCTCAAAATCGTAAAAAAAATTAACGATCGACCAAATCTGCCGCCACTCTCCGTCGTTGCCACTCCCTGTCACCGCCACTCTCGGTCACCGCCTCTTTCAAAGTGAGGCGGACACACAGCAAGTGGAGGACTGATGTTATGCTTGAAGAGAGAGAAATCGACGGTGGACGACTGGAATTTAAGAGAGAGAGATTGAAGATAAAGTGAGGTTGCTCTACACATTTAAGAGAGAGGGAGAGCCACGCGTTTGTCATAAGTTAAAGAAGTATACACGCGTGTATAGAAGAAACGTACGCACAGCAAGTGGCATCACCGCCCAAGAGGGCCAATGAAACAAATCCTACTGACAGGAATAGTACTTACCGTGAGTCTGACAGCGTTTTCAAATTGATAAATAAGGTAATAAATATATATAATATATTTATCTAATATATTAATTTATTTTATCTATATAATAATATAATTAATATATTAATTATTTATTTAATTTTTCTTTTTATCCGAGCGTAACGAGTTTAGCAAATGAGTTGGTTGTGTAATATGTACATTCGTGTAACATAAATTTTCTTTTTTCATTTTTTTATTTTCAATCACAACAAATTTACAACACGAGTTGGTGGTGTAATAGGTAGAGTCGTGTAACATAATATTTTTTTATTTTCATTCTCAAGCCATTACAAGGTTCCCTTTTACTACCTTCCAATGCCTATTCCCAAACTTCACATCATGTCATTGTTCATCCAAATGTCAACAAAAATCAACTCCTTTTTTAAGCTAGGAATCACCATGACATCGTTCAAAGTCCATGAACCAGCTGAGGTCTTCAAATCTCTGTCACTCATGCCTGTAACGTCAAGAACATCATCGTTCGACATTCTTACCTTACCAAAATCACCCATTTTCAGATTCTTTAATTGTTTCATTGTTGTTGGTAGCGTGAAATAAAGCACCATAATCCATGACCCAAAAATATACCATGCTCTCTATACTACAGACTAGAGCATCATCATTTGTGTAGTCTTCTGCATAGTTAGTCTTTTTATTAACTTTCTTTAGACACTGATCTCTAAAATATCCCACCTCTTTACATTTATAGCAGGTCACATGACCCCCAAGTCCTAGACTAACTCCCTTTTTTTTGTTTTTGCTCCCACTACCTCTGTTACTCTTTCTTCCTCTGCCTGCATGGATCAGATCGCCATTAGATGATTCCCAATAATTTCTTCTTCTGACATCTTTGCCTAAAATAAGATATCGAATCCCATCGAACGTGAACTTGTTGGTTGAATTAGTAATCGTTATAGAGCCCAAACTTCATCCTCGAATTTAATGCCAATTGGTTCAACCGGACAAAATCAAGTTCATACTGTTAATGTGCTCTGTAACAGAACTACCTTTTTCATCTTTGTGTTCACCAACTCCCCCTCTCTCTCTGATCAGGAACATCACATTACTTTTCGAAGGCTTCCCATACATATTAGACAAAGCATCCTTGCTAACGGTTCCTTTAGAATGTTAAACGCAACATCCTTCGTGAGTGATAATCTAATAATGGGAAACGGTTGAAGAAAACATGAAATTGTTTAATTTGGGCTTAAATTTCAAAAGTTTTCAAGAATGTCCTTGAATTTGTCTGCAACAAAATGAGAAATGATACGTAAAACCGGAGTTTTGATACTTTTATAAATATATAATATATAAATAATAAATAAAGTTGAAAGCGCGCCTATTTAGTGATGTGCTGGTAGGCCCAACTGATTTCTAAAAGCTTAAAAATCCTGATTTCGCTACTTAAATAAACCTTAATAAATAAATATTGTGGGTTCCCGGCTTTAGTGTAGTAGCAAAGCCGAAACTGTTGAATAAGCTGATAGGTACCACTTTTGTTTAAAATGTTTATGATTTAGAGATTACCCGACACACTATGATCTTTTTATGAAAATAAATCCGAGAAATAGTGACGCCCCATCCATCAATCTTGAGCTTGTTTTGAATATATGTATATATGCAAAAAAAAAAATATATCGAATAAAGTGCGCAAAATTCGCTGATCCTACGTTCTACCTCTAGCGATAGTGACTCCAAAGATTATCTTTTGGGGTGATGTGGTTTTGTGTGCGAGGGTCAAAGACTGCTTACTACCTCTCGGGATAGGGACTCAGGAGATGTAATGTCAGGTGAAGACTCGTCCTAGTTTTAGGATTAAATAAATAAATTCAATTCAAGCTCACCCATCATTCCACCCATTCACTTTCCACAATCTCCAAGTCATAAATATTTTATCCAATTGTGGTGGGAAAAACCCTAATCCTGTTTGACCCGTGTTGATTCATGTTTTAGACTGGATTAGGCCTAGTTACGAAATTGATTGTGTGGGACCCATAATTGGTAATAAAATTGAATAAAGCATGTTCAGGGGCTTTGGTTTTCGGCGATTGGGTTTATTCGGACCGAAATACCGGTAATCACTTTTAGCGCGTGAGTATCTAGCTTAGAATAAAGTAAAAGGTCACTTCTCTAGTTATAATCTCATTGCAGACTTTTTCGTTCAAGTGTGGGGATATTTGATGCGTTGCATCTTGTGCATAAATGTGATTAAGGAAATCCCAATATTTTGTGTTTGATTTTATTTATTTTATTTGGGTTTGATAATTAATTATTTAATATGTTGCATTGAAAAGTTATGTTGTGTGGGTGTTTGGATTTGGATGATTTTGGAGCATTTGGACCCGTTACGGTGCTCAGTGGTTGAAGATTGAAGATGTTGAAGTTTTTCTGATCCGGGTCGATGCGGGGCGCATTGATCTCCTTATCACGTGATGCAGCCGGCATTATGACTGGTCAAACTGTGCAGTCAAAGGGGTGATGCGGGCCGCATCGCCTCCAGTCTTATCTGATGCAGCCCGCATCGACGAACAGACAGTAAACTCTCATTTTGCCTCTATTTAAACACATTTGGGCCGTCATTAAGGAGGAGAACACCCCATACTCACTCTGAAAAACCACGAATTTGAAGCTAAGGATTGATGATAGCTTGGATTTTAATTATTGAAGATTTTTCTTCCATTTTTGGTTGTTCTTCACCAAGGCTTGATTTCTTTCTCTTTGTTTTGGATTTTGAGATGACGTATGATTCAAAGATGATGTTTTTATTGGTTCTAAACATGATTGTAGGCTAGATCTATAGTGTTGCTTGGTATTGGATGAATTTGGGCTTGATTTGACTTTCTTCATTTGACTTGATCTTATTGATATTGAATCTGAATTGGATCTATGGAATGATCATATTAGCATGTTTAGCTTCTGTTATGATTGCTTGATGTGATTAAATCGCTTGGGCTCGAAGAACTTTGACTTAATTAGCGATTTGGTTATTGTTTGGTTTAACTTTTATGAGTTTTGATCAAATGCATGATAGGAGAACTTCTACATGATCTTGTAGTTATAACTTGGGGCTGATTTTGCATAATTTTGTGTTGGATTGAATTGACCGATTCGTTTAGCACACTAGGTGGTTGTTTGACTTTGTCGGTTGGTTAGAATACTTGAGAACTTAAGGTTTTGACCCGCTTGTACGTGTTAGACATTGCTTAGGTTTCATTGATCCCATTTTAGTATTCTTGTATGTTGTAGAATCCATATTGAGAGACCTCTTGAGTGGTTTCCTGTTTCATACGTGTCTAATCTGCTTTGACCTAAGCGACCTGACCATTTAGCATTAAGTATCAATTGAATATCCGGACTTCAATTTAGGATTGCCTAGATAGCAAGGATGTGTCTATAGTCTAAGTTATCGCGGTAATCATCTTTAGAGGGTAGTGTCACGTGAGGTAGTCAGGTTATTAGTCAATAGTCAGCCCAGAGGATTCCTTGTCAGGCATCACCCCTTTTCCCATATTTGAGTCACCTTAGGTTATGTTACTTGCTTGTTTGTTTCTTTGTTTTCTTCTCAAAACCAAAATATTTTAGGTTAAATATTAGCAAAGTTCGCATATCGAGAGCCTGCATTGCGTCCTTGGATTTGACATCCAGGTATTTACCGATACTATTCTACATACGATGGGTACACTGCCCTACGCGTGTGTTTAGTCACTCGGGACTTTCCCTTTTTGACTTGACCGATTTTTTATAGACACTTCAGCACACATCAGTCGCTTCGAATGGATTTGTTGGGCACAAATCCTAGAGCTCTAGCAGAACCAGGCAAGTGTTCCAGGACCATGATTGGACATGACAATGAGTGCTAACCAAGTTATGGAAAGTATTGTGTAGGTATAATAACGGTTACACAAATGGTCGGTTGGTTCAAAGACATCGCGTCTACCAAACTCCAGTAACCCAAGTATGCTTCACAAAGGAAGGTTCAAAGGGGACACCTATCTATCCTGCAATATTGGACTGCCGAAATTGTCTTTGATTCTTGAAGAATAGATCGATACCCATTCATGTGGGGGATTGTTGGAATTTTGGGAGAAAAACTAGTGTAAAATGTGTTTTTTCACTAAGTGTGAAAATGAGTTTTTCACCATGCCTATGTATTAATAGGTTTGTGTAGTATGTTGTGAGGGCTTTCCAACGCACCAAACCACGTCTAAATCCGAGCTCGTATGAATGAGATATCGAAGCTCAAATTTGAGGTCTCACTGCAGTGAAAGTTGCGAAAATAAGAGAGAAAATGCTAAGTATAGCATGTGAACTCATCCCAGATTGGTTGGGGGATGAAACCAAAAGTGGTTTATAAGGTGGGAACCTTACCAACTATTGTTTCCTTTAGTAGGACACATCCCTTGGACCCTGAGGGGTGCGAACCCCTAACTCGCACTCGCACACACACACACGCGCGTGCGTGACGTGGGCGTATGAGGCGCTTTGATGGCACACTTTGCACTTCGCACACTCTCATCGCCGCGAGCCGCTTGAGAGCCGCCTTATTGTTTTTGAGTTTAACCGGAAGTTGGTCCGGTTGAAGTCCAGGCGGAACCAGTTCAGCCGGAAGGTTGAACTTGTGTGGTTCAAGCAGAACAGTGCGTGAGTTCAGCCGGATACTGTTCCAGTTGAAGTTCAAGCGGAAAAGTGTTCCGGTTGAAGTTCAAGCGGAAGTTGAACCAGAAGATCAGTTCTTTCGGAAAAATAGCTGTTACGCGGAGTACTTTCGAATTGACATGTCACACCCCCAATTAACCACTAACGGAGTTTATACCGTTAAGGGGTGCGAGCAAACCAGGACCACAACCATTAGTTACAAATACTAAATGAATCATAGTTAGTCTAGGTATATGTCATAAATAAAGTCTCAAAATACGCAGCGGAAAATATTGTCTTAGCACTAATCACGTGCTTTACAAAATCATTGTTTTAAATTCCCAATTTGTTTTTAACAAAAGTAAAATGTCTTCATGTGCCATGCCAACCCGCTCCGGATACTCCTCAGCGATCTGCAAAAGTTTAAACCACGCAAGTGTCAACCTAACGGTTGGTGAGTTCACAGTGGGCTTGTCACGCAGTGGCCCGGTCTCATAATCATAATTGTGTCAACATATACTTATGTAATATTTATTTGTGAAAAGCAATGCTCAGTGATAATACACCAGTCCATAATCATAGTAGCGTGATTTAGTAAAAGTAATGTCCGTAACATGCGTTATCG
Organism: Deinandra increscens subsp. villosa; assembly: GCA_039602395.1. Lineage (NCBI taxonomy): Eukaryota > Viridiplantae > Streptophyta > Magnoliopsida > Asterales > Asteraceae > Deinandra > Deinandra increscens. The sequence continues at coordinate 13,650,170 of JBCNJP010000007.1, read as the reverse complement.
GGTATGTACTAGTTTTGTAAAATTAAAGTGCTCAACCGATATCGCGGGTAGCTAATCCGTTGTTCCATGCACTAAGGAAGTTTGTACCAAAGCTGACTAATAAGTATTGTAGTGGCATCGCCATCATCTATTTTGTTTTACGGACATACGTCATCGCGGCTTTGCCTCCCCCGTGTCCTCTCGGGATCACGGGCAGATAGGCTGATATTGTACCTCCGTGCACCTCCAGTGTCACGAGGCGGAGTTTGTCAAACTCCAGTAGATCTACCCAACATCCCCTCGCTTTACAAATTAATGGCACAATTAAGTTGAGGACTTTTTTAGTTAAAAGGCAATCCTTAGAAATCATGTGATATCATGTGGTTTAGACTTTAACCTACACTAGCCATATTAAAAACGGTTTACCGGATTCTCATGAATCTCAAAATGTTTTCAGTTTCGTTTCAGAAATAGTTTGTTTAAGTTCCACAAGTGTTTCCCATAAAACACTTCAAGTTTATCAAAGAGGTGCGTGGCACTCATAAGGTTTCAAGTTCATAAAAGAGGTGCGTAGCACTCATAAGGTTGTCAGCATTGTTTTTCATTAAGTTATTCAGTGTGTCCCAAACGGGCTCACAGTAAACGGGTTAGTGACACTCACCTTTGGTTGCACTGCTACACTTGCTAAATAATCCAAGTATTGTTTGCTTAACGAAGACGTAAGAACACGTTTAGGTCTTAAGTATTATTTTGTGTCTAATCTTTAACTTACGTCACTATGGCCCATAACATAGCACGTTGGAACTATGACACGACATACCGACACACGACACCGATGGTTGATCATAAAACGAGGGTTCACATATCTCAGAAATGTAACCTTCGTGAATGAAACGATTATCCGAGTTGGAAGTTTCAAATGAGATACTTTCAAAAGTTTCTGAATTACAAATTGGGGCGGTACGCCTAGGATAGAGAAATCCTAGGCGGTACGCGACCCGGATGGTAAACGGGTCGGATTGCGGCATCCGTCGGATTCTGGTATGTACGAATCTCAAAATCCGGGCGGTACGCCCCAGAATATGTATTTTGGGGCGGTACGCCTCGATTCCAGTTCGATAAGAACTATGATTTTGGCCTTTATAGCCATTCCCAACTTGTGACTCTCTGCATATATCCGTCCAAGGGTTCTGTGATAGTGTTCTAGACCTCTGTTCTACCAATTTCAAGCAAAGGGGCTTAGATTTGAGGTGTGTTCTTCAATGGTAAGTTCTCATTCAATCACTTTTACCATTAAACCCATGTTTACTTAAAGAAACCTCCACTCAAGGCCTAAACCTTCACGATTGCAGCTGTGTATATGCAAAGAGGGATGATCAGAGGGTGTAGGAACTGAATTCAAGGTTAATCGAGGTGAGAATGTGTTGATTCTTGCTTAAGAAGGTTAATTAGGGTTTGTTTAAGATCATACATTCATAAATTTGGTTATGGATCATGCATGCAATCAGAGTTTAGCACTTGGGAAGCAGATTGGGGACTGGAGAAGGCAAGTAAAGCTGAAAAGCTCGGTTGTACAAGGATCTCTTCACAAGGTACAACTCTTCTATGCATGCATGTTGATTTCTTTCCATAAATGGAAACTTTGCAAATTAAGATCACTTGAATTAAGAATTGATCAGTGTATCTATATAAGAAGTGAGTCATTGGGACATAGGGATTCTGTCCCTAATGAAATCTGTACGAAACGGGGGTCGAAACGATGAAAATTACCATATTTGGAAAACTCGGGAATTGGGGTTGTGCTTTGGTTAAGGTTTTAGATTGCAAATGAACCCAAAATTGACCCCTCGGAATATTATGAAACTGATCGGGTATGAATTCTGGACTTAAAACTCCAAAACATGAAAAGGGCACTAAAAGACAAAATAGTCGGGCCCCTGTTCACAGATGGGGGCGTACCGCCCACAAACTCTGCATGCAGAGCGGTACGCCCGGAAATGAAAAACAGGAACCGGAATCTCAGATTCCAGCGTACCGCCCAGAAACTTATAAAGCGGCGCGGTACGCCCGAAAATGAAAATTTGGAAATCAGTCGACCATTTGAAGCGTACCGCCCTGATATGTAAACTTTCAGGCGGTACGCCTCTGAGGAAAAATGACAGAATGTTTGGTCAATTTTTGATGAACCAAAAATTAACAAGACTGATTCAGTGACTGTAAATTATGATAATTTCAACCTGAGAATGATATGGGACATGATTAGCCTTATTTATGACGTATATGAATATGATAACGATGATAGGTTGCTAGAAATCTAAGAGAGAATACTTTCTCGGATCTTCTGTCTAGCCACCGTTTCTGACTTCTTTGTGTGAGTCTTCTGACTTCTCTCATGAAATTAACTGTTTAAGATCACAATTCTGTTTGATGTATTTGTTATATCTGTTATGAACTTATCTTGTCAAACACTGTTAGTTCGGAGATGCCCTGCGTGGGTTATCATATACTTTCTGGTCATTAAGGTTGAGCCACTAGGCATATAAGGGATTATAACGGCCATTATAGTTGATTTATCCATGTTCATCCGGATCCTCTAGTATTAGGTAACTAGGGGGAATATGTCCTTATATGTTGAATATGAATTCTTACTCGTTGATGGTTTACGGCTGATTGCGACGTACCGTAGAGTACATAAAGTTTGACCTTTGGTGTGATTTGATAATTTCATAACCAGTATGTGTTTGAAAACTGTTAATGATATGATAGTAGTTAAGACTCACCAAAAACATTGTTGTTGACCATGTTATGAATGACTTATGTTGCAGGTAAGCAAGTGTAGGAATGAACCTATTATGAACTTGGAATGCTGCTGGGTTGTTGTTGTTAATATGAATTTGGGCATGTATGAACTATGAAATATGAACCATGAACTATGAATGAACTATGAAGACATGATAATGACTATGTTTCCTTCGATAATGTATCCTTATTCAGTTCCAGGCCATATCCGGTGGCTATTGATTCTGTTAGATCGAATAAGAGGTGCGATGCATCCTCGCTCATGAGTCGGTCTAACATTTTCTTATGTGTGGACTGGATGTCCGTTGTATGTGTATGTGTTTGTTGTTAGAAGCGTTGGTAATCTCGGGTAATGATACGGACAGCCGGTCCAACGCCCTCCCCCACACCTGGCAGGGTGCGGAGGAGGGGGGTGTGACAGGTTGGTATCAGAGCCAAAGGTTCCAGCAAATTAGGCATTCTTAGAGCCCTAAGCTTGAACCTAGTTTGACCCCTAAGATATTGTATGAACCAAATTATGATCTAGGCTGAAATTTGTATGTTAGGAGTAATCGAGGTTTAGGGTAAGGTCGGTAGTAGTTACAGCCTTGCAAACTGCCATTCCTACCCACAGGTGCACTAAGACTCGGTGACTTCTAACAGACACATTGATGCTAATGATTTCCTATGAAAATGTTAACCTAAGTTGAAATTGGTATATTAGATTTCTCATAGCATGATGTAAGGTCGGTAATAATTGCAGAAAGTGCACTCTGTCATTGTTACCCACAGGTATCTCATGATATGACAAGTCTAATATATACGTGGATACTGATGGTTATTGTATGTGTACTCTAGTGAACTCAAATGATGGAACTTAGCATGATATAAGTTGAGAAATTTGATATTATATATACTTTATTATTGTATATTGAACTTATATCCACAGGTACCATCGCAAACATGTGGAGTTTTACTAAATCTTCAAAATCCGGTAGCAAGAACAGTGGAGGCAGCAAGGGGAGTAAGGGTAAGAAGGAAGAAGACGGACCTAGCCAACCGGCACCACCTATGAGCCATGATCTTTCAGGGTATTTCACTGCGCCGACTCGAAAGAAGACTCCGTCGCCCACAGCATCGACTACGGAGATGCCGAAACCTCCCAAGAAGAGAAGCACGAAACCTAGGATGTCGGTGCGTCCGAGCCATACTATCCACATTGCTCCATCTGACTGGAACGCTCGTGATGCCGGAACGGATCATGAAGACCCGGAAGAGGAACCCGAAGAAGAAGAAGACGAGACTATCCCGGTGCAACAGGTGGTGATTGCGGTGTCTGCAGGGCACACAGTGAGTTATCATTCCGAGCATCATTCTCAGCATGTGTATGCTTCCCCAGCTTACGCAGCAGACGTGGAGGAAGGACCCGAGGAATCGGTTCCTATGCAGCAGGACCCTATGGCAGCTTTCCCTCCACTGGGAAATCTAGTTGATGTTCCAATCCAGGACCCTATCGCAGCTCTAGCTCATGACATTAGGGATCCATATGTAGCCGCTATGATGCAGGGCCAAAGCAACCAACCAGTGTCCGACCGATATAGCTTTCCCCAGTTGATGAGGTCCAACAGTCAACCCCCATCCTCTTATCAGCAGCCATCTGCATACCAGCAGAATTCCTCATATCAGCCACCACCTGGATATCAGCAGCCATCATCCTACCAGCAGCCTGTAATGTACCAGACACCTGTTCAGGATCCCTATGCCACGGGAGTGCCTTTTTATCCTCCACCATCATCATTTTACCCGCCACCCCCGTATCAGTATTCAACTTCCCCACCTATGCAGCAGTCTTACATGCCTTATCCACCATCTGCTTATCCATATGCACCTTATGGGCCATACCAGGACCTACCTAGGTCATCCTACTCAGGACCTGGCCCAATTTTCGCCCCAACTCCGTATGCAGATCACTCCGGACCTACCTCTCCAGTCATCGACGCTCTTCGAGAGGAAAACAAGGCGCTGGCGAAAAGGTTGGAAAAGCAGTTAAAGAAGGAGAAGAGGTTGGCTGAGGAAGCAAAGAAGGCGTCGTCCCATCTCAAACACTTGACATCTTTTGGAAGGCGCAGGGATTAGAGACATGACGATTGGCATGAATGGTGAAGACTGGGATGTTGTTTGTATTTTATCATGATATGTATTTTCGTTTCTAGCTTTGTTTGAACATGCTTGATGTGTGTGTGTTTTTATGATTGTAAGCGGTTGAACCGCTAGGTGAACTCTTTTATCGTTACGGAATAAAGAACCGTTTATCGTTTTGCAATAATGATTGGAGTACTATAATAGTTATGATAAGTTTTGATACATAGTGCTTCTAGGAGGCTTGGATCATTAGATCACCCCTAAGTACTCATGTGTATGCGAACTCTTTCTGAAACATAGTCATTTCATGGTAATTATGTCGGTAACCACGTAGTGGTGATCCGGAAAGTCCAAAATAACACAACAACCCTGATATGAACATTATCCTATGGCATTGTTATATGCAAAGGAATATGAATTATGAATTATGAATACCTGTCAACTAAGTCAAAATGTATGATAATCTGTCAATCTGGTATTGCTTTCAGCGAAATGTCGAAAGCAAGATCAAGCGGAACTCGTCAGGATGACCATGACGGAGATGATGATCGTGATGATCGCTCCGTTCATAGCAGAAGGGAAGAACCTCTCACGTCCGAGCAAGTGAGACAGAGAGAACATGAGGAAAGACTTCAGGAGCTTATAGCTCAAGGGATCTCCAAAGCGTTTCCTTCATTGGTCGCTAAAGAAAGGAGACTAGGAAAGACACACGTTGGTTCAGAAAGATCCAGCGAACCACAAAGAAGTAAAACTGTTATTTCTAGACTCAAGAAGACTGCAAGATCTCGATCCCCAATAGCTGAATCCCAAACTGACTCATCAGCTCATAGCAGAATCCGAAACCGTCGGAGCCCTAGCCCTGATTATGAAGATCGCCCAAAACGTATCAGAAGAAGGTCAAGGAGCAGGGAACGCAAGCCTGAAAGGGAGGAGAGAAGAGGATGTTCTTATAAGACTTACATGGCCTGCAAGCCAGGTATTTTCAAGGGGGACAAAGGGGCTACTGATGCCCTGAATTGGTTAGAAGAAATTGAGGCAGCCTTGGATATTAGCAACTGTGCTACCAGGGACAAGGTGAAGTTTGCGTCCCAATCTTTCAAAGGGGCGGCATTAAATTGGTGGAAGGTGGAAATGAATCGGCTTGGGAAAGATAGGGCATATCGTATGAGCTGGAGAGAGTTTCGGGAAAGAGTTATGGAAAAGTTTATTCCAGAGAATGAGGCTGAGAGATTGGAAAATGAGTTCATTAACTTAAGAATGAATGGATCTGAATATATGGCCTATATCAATAGGTATAATGAACTATTGAACTTAGTACCTCACATGGCGGACACAGAGACTTCTAAAGTCAGGAGGTTCATTTGGGGATTAAGTCCCGAGATAAGAGCGAATGTGAGATCCGCTCGTCCTAACACCTTGGCATCTGCGATAAGTCTGACCGGTACCTTGGCAGATGAGTGGATCCGGACGGCGGGAATCAAAGTAAACACCTCCGGGAATAAAAGAAGAGGTGGTGATAGAGGTCATGACTCTAAGAGGGGTAGATTTGGAGGAAATGACCAAGGCAGAAGGAATGATGGGAGGGATTTTAAAGAAACGAAGGCTGAAACTTGTAGAAACTGTGGGAAAGCAGGGCACGCGCACCAACAATGTAAATCACCAGTAGTTTGCTTCTACTGCAAGGAGAAAGGGCATAGGAGTTGGGAGTGTCCGCAAGGGAAGAAGAAAAAGGATGAACAAAACAAAGGCATGGGAACTTCAAAAGGTACACCCCGACTCTATATCATGACCGCCGAAGAGGCACGTATGAATGATGATGTGATCTCTGGTATGTTTTCTGTCAATAATATGATAGTTAGCATCTTGTTTGATTCCGGTGCCAATAGGAGTTTTGTATCCTCTGCTTGTGTCCCTAGACTTAAATGTACTACACATAAGTTAGATATACCTTATGTTGTAGAAACCGCTAATGGCCATAAGATTAGTATCTCCAACGTAGTTAGAGATTGTCGCTTAGAGCATGAGAATACTACTTTTGAACTTGAACTCCTCCCTATGGAATTAAGTGAATTCGACATCGTCCTTGGAATGGATTGGCTCACACGACATCAGGCAAAGATTCGTTGTGCCGATAAGATGTTGGAATTAAAGTCTGCAGACGACAAGATTCACACGATCATTGGAGATAGAAAAACAAAGCCCATGAGAATAATCTCCAGATTGAAAGCAGGAAAATGCATTAGAAAGGGTGATCAAGCTTATCTAGCAAATTTAATTGAGACACCTCGAGAAAAGAAATTGGAAGAAGTACCTATTGTCTCAGAATATCCAGATGTGTTTCCTGATGAGCTACCCGGATTACCCCCAAAACGACAAGTGGAGTTTCAAATCGAACTTGCACCTGGAACGTCTCCAATAGCAAAAGCTCCGTACCGACTTGCACCGTCCGAGATGCAAGAATTAAGGAATCAACTTCAGGAACTTCTCGATAAAGGGTTCATCAGACCCAGTTCGTCACCCTGGGGAGCGCCGGTACTCTTTGTGAAAAAGAAGGATGGCTCAATGCGGATGTGCATCGATTATCGTGATCTCAATCGAGTAACCATCAAAAACAAGTACCCTTTGCCTAGGATTGATGACTTGTTCGATCAATTACAAGGAGCCAATTATTTCTCAAAAATCGATTTGAGATCAGGATATCATCAAGTCAGAGTCCGTGAAGAGGACGTCCCAAGAACAGCTTTCAGAACAAGATATGGCCATTATGAATTTACAGTTATGCCCTTCGGATTAACTAATGCGCCAGCAATATTCATGGATCTAATGAATCGGGTGTGCAAGCCATATCTTGACAAGTTTGTAATCGTATTTATTGACGACATCTTGATTTATTCTCGCACTCGAGAAGAGCACGGCGAACATTTGAGAAAGATATTGGAGTTATTGCGATCTGAGAAGCTTTATGCAAAGTTCTCTAAATGTGATTTTTGGCTAAGAGAAGTGTAATTTCTGGGTCACATTGTCAGTGAGTCTGGTATACAGGTAGACCCAGCAAAGGTAGAAGCAATTGCTAAATGGGAACAACCAAAGAGTCCTACCGAAATCCGGCGATTCTTAGGACTAGCGGGTTATTACCGGAGATTTATTCAGGATTTCTCCAAGATTGCCACACCATTAACTTCTCTTACTCAGAAGAATGTGAAGTTTGATTGGAAGCCTAAACATACAAATGCCTTCGAATTGCTCAAACAGAAACTAAGCTCTGCTCCTATACTTTCATTACCAGAAGGAACTGAAAACTTTGTGGTATATTGTGATGCTTCTACCAATGGACTCGGATGCGTTTTGATGCAGAAAGATAAAGTAATTGCTTATGCATCCAGGCAACTTAAAAAGCACGAGAAAAACTACACCACACATGACTTAGAACTAGGAGCAATCGTCTTTGCTCTTAAAATTTGGAGACACTACCTGTACGGAGCCAAATTTGTAGTATACTCCGACCACAAGAGTTTACAACACTTGTTCAGTCAAAAGGAGTTGAATATGCGACAAAGACGCTGGATGGAAGTACTGAGTGATTATGATTGCGAGATCAAGTATCACCCAGGTAAAGCCAATGTAGTGGCAGATGCACTAAGCAGAAAGGAAAGAATCAAGCCACTCCGAGTTCGAGCTTTGAGATTGAATGTGAGTGTGGATCTAATTGGGGAAATCATCGAAGCACAAAAGAAACAAATGGCTGACTCAAATGCTGACAAGGATGAGATGATGACTGTGGTAAGAAAATTGACAAGAGAGACAGATGGCATTCTAAGATTAGGCAAACGTATATGGGTGCCTAAAGAAGGAGGTTTACGTGAGGTAATTCTCCGAGAGGCTCACAAATCTAAGTACATGCTCCATCCAGGAGGCGACAAAATGTACCAGAATTTGAGAGCAAATTATTGGTGGCCAGGAATGAAAAAGGCAATTGCGGCCTATGTTGAAAAATGTCCAATCTGCTTACAAGTAAAGGCTGAACATCAAAGACCTGCTGGATGTCTTCAGAAAATAGAACTCCCTGAGTGGAAATGGGAAGAAATTACCATGGATTTTGTGACAAAGCTCCCAAGGACTAGAAGCGGACATGATGCCATTTGGGTAGTTGTGGACCGCTTGACAAAATCTGCTCACTTTCTACCAATGGCAGAAACTTACAATGGGAAGCAGCTTGCAAAACTGTTTGTAGATGAAATCGTATCAAAGCATGGAGTGCCAAAGTCTATAATTTCTGATAGAGATACTAGATTCACTTCCCATTTTTGGCAAAGCTTTCAAGAAGCGATGGGGACTAAACTGAAGTTTAGTACGGCTTATCATCCCCAAACTGATGGCCAGAGCGAGAGAACCATTCAAACGTTAGAGGACATGCTGAGAGCATGTGTCATAGAATTTGGTGGTAGCTGGGATGATCATCTTCCACTAGCTGAATTTTCATACAATAATAGTTACCACACCAGCATTCAAATGGCACCGTTTGAAGCATTGTATGGCAGAAAATGCCGAACCCCAGTATGTTGGTCTGAAGTGGGAGAAGGTCAACTTACAGGACCTGAACTGATAATGGAAACCACTGAGAAAGTTAGGGAGATTCGCAAAAGACTTAAAACCGCTCAAGACCGACAAAAGAGCTACGCAGATCGGCGTAGGAGACCACTCGAGTTTAAAGAAGGAGACATGGTGATGTTGAAAATATCACCCTGGAAAGGTATAATCCGATTTGGCAAAAGAGGGAAATTGAGTCCACGATACATCGGACCTTTCAAGATAATATCAAGAGTCGGAGAAGTGGCTTATCAGCTAGAATTGCCTGAGGAACTTAGCGGAGTTCATGACGTGTTTCATGTATCGAATCTACGGAAATGCATGGTCGATGAAGCTCTCGCGGTTCCGTTGAAAGAAATCAAGATTGATAAAAAGTTGAACTTCACCGAACAGCCCATCGAGATAATGGAACGAATCACGAAGAAACTCCGCAAGAAAAGGATTCCAATGGTAAAAGTCAAATGGGACGCTAGACGCGGTCCTGAATACACATGGGAATCCGAAGCAGATATGAGAAGAAGATACCCCCAGCTCTTTAGTTAATGACTAACGAATTCCGGGACGGAATTCCTTTAAGGGGGAGAGAATGTAACCTTCGTGAATGAAACGATTATCCGAGTTGGAAGTTTCAAATGAGATACTTTCAAAAGTTTCTGAATTACAAATTGGGGCGGTACGCCTAGGATAGAGAAATCCTAGGCGGTACGCGACCCGGATGGTAAACGGGTCGGATTGCGGCATCCGTCGGATTCTGGTATGTACGAATCTCAAAATCCGGGCGGTACGCCCCAGAATATGTATTTTGGGGCGGTACGCCTCGATTCCAGTTCGATAAGAACTATGATTTTGGCCTTTATAGCCATTCCCAACTTGTGACTCTCTGCATATATCCGTCCAAGGGTTCTGTTATAGTGTTCCAGACCTCTGTTCTACCAATTTCAAGCAAAGGGGCTTAGATTTGAGGTGTGTTCTTCAATGGTAAGTTCTCATTCAATCACTTTTACCATTAAACCCATGTTTACTTAAAGAAACCTCCACTCAAGGCCTAAACCTTCACGATTGCAGCTGTGTATATGCAAAGAGGGATGATCAGAGGGTGTAGGAACTGAATTCAAGGTTAATCGAGGTGAGAATGTGTTGATTCTTGCTTAAGAAGGTTAATTAGGGTTTGTTTAAGATCATACATTCATAAATTTGGTTATGGATCATGCATGCAATCAGAGTTTAGCACTTGGGAAGCAGATTGGGGACTGGAGAAGGCAAGTAAAGCTGAAAAGCTCGGTTGTACAAGGATCTCTTCACAAGGTACAACTCTTCTATGCATGCATGTTGATTTCTTTCCATAAATGGAAACTTTGCAAATTAAGATCACTTGAATTCAGAATTGATCAGTGTATCTATATAAGAAGTGAGTCATTGGGACATAGGGATTCCGTCCCTAATGAAATCTGTACGAAACGGGGGTCGAAACGATGAAAATTACCATATTTGGAAAGCTCGGGAATTGGGGTTGTGCTTTGGTTAAGGTTTTAGATTGCAAATGAACCCAAAATTGACCCCTCGGAATATTATGAAACTGATCGGGTATGAATTCTGGACTTAAAACTCCAAAACATGAAAAGGGCACTAAAAGACAAAATAGTCGGGCCCCTGTTCACAGATGGGGGCGTACCGCCCACAAACTCTGCATGCAGAGCGGTACGCCCGGAAATGAAAAACAGGAACCGGAATCTCAGATTCCAACGTACCGCCCAGAAACTTATAAAGCGGCGCGGTACGCCCGAAAATGAAAATTTGGAAATCAGTCGACCATTTGAAGCGTACCGCCCTGATATGTAAACTTTCAGGCGGTACGCCTCTGAGGAAAAATGACAGAATGTTTGGTCAATTTTTGATGAACCAAAAATTAACAAGACTGATTCAGTGACTGTAAATTATGATAATTTCAACCTGAGAATGATATGGGACATGATTAGCCTTATTTATGACGTATATGAATATGATAACGATGATAGGTTGCTAGAAATCTAAGAGAGAATACTTTCTCGGATCTTCTGTCTAGCCACCGTTTCTGACTTCTTTGTGTGAGTCTTCTGACTTCTCTCATGAAATTAACTGTTTAAGATCACAATTCTGTTTGATGTATTTGTTATATCTGTTATGAACTTATCTTGTCAAACACTGTTAGTTCGGAGATGCCCTGCGTGGGTTATCATATACTTTCTGGTCATTAAGGTTGAGCCACTAGGCATATAAGGGATTATAACGGCCATTATAGTTGATTTATCCATGTTCATCCGGATCCTCTAGTATTAGGTAACTAGGGGGAATATGTCCTTATATGTTGAATATGAATTCTTACTCGTTGATGGTTTACGGCTGATTGCGACGTACCGTAGAGTACATAAAGTTTGACCTTTGGTGTGATTTGATAATTTCATAACCAGTATGTGTTTGAAAACTGTTAATGATATGATAGTAGTTAAGACTCACCAACAACATTGTTGTTGACCATGTTATGAATGACTTATGTTGCAGGTAAGCAAGTGTAGGAATGAACCTATTATGAACTTGGAATGCTGCTGGGTTGTTGTTGTTAATATGAATTTGGGCATGTATGAACTATGAAATATGAACCATGAACTATGAATGAACTATGAAGACATGATAATGACTATGTTTCCTTCGATAATGTATCCTTATTCAGTTCCAGGCCATATCCGGTGGCTATTGATTCTGTTAGATCGAATAAGAGGTGCGATGCATCCTCGCTCATGAGTCGGTCTAACATTTTCTTATGTGTGGACTGGATGTCCGTTGTATGTGTATGTGTTTGTTGTTAGAAGCGTTGGTAATCTCGGGTAATGATACGGACAGCCGGTCCAACGCCCTCCCCCACACCTGGCAGGGTGCGGAGGAGGGGGTGTGACAAGAAATCAAAGCATGTTTCATTATTGCATAATCATGTAAGTCATGGCATAACATTCAAATAAGTTGCACAAGTTTGGGTTTTGGTCTTGGCTCAGTTTCGCTACACAGTTTCGCTATGTGCACGGGCAACACTTTCGCTAGGGAATACCCGATGACACAGTTTCGCTAGCTAGTTTCGCTCGAAACTAATGACACAGTTTCGCTAGCATAGCTTCGCTCGAAACTGGTTTGAACTTTCGTTCAGGGACATGGTCTATGTTTGTTTTGCTCGGTAGTTTCGTTACTTAGTTTCACAGGCGACACTATAGTTTCGCTGTATAGTGTCGCTGGATGAATTTCTAAACAGTTTCGCTTCATAGTTTCGCCTAATGAATTCACAGTTTCGCTAGTCGCTAAAAAAACTCGTTTTTAAGACCAAAAATCAATCTAACAGCTTCCATACATCATGTAATTCAATATCTAGCTTGCATAAACATTTACCAACATCACAGAGGCAATTTTAACACCTTAAACATGAGTTTTCATCATCAAATCACCAAAAACACCTCAAAGCTCATTTTTAGCACAAAGTTAACCTAACTAGCATGAATCTTCGTTATGGCTTGATTTCACACGTAAAGTTACAGACTTTATGATAGATCTAGCATTCCTAAGCATCATACTACAAGCATACACGATTTCATGAAGATTTGGTCGTGCTTTTTAAGAAAACACTTAAAAAAAGGCATAAGAATAGTTTTTGGAGACTCACGGTTTGATCTAGGATCCGAATGGGTGATGTCTCGAGGCTGAGATCACGACGGCTCGTGGTGCTTCTCGGCTGACCAGAATTCAGGAGAGTGTGTGTGTGTTTGGTGTGAAATGATGTAAAATAAGAAGATTAGGGTTTTTAGGGACTTTATATTAGGAGCTAGTTTCGCTAGCAGTTTCGCTGGCCAAGCGAAACTGGCTCTGAACTCATGCAGTACAAAAGTTTGGCTACCGAGCGAATCTACAGTTTCGCTCGGTAGTTTCGCTACAGCCAAAAGGGGCCAATTACTCAATTACACAATTAATTAAATAAACATGTTGCACATAATTCCACATAGTTCAACAATTTAAACAATCACGTTTTAATCATGTTTTTGATAATAAATAAATAAACACATATGGACGGGTTCGGTGATCAACCAAGGGTCGTGGACGTATTCGGTCTAGTTAAGCATTAGTTACTAAGTTAACACTCATAACGTAACTAACGGAGGTTGTCTAACGGAAGTTAACCTTGAAATTCTCGGATGTCACATCATCCCCTTGTAAATGGAATTTTCTTCCCGAAAATTATTCTTGCGTCGTAGCGTTCGCAGCCTCGGCTGTCGTTGTTGCTGTTGTTGCTGGGGAAAGAAAGCAAAAGTTTTAGGGTCGCCACATGACAGATGTTCACGCGTTTTGAGCTAATTAAGGTAATTCCGTATTAATTTGAAATCAATTTGCATTAAATACGTTTAATGCAAAGTTTGACTACGAATTATTTTAGAGTGCTCTCCAAGACTCCAACCACTATATATGCAGCCTCATTAGTTCAGGCTAAACACACTAGAATTCACACAGAATTCTTTCTCTCTCTTCTCTGTTCTCTCTCTTCTTTCAATCCTCATCTCGTTCTTCGAGAACTTCAAGAACTCGAAGGTATTTCAAGCTTAGAGTTATCCCGGCCGTACAATACGGTTTAGGCGATTGTACCCTCGGAAACAAAATGGATATTCGGTAGACCCGAAATTTATTTTAAGAGAGTCGGGTTTTGACCCAAAGCCTTCGCCAAAAGTTTTTCCGTCTTTCATCTTTTTCAAAACTTCTTTCTAAACCTCTTTCAAAGCTATTTAATAATTGTTTTCAAACCATCATCAAAACCTTCTGTTTGCTTTTTCTTAATTAAATTTGTTTGCATGTTTATTTCTTTTGTCTTTTCTCTTGCAAGCATTATTTCATTTCCTTTGTAATTGTACTGTAAGTTATTTCTTTTATTTCCTTGTATTGTAATCATTCATTTTCCCTGTAACTGTATTAGGAGTAGAATTTTTTTCAAGTGTATCGTAATAGATTAGTTTATTTTCTTTGTTAGAATCGTACATAAATAAAATATTTATTTTATTTTAAATTTGAGAAATGTTTTTCTACATATTGTAGGTATGAATTGTAACATATTTTCCAATAGTAGAATTCATTTCAATAGAAGGTTTTTGTTAATGAATTTAAGTAAGTAATTTTTAACAGTTTGAATCTATAATCCATTGCACTTGCAGGTGAATTAAAAGGTGTTCATGCTTATTACATAGCAAATCCAGTTAAGAACATAGTGACCTTAGTAACCATGTTTCTACATGTGATTCAAAAAGGAATGGTTTTTGACTTTATATGTATATATGCACAACTATGAAATTGGTCTTCATATTGAATTTGAGGTTATTTGGATCTCTTGTGTAATTGCTGATCAAATGGACACGTGATATTTTGACATATCATATGTGTTAGACATATATTTACTTTATATGTATGTGTGTGTATTTCCTATATATATATATATATATATATATATATATATATATATATAATATAAATATATTATATGACCTTAATCATTTATCTTAAATGATCAAGAGTAAATTACATAAAAGGTCCTTTATGTTTTACTCAAATTTCGGATTAGGTTCTTTAACTAACGTTGTTACATCAAACATCCTTTATGTTTTATACTTTTTTCACAGAAGGTCCTTTATCACTAACAGGGTTAAAAAACTTGGTTAAGTCAAGGACAATTTCGTCAATTCATCATTTCTTTAAAATAACACTTAAAAGGAAAAAAATCTCATATAAAAACATTAGATTGTTCTTTCTTCTTCGTTCTTACCTATGGACACCAAAGAAACTAGGGCTCAAATCAGATTCCTTCTTTCTTCTAATATATACATACCCACATCCTGCTAATCCACCATTAGCAAACTCCCAACAACCCATCAACAATTTGTTCTTCGCACCATACTACGATTACAAATACCATCGTTCCTCAATGGCATATTAAATTAATTTGAAGCATTGTTAACATCTATATATGATTAATTAAGGACCTGTTGGTTGATTTCCATTTATGTATTGCAGAATTTAGTGAAATTAATAGTGAATCAAACAAGAGGAAGCTTCGTATTTGCCTTTTTAACCTCACCGAAGATGAAGGCTTTCTCCCCTACCGCCGATCACGGCTACGATCGTCAAGATACCGGAGCAAAATAATTGTTGTTAACACTTCAATTTCTACCAAATTGACAATTATATATAGTATTTGCTTCCATTTGTCACTTTGATGCTGATGAGTGTGAATTTTGGGGGTAAACTAGGGCTTTGAAAGGTGCGTATCTCACTGGTCTGATTTTGATGTCGGCTAGCATCAGAGCCTTCACGGCGACACATAAAGCTGAAGAGATCGCCATATGTATTCATGAAGAAATCGAAGAGGAAGACTCTGTCGAAGCTGATGGAGACGGAGAAAGTGGCGGAAGAGTCCGATGAGTTCATTAAGAAATCATTCTTCAGGGAAATCGCACATGTGCAGGAGGCTGACTCAACAAATCAAACGACCTGGTTTTTTTAAATGGGATTTTTTTTTCAATTTTTTAAGTGTTATTTTAAAGAGATTATGAATTGACAAAATTACCCCTGATTTAACCATGTTTTTTTTAATTTTGTTAGTGATAAATGACCTTCTATGAAACAAATATAAAAGATAAAGGATATCTGGTGTAATGACTTTAGTTAAAGGACCTAATCCGAAATTTACATAAAACATAAAGGACTAATTAACCCTATCAGGAATTTATTTGATGGACGTAATTGCCCTTCTTGATAGAATTAGGGTTTCCCCTTGGGTGTATATATATCGAGATTATACCAGAGAGTTGAAGCTAATCACCACCTCATAATTTTCATCCCTCTTCTCTCTGCTCTCTCTAATTCGTAGGTCTCATCTTACCACCACCATCATCACAGTACACCCTAAACGGGAACCCGATCAACAACAGGAATGGATAATCTGACTGCTGTTGATCTCAATCAGATAACCACAAGTAATATTTATTATGTGTTATGTTGATTAATCGAATCATAAATCTGAATTCGTTCATATTCTTGCTATCAATAATCTCGAAATCAGATATGGTTTTTGAATCTATTTTTAAAATCTGAAAACCCTAGTTCGTTTTAATCACAAAATCGTTTTTAAAACAAATCCAAAAACCTTAATCAGATTTCGTTTTGAAAAACTGTGATAAAACCCTAACTGATTTTAATAGGTTCTTACCTTTTCGATCGAAATCCCAATTCTCAATCGAAAAGCTTACTTTTCGACTAAATTTCTTACTTTTCGATCTGTGGCTTAGTCCCGTGTTTTCGATCGGAATATATAGCTTTTGGATCGGCTTTTGGATCGGCTTTTCGATCGAATTCTGTGGCTTTTCGATCGGCTCTTCGATCGACATCTCGATCGGCTTTTCGAACGGACCATCGACAACTTTTCGACCGGATTCTGTGGCTAATCCCAGGTTATCGATTCGATCGAAAAGTGGACTTTTTGGCTCGTCACTGCTTCTCGACTAAGCCGACACTCTGCTCGATCGAAGAGTCAGCTTTTCGATTCATGCTTTTCGATCGGACACCTGCTTTTCGATCGGATACCCCTTTTTGATCGGATACCCTTTTTCGATGGATACCCCTTCTCGATCGGATACCCGCGCAACAGGGGGCTTACTGCTAAATTTGGGGCTTAATATTAAAATTTGTTTTGTTTAGTACCTTATATGCTTATGTTTAACAAAACTTAATAATAAGTTAGATTAGTTCCTTAACTTGTATTAGTTGTTGACATGTAGTAATTCT
This sequence comes from Deinandra increscens subsp. villosa, assembly GCA_039602395.1. Classification (NCBI taxonomy): domain Eukaryota; kingdom Viridiplantae; phylum Streptophyta; class Magnoliopsida; order Asterales; family Asteraceae; genus Deinandra; species Deinandra increscens. The sequence goes on along the minus strand of JBCNJP010000007.1, from coordinate 13,632,848 downwards.
GGCCAACGCTGATTTGCTACCTTAATCAATGCCACTATCTTTTCTAATACTAGTTAACTTATTTTAAATTAAACTAATCTATTCGCTTAACTTGATAACATCTTTAAAACCTCGATTCTGGCCAATGCTGATTCGTTATGTTTACAATGATTGTCAACTAACATTAAGCATTCGCCTTACTTATACAAGTGATTCTCTTCTGGCCAACGTTGATGAGTTGCACCTGTATTCAGCAAACCTATTTTGCACATAAAGCTTAGATGTATCATTTAGGTGATAGGTAAGTAGATGCCAACACGAAAGCTAATTCATTTAAGTAGAACATTAATTTGTCTATTAATTTGTGTGATTGTAATAGACTTTATAACAACTTCATTACTTTATAATTATGGTCCTTATTTATGTCTGCTCATTATTACTATCCAATAAATCACTCTAATTCTCTTTACTAAGTATCTTACTATTCTCACTCTTGTCCACTCTAAGCCTCAACTTTCGGAGTTAAAACCTTAAATGCAACCAATTGCTGCTTGGAAGGATTCTGTGAACTTGTCTCTCGGCATATTAGGTTTTGATCATGCACTCATAGATGATGCCCCTGATGCTATCACCAGTTCGAGCACTATTGAACAGAAGAGTGCTCATGAGAAATGGTGAGGTGCAACAAGATGTGCCTTTTGATCATGAAGAAATCTATTGACATTGCCATCAGGGGAGCCATACCAGATTCTGACAATGCCAAAACTTACTTGGAAACCGTGGAGGAGTATTATAAAGGAACCTTAAAAGTACATGCTGGCAACCTTATTCTTATACTGCTAACTTCTAAGTATGACGGAAAAGGCAATATTCGTAAGCATCTGATGATGAACGACATCGCCAACAAGCTCAAGGCTTTAGAGATGCCGATCGGTGAGACTTTCCTGGTTCACTTCATTATGACCTCTCTTTCTGCGTCTTTTGAAACCTTCAAAGTCAACTACTATGCTCAGAAGGACAAGTGGAAAATGAGCAAGCTGATTGAAATGTGCGTGCAAGAGGAAGAACGTTAGAAGCCTGACAAACCAGAAGTTGCTTACCTCGTGACTACTAACTCCAACAACAAGAGGAAGGGCAAGTTTCCACAAAGGGAGTATCCTAAGGCTCAGAAGAAGGATGAAGGTACGACATCCAGCTCTAATAACTCTAAGAATAAACCTTACTGTAAGTTCTGTCGCAAGCTTGGACATAAACAAAAGGACTACAGAAGTTTCAAGGAGTGGCTGGCTAATAAAATTAATCATCTAAATATGATAACCGAGTCCTTTAATTTAAATGTTCCAACTAATTCATGGTGGTTTGATTCTGGTTCTATGGTTCATGTAACTAATTCTACTCAGGGCTTCATACAATCCAGAAGCTGGAAAGAAACCAAATAACACTTAAGCTGGGGAATGGAAAGGATTTGGCCGTTAAAGCTATGGGCACCTTAAATTTAATAATGTAAACTGGTTTATGTATCAAACTTTATGATACCTCATATATTCCTGAGATTACTAGGAATCTTGTATCAGGACCAAAGTTAGACATGGACGGTTTTGATGTTTCTCATGGTCATGGCAAACTTACTATATATTTTAATTTCTTAAATATTTGGTTTTGGTTATCTGGATGGTGGTCTTTACAGATTAGAACTGGATGATGTTTTCTCTAATTCTTTATTGTCATATAACATTAATAAACCATCAACAAAGAAAAAACTCAAAAGAGACTTAGAAACTTCATCTATGTTATGGAATCAACGTTTAGGCCATATCTCACGTGATCGTTTATCGAAACTCGTGAAAGATGAAATTTTACCATTTCTTGACTTCAATGATTTTGAAACATGTGTCGAATGCATTAAAGGCAAAATGACATCAACTAATAAGAAGGGCGCCACTAGAAGTTCTAGATTATTAGAAATTATTCATACTGATATTAGTGGCCCCTACACTACCACTGGAATTACAAGACATAACTCATTTATCACTTTCATAGATGATTATTCTCGTTATATGTATTTATATCTCATCAAAGAAAAATCTGAATCACTAACAACTTTTAAAGACTATAAAACTGAAGTTGAAAAACAATGCGGTCTTCAAATAAAAGTTGTCAGATCAGATAGAGGAGGTGAGTATTATGGTAGACATATGGATTTGGGTCAGGCCCCTGGTCCATTTTATGAGTTTTGAAAAAGCCAAAGGATCGTGAACCAATATACCATGCCCGGTACTCCTCAACAGAATGGTGTTGCTGAAAGGAGAAACAGAACCCTAATGAACATGGTACGAAGTATGTTAGCCAACTCAGGATTACCTCTATTCCTCTAGACCGAGGCCTTGAATGCAGCCGTTCATATACCCAATAAGTTCCCTCAAAATCTGTCCCCAAAACTCCTTATGAACTCTGGACAGGAAGGAAACCGAGTCTAAAACATATGAAAGTATGGGGTTGTCTTGCCGAGGCCAAACTCTATAATCCCTTCTTAAAGAAACTTGATATGAAAACCGTAACCTGTAACTTCATCGGTTATCCCGAACACTCAAAGGGTCATCGGTTTTATTGTCCGTCCCATGTCACTCGTATAGTAGAAACAAGAAATGTCGTGTTCCTTGAAGATCATAACATTAGTGGGAGCAGTGAAAATTCTTTCGATGATTTGCGAGAAATACAAGACGTGGGGGGGGGGGGGGGACTCGTCGCTTACCATCACTCCGATTACTCCTCTTGTACACACATCTGTTGCCGACACTGCACCCACACAACCTCCCTCACCAGGAAATGAAGACACTTCAAACGAACAACCACAAAACAATGTTGAACCCACTGAACCGGTTTTTTAAAACAGGGGTTCATTTAGGGTTAGAAAACCTACTAACTTTGATGATTATGTAACTTACCTGGCTGAAATCGAATCAGATGGTGGAAAGTTTGTTGATCCTACCTCTTATAAAGAAGCCATGAACATTGATTAGTCTTCTGAATGGAATAAAGCTATCTTGACGAGTTTGAATCCATGAAGAAGAATGACGTTTGGGATTTAGTTGAATTACCCAACGGTGCAAAACCTGTATGATGTAAATGGGTATTCAAAACCAAACTAGATCCTCAAGGAAACGTTGAACGCTACAAAGCGATATTGGTTGCAAAAGGCTACGCTCAGAAAGAAGGAAATTGATTATCAAGAGACTTATTCCCCTGTCTCTCGAAAGGATTCCTTAAGGATCGTTGCGGCCCTAGTAGCTCATTTTGATTTAGAGCTACATCAAATGGACGTTAAAACTGCTTTCCTGAACGGTGAATTATATGAAGAAGTGTTCATGACGCAGCCTGATGGGTTTAAACCAGAAGGTCAAGAACATTTAGTCTGCAAGTTAAAGAAATCGATATACGGGTTGAAACAAGCATCGCGTCAGTGGTATCTAAAGTTTGATGAAGTCATGGAAAAGCAAGGTTTCCTGAAGAAACTAGTGGACCAATGCACCTTTCTTAAGATGAGTGGGAGCAATTTCACTGTACTTGTCCTGTACGTAGATGGCATTCTCTTGGCAAGTAATAGTTTAGATATGTTGCATGAGTCAAAGCGATTACTTTCCCTCAACTTTGACTTGAAGGATCTCAGAGAAGATTCTTATGTTATAGGCATTGAAATACACTGAGATAGAGGCAAAGGGATCTTAGGCTTGTCCCAAAAGGCCTACATTGAGCGTGTCCTCGCTCGATATAACATGCAACACAGTTCACCTTCTAAAGCTTATGTAGTTAAAGGAGATGTCTTCGGCTCTTTCCATTGTCCGAAAACAGATGAAGAAAAGGAGCGAATGAGAATGATACCTTATGCATCTGTAGTTGGGAGTCTCATGTATGCTCAAGTATGTACTCGTCCAGATATTGCTTACATTGCTGGCATGTTAGGTCGTTATCAAGCTAATCTTGGCCATGATCACTGGACAGCAGCTAAAAAGGTTCTTAGATATCTGAATGGGACGAGTGACTATAAACTGACCTACAGAAGAAGTGATAATCTAGATGTAGTTGGATATTCCGATTCCGATTTTGCTAAATGCAAGGATGATAAGAAATCCACCTCGGGATACATCTTTATGTTAGCAGGCGGGCCCATCTCATGGAAGAGTCATAAACAACAGCTAACTTCAACATCCACTATGATGGCAGAGTACATTGTTGTTTACAACGCAACCTGTCATGGAATGTTGCTCAGAAATCTGATTATTGGACTCAAAATTGTTAATTCTATTTCTAGACCATTGAAGCTTTATTGTGATAATTCAGCTGCCGTTACTTTCTCGAACGGTAACAGCTCGACTAGCGCTGGACTATATCTCGATACAAAGTATTTGTTCGTTCATGAACGAGTTAAGGAATATGTTCTTTGTATTAAGTATATAAGTACTAAGGATATGCTTACGGATCAGATGACTAAGGGTCTCCCACCTAAAGTATTCGAAGAACTTGTTTCGAGGATGGGCTTTACTAAAGACATTATCTAGCATATCGTACTTCTTATTCTAATTCAATTTCGTCTCCGTTTTATTTTGTCTCTGAATATGTTATGCATGCATTATTGACATATAGACAGTTTTATTATAAATCAACGTTAATGGCTTATTTTTGTGATTGATTCTGAATTTAAGTTGAATTTTAAATTTGGGGTTGTAGTATGATTAATAGGGGTCTTGAGTTGGATAATCAATTCTATGACTGTATTTTTCTGTTACAATTTTGGATTAAAATTGAAATGAGTATTAAATTCTGATCATACTTAGCTAATAACTCATTATAAATGATTGCTCGGCCAAATGAGAGAATGTTAGACATATATTTACTTAATATATATATATATATGTGTGTGTGTGTGTGTGTGTGTATTTTGTATATATATATATAATATAAATACATTATATGGCCTTAATCATTTATCTTAAATGATCAATTACCTAATTAACCCTATCAGACATTTATTTGATGGACGTAATTGCCTTTCTTGATAGAATTAGGGTTTCCCCTTGGGTGTATATATATGGAGATTATAGTAGAGAGTTGAAGCTAATCACCACCTCATAATTTCCGTCCCTCTTCTCTCTGCTCTCTCTAATTCATAGGTCTCATCCTACCACCACCATCATCACAGTACACCTTAAACGGGAACCCGATCAACAACAGGAAAGGATAATCTGACTGCTGATGATCTCAATCAGATAACCACAGGTAATATTTATTATGTGTTATCTGTTTATTATTATAACGATTCAGGATTCGATCAACAATATGTCGTTGCTTTTCATTGCTATTGGTGGGATTTTACTGGGTATGTTGTTGTTGTATATGTTGTTGTTTTAGGTCAACCGATCCTAACCCAAACCTTGGGTGAGTTTTGACCTATTCAATCCGTTTTAAGCAAGTTGTTATTGCTTTGATGATGGCTGTAACTTTGTAGGATCTTGAACCAGTAAATAGAGCCATGGACTACTAGGTTAATTGTAGTGACTTTGTAGGATTTTGAGCCGGTGAATGGAGCCATGGGCTAGCAGGTTAGCTGTAGTTAAAATCAATCATTTATGTTGAACATAGAATTAAGTGGGAGATGATAAGGTGCAGGTGTGCTTTTTATTTAGTTTTTTGTATGTTGTGACATTTAAGAGGTAATTAATTTAGACATGTTAGGTTCAACAGTTGTGAAATTTTCAAAAAATAAAGCAGGGAGTGTCATTAGGGTGGAGGGGTGGTAGTAGAATGGTTTGAAACTCCACCCGATTAGCTTGTGCCAACTAATGAGAGAGAAAACTGAGTTTAAAGTAGAAATGTAGTAGAATGGAGAGTGGTAGTGAATTTGAAATAGAATGCTTTCCAGGATGAATTCTCCCGTTGCTACTTCAGAAAAAGAACCAGCAGGTTGATGGATCATTACCCTGATGATATAAGATAAGAAAAGGTTTCTCTATTTTTCATTATGAGGGGAAGATAAACGTAAGATAAAAGAATAACAATAGAAAAAAGATAGAATGGAACAACCGTACGGGCATTATGCATTGCATACGGCTCTACAATAAAATTGACCCTTACCTTCCATCAAATAAAGAAAAATAGGATCGATCAGACCCCGATCGGTAAATGATCAACCCTTTAAACTTATCTTGCCAAGTTTTTCATTTGTTTCTTTTATCTCTTTGCCTCACATTTGTAAACGCATCTCATCTTTATCTTCCTCTAAATTGAAGTGACAGTTACAGAGAGGCTAAACACAAAAGTGATAGAGTGTGGCGGATGACAAGAATCAAAGGGTGAGATCCGGCTGTGAAGCGCAGAGGCCTAACAACTAGTTCTTTCATATATGAGAATGTTACAAAAACATTTCATTAAAGAGACCATTATTATAACAATGAAAAAAGAGTTATTGTTGAAACAAAGAGTACAAAAGCAACTAGAGATACATCTACTTGTAAAATTCCATGACCCAGAAGTTACAAACAAAACATTCCTTTCTAATTCCCATGAATCCAGCATCTTTAGCTAATGCAAGAAACTCGTCCCCAGTACGCTCCTTTCCTCCGGGATTCTGAGTCATCATGATCGCATCAATATGGGTGTTGACTTTGACAAAAGAGCTTGTGTCCGGTACAAAAGGAAGAATTCCTTCTACTATTACAACCTTACCATTATCCGGCAAAGCCTTATAGCAATTCTTTAGCAACTTTACACAGGAATTATCATCCCAGTCATGTAAAATCCACTGTGAGATACCCTAGTAATTAGCAACATGTTCTTACAAAATATAAGCAAGTTTGTACCAAATTACCTTCATAAAAATGGCATCAGCTTGAGGAACTTTTTTAAACATATCTCCTCCAATGTGTTCTATACCTGCAATTATATATATATATATATATATATATATATATATATATATAGATAGATAATACCATGGTTATAGTAATTAGAGTAGATTAAGAAATTTGTTCCTATGGCGAATTTCATTTTCGTCTCTAGCTTCACAAAATTACGGCTAAGGTCCAACTTTTAAAAAATCGTAACATCTTTCTTCTTTTTGTTGAATGTTCGTTAAAATGTTATGTTAACTGAGTGTTAATAGATCATTATACTATTGACTTTAAATAAGAAACTAAATACTAAAACAAAAGCTTAAGTCGTTGCTATAGTAACATCCACGCACTTCGTAGTCCGAAGACAAAATGTGGAGATACTATCCCTACTTATTCAGTACGTATCTAGTTTTGGGGATGAACCCCTCTTTAACGCTAGTTTCAAAACACAAACCGAACTGTAAAACTCGGATTTTCAAATCATAAATTGTAAACCGGATCGTATGACTCCTTAAACCGATTGATTTAGCTTAGTTTGGACAATTCTAACAGTGTTTTAGACACCACTGCTTATTGTAATAAACACAAATAACATGTATAATGTATACCTTGATAGAGAGGCGCATGTTTAATCACATGTGGTAAATCAAAATTAATCCCCTTAATTGTGGGATGCTTGGATACGATCATATTAAGAGTGATTCCTAGACCACCTCCGACATCAACCAAACTTTTAACGTTGTCAAAACCACAATAGTGTTTGAGAATTTCCTTCATCACAATCGTGGTATGATTTATCATGGCTTTATTGAAAACTTCATTGAACCTTTTATCTAACGCTGGATATTCAAATGCATGTGCCCCATGAACCTTGTCAAACGGAACACCTCCGTTTACGACCGCATCATCAAGTGCAAACCTTGTTTTTGAAATGGTTAGTAATAGAGTTTATTAGAACAGATTTGATATAGTGAAGATAACATGCGACTAGAAGTATTCATGGTTTTATTTAAAACAATGAAACTGCCCAAACCGCATGTCGGTTTGGTTTCATAATTTACGTTAAAACTGACTATATAAAATCAGACCTGACCATAATATTTAAATATATACTTATTAAATATTTTATGCAGTGTTTCAAAACCTGCTTTGAATCGGTCAGTTGAATCGACGATCGGAGGCTAGGCCTCTTCGTGTATGCCCGATTTATCTAATGCCGAGCTAATTTTTGATCCGACGGTTTTTACGGTTCAATCGGCTGAAACTCGGGACCAGGCCGCTAATGGAACCGTTTTAAAACTTAAGTTACGTATTCATGCAAAAGAAAACTAAAAAAAATTAGGGTTAAAAACTATTAGCATACGCTGAGTTCTCTTTGTTCAAACAATTCAAGGTGAGCTCTATTCATTAAACAACTCAAGCTAAATTCTCTTCGCCTGTGTCTTCTCTCTAGCTTCCATTTTATATTTTAAGTATTTCAAATAAAGTTTATTCATCTCTCTAAATAAACTAATTTTATTCAAAAAGGCAAGTTCGACATTTTATTTTATTCTATGGTTTATTCTATTAAAAGTTTAAAACAAAATCCTTAATAGTTTGATTAAAAACTTATATTGATGTTTTTTAATAATTGTAATTTGTTTTTTAGGACATTTTTCATGTTAAAAGTTTATAAAGTGTGTATTATAAATTTACAAGTTTGAATATGCAATCTTGTTTGACCTTCCGGCTCAACCTGAGTCAACCGGTTGAATTTTTTTTAATACAAGTCTGATCTGATTCAAAAGTCTAAATTTAGAAATTAGAACATGATTATATGTTTGATTGCGTGAAAGCTGATGCATAGACTTTCTTAGGGCATCTGGTTAGGTGCCACTTTCACGGCCTGCTTAACCCCCCCCCCCCCCCTCTCTGCTCTATTAGGTGGCGTGAAGAAGATGCGTGGAGAAGACCACGGTGTGAAATGGAGAGAGTGTTGGGGTTTGCTCCAATCAAATTATCCCTCCTATTTTCTTAACTTTTTTTTTTGTTTAAATTAATAAAAACCAACTTAACACAATACACCACATCACACCATGTATACCATACTTAGTGTGATCCAGTTAGTTACCATGTGGTAAAATCAATATCAAACCATATCTCATGCCCTTTAAATTTTTAATTTTCATGTTACGTATATTATAGTATCGTATAGTATATCATATCGTATATTATATTATATTGTATTGTTTTATTTTAGGTTCACACGTCTCCTATGTTGTTCATGTAGTGCATTTATGATTTATGTGGCTTTCAGTGGCGGATCCAGGAAAGATTATCAGGGGTAGCGGGGACTAACGGGGGTTCGGGGGCAGCGCCCCCGAAAAAATTTTTTAGGTAGTTAACGGGCTTTTAATCATATTTTTAAGGGACTTTTGATCATATTTTTAAGTAAAAGCCATAAAATTTCTTCCAGGGGTCGCGAAAAATTCGTTTCAGGGGTCGCGAAAAACCGAAAACCTATAAAAAAAAAAATTTTTGCACGTCGGGGTAAAAGTTCAGGGGTAGCGGGCGCTACCCCTGGGCTCTATGTGGGTCCGCCCCTGGTGGCTTTATTCAGGCATTTACTTTTCTTTGTTAAATTAGTATAATTCCAAAAAATTTACCAGTACATGATAGTGGTTGATATTTTTTAATATTATAATATAAAAGAAGAAAACAATTATATAAGAGGGGATCGTTTTTTATCTTTTTAGCTTCTACTCAACATATACCAATACTTATAGACAGGCTTATTGCGCTGCTAAACCAGAATTTAAATCGTTAATAACTTTTAGTTTGGTTTGATTTTATTTTTTTGATGATTCGGCTTTGGTTTTTGATTTTTATAAATCGTTACTAGACGTTTGACCTAAAAACTATCAAAAGAGGATCGTGAACACACCTACCTCTCTCTGAGGTTGACCTGAACACGATCCATTTAGCAAATCGTGTTGTCAGATTTGACTCGAAAAAAATGACCCAAACCTTTTAGACTAAACCCAGAGCCACAAATTTCAAATCATATCAGAAACTTACATCCCGAATAAAAAGTAACGTGTACGAAGTAAGCTTACCAACTGTCAATGAACACTTTATCTTGAGACAATTGCATCAAGGGGCCTAAGGATGCGCCATCTTCGTTCGGGATGAAGTATTTGGCAACGGGAGTGAGTCCATACACTCGGACACGCCTTGTTTCATGGACCTCTTCGGTGCAAGTGACAATTGAATGGCTTGCCAGCAAACGAAGCATCCGGTCAAGCATATTAGGAGCATCTTGGTTGGGGATTGCTAAACGAGAAGCGATATCATGACTCAAGAGTCGGGCATCGGGTCCCGCCTCGGCTATAGAGTCTAGGACCTTAAGTTTGATTGTATTAACTAGCACCATAGCTAGTGATGTGGAGGTAGTCAATTCCATTGCGTAAGAAAAATGATCCTCACTTGAACCCATTTTGACAAAACTTTTGGTTTCTTTTCTTGACACTCCATCTCATCATGTTTTTTATATAGATACAAATTTAATAGGGCGTGGAGGGTTAGGTAAGAGTTACTTTTCTTTTAAAAAACTTTTTAAAGACATGTTTGAGCTCAGCGACATTGTTTCTTTATACACCTATCTTCAACTCTAGAGAAACCCCCGATTATTTTCAGGAAAATCCCTGTTTCTAGCCTAAAAAAATATTTTTGTTCAAATCCAGTTTTGAACACAAGACCTTGGAGTTTTAATTCCCCTCAAATACCATTAAGCTATGAACTCGTTGGTTAGGTAAGAGTTAGTTATGTGTAAAATAAATCAAATTAAAAAAAACCATGAGAATCAAACCGGGGTTATATCCCACCCACAAAGCTTAAACCGTTAGAGCAAAACACATATGTTTTCAATTCCGGCTTCAATTGTATTAATACATTACCTAGGTCAGACGGAAGCAGGCACACTGCCTAGTTTCGATGTTGACCACATTAATCTAATATATAATATATATAAGGGAAAAAGACGAAAATAGCGACTTTGAAGTTTGACCAAGTTTGGGATGAAAATAGTCCAATGAATTTTTTTAGCCAGCTTTTAGCCCTACCTTAACGGTTGCTAACGACCTCCGTTTAAACCCAAAACGACCATTCCCATGACCAACCACGGTGCGACATGTGTCATCCACGGTCGTTAATACCTGAAAAAGGTCGTTGACGACCGTCGTTTTTCGTCAAACGACCGCCGACAATTTTCGTCTCCAAGATTCCTAAAACGTTCGTCGGTCGCCGTTCCAGGAATCTTGGAGACGAAAATTGTCGGCGGTCGTTTGACGGAAAACGACGGTCGCCGACGACCTTTTTCAGGTATTAACGACCGTTGATGACACATGGCGTATCGTGGTTGGTTATGGGAACGGTCGTTTTGGGTTTTAATGGAGGTCGTTAGCAACCGTTAAGGTAGGGCTAAAAGCTGGCTAAAAAAATTCATGGGGCTATTTTCGTTCCAAATTTGGTCAAACTTCAAAGTCGCTATTTTTGTATTTTTCCCTATATATAAAGTATATATATAATATACATACGCATAGAATAATTATCTTAGCAAGACCATAATCATGTTAAAAAAGAAAAATGTTCATTTTATGTATTCTAAAAAATGACAACTAAAAAGATATTATGAATGTTTAAGAAAATAAGAAAAATTATGTGTGACTCGCATGTGCAAGTGTGCAACTTAATTCGTTGGATCTTCATATTCTACCATCCCCTTTTAAATACATCCCTTATGACGTGACGAGATCTCATCTAAGGTTGTAAATGAACCAAACCGAATGGAGTCTTTTTCATGTTTGGTTGTTTGCGTAGAACATAGTCACAAATACACACCAGACGTCTTCTTTATGTTCGTTTATTAAAGAGTCAAACTTGCCACGGATGACGGAGGTGGACAATGGAAAACGATCCACAATCGAAGATGGAAGACCAACAACGCTGGTTTGCAAATAATAATCAACGCGGGAACTCAAATTCTCAAGATCTAAGGAAAGTTTCTTCATCGTTTTATGTCTGTAACTTTCCGCACAATGTTACTGTGGCGGGACTTTGGGGTAGATGTGCGGAATGGGGAACGGTTTCGGACGTATATATTGCAAATCATCTTTCAAAACCGGGACATCGTTTTGGATTTGTTAGATTCCTTAAAGTGGACAATATGGAACGGATGGTTTCCAATCTCAGATCTATGTGGTTTGGGAGCTTTAAATTATTCGCAGACGTGGCAAAATTTTCAAACGAAAAGTTTGAATGGAAACCGGTAGAGAGAGTTGAAACGATCTGCAACGTTAAGGGTGCGTTGGAATATGGAAACCGCTTTCGATACATTCGGCCATCTAGAGACAGAGGCGGTGGCCATGTTGAACCGGATCTAAAAGTCATGCGTGGGAATAGTGCGACCTCTAGATTGAAGAATGTTGTTTTCATACGGCTAGGGTTTGCTATTCAAAAAGGGTTGGCGGTGCAGCTTGTTGCCCGTCTTCCCTGTGTGTTGACTTAAATCTTGTATGTTATTTTTATTAAAGAAATTAAAGTACTAACTTCGTAGTGCACAAAAACGCTCCAGGGTGCGTTTTGTTGTGGAAAACACACCCTGTTTTCCATTTCTGTTTTCTAAAAAAATATGGAAAATAGAACGCGTTCAAATTGTAGTTTTTCAGAAAAAATTCCCAGGAAAACAGAAAACGGTGTTTTCTAACTTTTAAACTAAAATTGGAAAACACTTTTTTTTTTGTTTTCCATTTTCCATTTTCGTTTTCCACATTTCATAAGCGTTCAAATGTAGGGTTTCTCCCCCAAAAAACACTCCGCCGCTTCTCCATCTTCTCCATCGTGAACCTTCGTCGTCTTCACTTGATTCGCTGTTACGGGTATTGTCACATATTTCATTTTGGAAAATGGAAAACCCATCTTTTGGTTTAGAACGCGTTTTCAAAAATTTCAATGTGTTTTCTAAAGATTAAAAACCCATTTCATTTTCTAGAAAACTGAAAATGGAAAACTGGAAAACGTTTTCCATAACCAAACGCACCCTAAGGATTCTTCGTCTTCTCAGATTCCTAAGAACGTGGTTGATCCACAAGCCTCTAAACCTGTGATTGAGTTAGAGGAAAATGGATGCACGTCTTCTCAGAAGGTAATTAAGCGTATTTACATTTCTAAAGATATTTTTGGAGCTTCTTAATTTGTCTGATGAGAAGTCTATTCTTGCTAAACTCCTTGATATTACTTCTCTTACTCACCTCCAAGGTTTATGCAACGTTGAAGGATTTAACGGAGTGGGTGTTCGTTACGTGGGGGGTCGTTGGGTTCGATTAATTTTTTATTCGGTGGATCAATGTTTGAAGTTTAAACCTAATGAATCTATGAAGCGGGTATTTACTAGGTTTCTTTCGGTGTTCGATTCATTCATCCCGATGAACGCATGATTTTGATAGAAATTCTTGGTCTTCCAATGATGGTCTGGAATAAAGACTCGCTAAAAGAGATCGTCTAGCTGATGAAGTTGAGGTTCTAGGGTGCAATGTTCCGGTCGTGAGCGGTAAGGACGCGGAGGAGAAATAAGTAGACAATCCGATTGTAGGGGAACCGGTATTCAATCAGAAGATCATTTCTCGGTTTTTAGACTCATTAACGAACTTAATCGGAAAGATAACGTGGAAGAGAAAAATGTGAAAAGTGTCAATGTGATCAAGGAGGTAGTTGAGTCATCTGAAGCATCTATTGGATGTGAACCTAGGCGCTTATCTTACGAATCGGATCCGTCGAAACCTCCTGGTTTTATGGGGGTTAAATTTCATGCAGGGGAAGCTTCGGATTCATTTTTCTAGGCACTAAACCGGAATCTTTGGTGAAAGAGATGATTAGTAATGGTGGTTCCTTAATGATTTGAATCGAGCGATAGAAATTGGCAAAGTTATGGGTTTAAATATGGAGGGTACCGCTAACGATCTTCAAAAGGTGGTCCATCGTATGAGTGTGAATATGGTTGACCAATGAATGTGTTATCGTTGAATATTTGTGGCATTAGGAACGGGTTGAAACGAAAAAACTTAGCTAAGCTTGCTTCTCTTCATTCGGTTAGTTTTATGGGGCTTCAAGAGACGTTCATGTCCTCTTTAGACCTTTTCAAAGTGCGATCTTTATGGGGGTAACAACGCCTTTTTCGTTTGATTATATTTTGTCTAATGGTCATTCGGGTGGCTTACTTTCCATTTGGGATCTGGACTGTTTTGCGAAAAAGTCGGTTCATAGATTGGATAATTTTCTTATTATTGGTGGAGAGTGGATTGCTACTAAGCAATTTTGCTTTTTGGTTAATGTGTACGCCCCTCAATTAGAAGCTAGAAAGATTGATTTGTGGAATTCTATTCTTTGCTTTATGAAGGCTAATAAGGGCAATTATATGGTTTTTGGGGATTTTAATTTTCGTTCAAGTGTTGAAAGAAAGGGTAGTGCATTTTCTCCTTTGAATGCCTCAAATTTTAACGCGTTCATTGATTCTTCTAATCTTTGTGATGTTCCTTTGGGAGGTTATAAGTTTACTAGAGTGGATGCTAATAACTCAAAATTTAGTAAGTTGGATAGAATATTAATCTCGGATCACTGGTTAAATGTGTATCCTAGTATTGATTTGATTGCTCTTGAAAAATCTTTTTCGGATCATCGTCCTATTTTGCTTAGATCTAAGAGTGTGGGTTACAGTCCAACTCCTTTTAAGTTAGCGGGTGTGGATTCTGCCCTTAAAACTGCATCGGGCTTGGGGAATGGGCTGCAATCTCAGCGCCGAACTTTAGCTAAATCTATTGGTGATCTGGAGCACTTAAAGGGGATGGATATGGCTTAAAAATCTAAGATTAAAAGGGGTATTGAGGGAGATGAGAACTCAAAATACTTTCACGGGATTATTAACAAAAAAAGGCGTTACTCTTCGATAAAGGGTGTTAAGATCGATGGGGTTTGGGTGGAGGATCCTAATGAGGTGAAAACTGGATTCCTCAATTTTTTTAAGTCGAAATTCATTGGCTTCAAAAGGATAAAGATGGTTAAAACGAGGGACAAATTTCGCAAACTTTCGGTCGGCGATGTGTCTTTGTTGGAGGCAACCCCTTCTTTGTTAGAAGTCAAAGAGACGGTTTGGTCGTGTGTTAGTTCAAAATCGCCGGGTCCGGATGGATTCACGTTTGGGTTCATTAAAAAATATTGGGAGCTTTTAAAAAATGAGGTTCATGGTTTTGTTGTTGCGTTGTTTATTAACTCTTTGATTCCGGACGAGTGCAATTCCTCGTTTATTACTCTTATTCCTAAATGTATGGATCCTGTTTTGATCAACGATTTCCGTCCTATCAGCCTAATTGGTATCCAATACAAGATTATTACTAAGATCTTGGCTAGTAGATTGGCTCGTGTTATTGATGGTGTTATTAGCGCGGAACAATCTAAGACTTTCGTCTTGGAATTGTAAGCTTATTTCCATTGGAGGTCGTGCTACTCTTATATCTTCAGTGTTGGGTTCGTTGGGGTCTTATCTTTTTTCTCTTTTCCGAGTCCCTGCAAAAGTTTTGAAGCTCTTAGAATCTCTTCATTCAATTTTTTTTGGGGGGGGGGGGGGGTGACGAGAAGTTGAGGAAGATGGCGTGGGTTGATTGGAACCTTGTCCTTGCGAGTAAAGATGATGGGGGCTTGGGTATTGGCAGCCTAAAAGCGATGAACTTAGCTTTATTATATAAATGGAGATGGTGATTCTTTAATAACATTGATGCTATGTGGGTCAAAGTTTTAAAGAAAATTCATGGTGAGAGTAGCCTTGACAATCGTTCTACTCTTGGTGGAGGGATTTGGAAAGGGATTTGCAAGACGGTTTTGTTTCTTCATGAGAAAGACGTCGTCCCTGTATCTTCTATTCGCAAGAGGATTGGTAATGGGTTGCGTACTTCTTTTTGGAAAGACGTTTGGGTGGGGGAGGTTCCTCTCTTTTCACGTTTCAATAGGTTATTCCGTTTGGAGGTTAATAAAGAATGTTGTGTTCGAGATAAATTGGGTGAGGGTTTTTGCATTTGGAGTCGCCCCATACGCGGGGGTCGAGAGGCGTTTGACCTTATGGAGCTTCAAGCGATTGTGTCTTCGGCTTGTCTGACTTCTGAAGAGGACGTTTGGGAGTGGTCTCTGGATGTGGATCTTGAGTTCCAGGTGAAATCAGTGAGAAATTCCATCGATCAGTCTTTTTACCTTTCTCTGACGAGGCAACAAGATGGAATAGGTATATTCTGAAAAAAGTTAATATTCTTTCTTGGAGAATTTTACTAGATAGGTTGCCTACTCGCCTGAACTTAAGTAGAAGAGGTGTGGATATTCCCTCTATTATGTGCGCTACTTGTGGGGCTAAGGCGGAGTCTTATAGCCATGT
Source organism: Deinandra increscens subsp. villosa (assembly GCA_039602395.1). Classification (NCBI taxonomy): domain Eukaryota; kingdom Viridiplantae; phylum Streptophyta; class Magnoliopsida; order Asterales; family Asteraceae; genus Deinandra; species Deinandra increscens. Next base: position 13,616,531 of record JBCNJP010000007.1, on the reverse strand, counting down.
CTTTGGTTCTTGCGTCGTTGCGGAGAAGATTTGGCATCTCATTGGTAAATGGCTTGACATCGGCTGCATTGCCTCATTGCCTCCCAAAATCCTTTTGAACTTGACCGATAGTGCGAGTATTAACAGGGAAAAGAAGGAGCTTATCGAGGTCGTCTGTTTTACTACATGGTGGTTCATTTGGAGATTGAAGAATGATCACATCTTTAACCCCTTAAGAATTAGGAACGGCGAATTATTTGACAACATTGTCTTGTTTTCTTATTTTTGGTACTCAAATAGAAATAGGAAATGTTGTATCCCGTGGTCGGAGTGGCTTGTCAATCCACTCCTTATGATGTAATTGTTCCTTTTTGATTTTGGCCTCATTGGCCAAAGTCGGTTCTTTATATAATTCTTTCGTTCAAAAAAAAAACATATACTATTTCAAAAAAACTTAAATCATCATTTTTTATTTCACAATATTAGACATAATAACGTTAAATAAATATATACTTAAACACGTGACAAGATAATCGTAAATATAATTAACACAAAAAATAGAATACGTTAGAAATAATAACCATAAACATAATTATCTCATAAACCGTCACAAAAATCTAAGTCTTAATGACTAAGTTTTTAACAATATACAAGTTTCAGTTACTAGAGATTTGTAGTTTAAATTAGGGGCGTTCAGTTTTCGAGTTGTATTCGAAAAATTCAAAATTCGACTCAATTCAAATCACTAGTTCGAAATTCGGTTCAAAATTTTAAATTCGAATTCGATTCGATGTCTGATATCGAATTTCGAATTGAATTAGAATTTGAATCTCAAGTTCGATTTCGATTCGAAATTCGAATTAGACATATTCATATATTCACACATATATACTTACACTACACATTTATTTTGTATATAAACAACATAAATGATTATACAAATATTAAAATTAGTTTTCACAGGTAACTCCTCATTTACACCTATTTAAAATCTTTAAAATTTTATCTATTTAAAATATTCTAATTTGAAAACACGTATTCTTTAATTCAAGCTAAAAGTTTGGCATTACGTGGATTCACAAATCATCATCATTTTCCAAATGAATTAATAATTTTATGTTCTATAACTTTTTTGTTGTCTGCATGTATAATAAACTTGTAAATCTTGTGTTTTACGGTGATGCTTAAGTTGACTTTTTAAATAATAAGTTATATGTAACGATAATTACTGAACAAAATTACTTTAGATATGAATGTTTTGAACGTTAAATTAAAGTTCGTTTAATTTGAACGTTTTCATTTTGAATGTTAAACTATGTTTTTATATTATTACTAAAATAACTTTGAATTTCTTTGAATCTGATTCGGATTCGATTCGGATGCGACTCGAATTAATCCATTCAAATTCGATTTGATTTGGATTCAGTTTTTGAATTAGAAGCGAGTTCGAATCCAGGTTTTAAAAATTGAAATTCGAACAATTCAATTCGATTAGTTCGAGTATTCGAAATTCGATAACATATAAAAATATCTAGTTAATAAACGTAAACAAACGAACATGAATGAATATAAACTTATGAACATAAACAAACACATTAACAAACGTTCACCAACACAAATAAACGAAGGTGATCTCTGTTCATGTCACACCCTCGCCACTGGCGGAAACACAAGAGGCGGTGAAATTGAATCACAACACAAAGTTCAAGAAAATACTAAATGCATTTATTAATAGTCGAATAATAGATTATATCCCCTTTGAAAAACAAGCAGAATCAACCAAAGAAAATAAGTGTACGTTATATATTTTAGAACTAGCTAGGTCCACTAAAGCCTTGTCCTTGAATCCTAGCGTAAGCTAGCATAACATAGTTCTAGTTTCTTTCACTTGAAAACATGCTAAAATAGGTCAATTAAAAAGTTGGTGAGAACATAGGTTTAGATATATATAGAGAGTATATGATATCAATATGTAAACCAAGAATAATTTCAAAATACAAGTATTTAAACATTCATGCATGACTCCACAAACAACCCTAGTGATCGATAGCCCTCCCGTCTGATTTCTTTTCCTGTTTGTTTATCATTCTTACTAGTTTTTTATCCCCATGTGTTACAAGGCTGAGTTTTAAAAAAAGTATAAATACAATCATAATCTGCGACAATTATGTATTTTTATAACTGTATAAATTTTTTTCATTAATTACAGGTGGGTCAGAGGTTTTACCACAGTGGGCATTTAGGCGGTGAGTTTCCTCTATGATTGATATGCAACACAGAGGGTCTTGGTTACTCGCACGGACCGCGGTCGTAACGTGTCGTAGGTAACATCGTTTGCCATGATGAGACCCCTGGGTAACCGGATGTTTGCAGTTCAAAAAAAATTTCCAGTCACAAAAAATAAGGACTTTGTTTATTATATTAAAATAAAATACTTGGTAAATTTGAATTAAACTCAATTAAAAAAATATATATTTAAATAAAATTAAATAGAATAAAATATTACCTGTATAATATTTAGTTATAATATATGAATAAACTATTATAAGCATTATAATAAAGTATTAAAGTATATGTAATAAAATATATTATTATTGGATAATTACTTATTAAAAGTTTAAATTAAATAAACCCTAATATGGAAATTTAGTATTTGGATAATTATTTATTATAATATTAACTTAATCCAAAATTTTATGGTGATGACAAGTGTCATTTTATACTAATTAAAATATGATCAAACTTTTTATTTATTATATAGACTAGTTTTTTTAATTCCCGTGTATTACACGGTTGACTTTAAAAAAAACTATAAATACAATCATAATCTAAGAAAATTATGTATTTTTATAACTATATAAAAATTTCTCAATAATTATAAGTGGATCAGGCGGGCGGTTTCCTCTAGGATGGATATGCAACACAGAGGCTCTTGGTTATTTGCACGGACTGAGGTCATAACGTTTCGTGGGTAACATCGTTTGCCATGATGAGACCCTCGAGAATTGGATGTTTGCAATAAAAAAAAAGAAATCTAGTCACGGAAAATAAGGATTTTGTTTATTATATTGAAATAAAATACTTGGTAAATTTGAATTTAAACTTAAATAAAGTAAAAAATTATAAAATTAAACATAATAAAATATTTTATATTACATGCATAATATTTAACTAAAATATTATTATGAATAAAGTATTATAAGCATTATTAAAATATTAAAGTATATGCAATAAAATATATTATTTTAATAAAATATAAAATATATACATAAAATATTATCTTGAATAAAAATATTAACCTTAATATTGAAATTTACTATTTGAATAATTACTAACTTTAATATAAAATTTTGTATTTGAATAATTATTTATTGGATAATTACTTATTAAAAGTTTAAACTAAATAAACCCTAATATGGAAATTTAGTATTTGGATAATTATTTATTAAAACTTTGAAATAATCCAAAATTTTATGGTGATGACAATTGTCTTTTTTTACTAATTAAAGTATGACAAAACTTTTTGTTTATTATATAGATATAGATATAGGATATAGATATAGGATATAGATATAGATATAGATATAGATATAGATATAGATATAGATATAGATATAGATATAGATATAGATATAGATATAGATATAGATATAGATATAGACATAGACATAGACATAGATATAATAGATATAGACATAGATATAGACATAGATATAGACATATATATAGACATAGATATAGTCATAGATATAGATATAGATATAGATATAGATATAGACATAGATATAGATATAGATATAGATATAGATATAGATATAGATATAGATATAGATATAGATATAGATATAGATATAGATATAGATATAAGATATAGATATAGATATAGATTAGCAATTTCCTCCTTTGACGTAGGGTGTTATTTGCGTTAGTAGATAGATGTTTCTTCATCATTAGAGGACTCGTATTCATTGTGATAAACTTTTATATTGCATCATAACAAGAATTGGTACGATTGTCTCTGTCATAAATAAAATTCTTTCAAATAGATTTTTTTCTTTTTTTTTTGAACGGCAAATTTAAATCACTGACAGGGACATTATACCACTCACCAGATTATCTCTAATCTCCATCAGGAAGAAACTCACCACTGGTGAGAAAACCCTTTGGTCCAACTTGTAACCCCCATTTTTTATTCTTTTGTTATAAGTGGGACTTTAACCTAAGGTGATTCTTTTTATTCTTTTTATTCTTTTTATTATGTTTATTCTTTAATCCTTCTAAATTATTGCTTTTATATTATTGTCTTAGTATATGATTCTTTTATTTCATTCAATGCAACCATAAGCTTACACAAGGTGATTCAATTGGATCTTCATTTTGCTCCATCACTTACATTATTTTGAAACTAAAGTGTTTAGCAATTTTGACTTAAAATAGATACTTTTTCACTACTGCTTTATGCTTCTGTTGTGAGGGCTTCATGTTGGCCTTAACTTGACTTTAACCATGACCTTGCACAATATCTTTTTGTAATTTTTATTGGCATTGAAAAAATCTTTTCGTTCTGCCTTTTGTTTGTATTGTCTTGCACCTATCTGTTTTACTTTGATTGGGTGGTGTTTTTACACTCCTAGTATATATTGTAACACAAAGGTGGTCTACTAAGGATTTAAAAACTATGGCCTTCATCTCATGACAATTTAGACAATTTAGCATGAATGAATTTATTTACTTACACAATACACTCGTAACAAAATTGGGTTTGCTTCGGCAATAGTTTATGGTATTGCCGAGCCTTTGGGTGCCATTATTGTAGGTATGAATCGTAAGAACATAGTGACCTTGGTCAACATTTTTCTACATATGATTAAAAAAGGAATGGTTTTTGACTTTATATGTTATATGCACAACTATGAAACTGGTCTTCATCTTTATTGTTTGAATTAGAGGTTATTTGGATTGCTTATGTAAGTCAACCCGTCCTAACCCAAACCTTGGGTGAGTTTTGACCCATTCAATCCGTTTTAAGCAAGTTAATGAGTTAAATTGTTTATGTTATTGCTTTGATGATAGCTGTGACTTTGTAGGATCTTGAACCAATAAATGGAGCCATGGACTAGAATCAAAGGATGAGATCCCGCCTGAAGCGTGGGGCCTAACAACTAGTTCTTTCAAATATCAAGATGTTACAAAAAGATTTTATTATAACAATGAAAAAAGAGTTATTGTTGAAACAAAACAAAAACAACTAGAGATAAATCTACTTGTAAAATTTCATGACCCAAAAGTTACAAACAAAACATTCATTTCTAATCCCCATGAATACAACATCTTTAGCTAATGCAAGAAACTCATCCTCAGTACGCTCCTTTCATCCGGGATTCTGAGTCATCATGATCGCATCAATGTGGGTTTTGACTTTGACAAAAGAGCTTGTGTCCGGTACAAAAGGAAGAATTCCTTCTAGTATAACAACCTTACCGTTAGCTGGCAAAGCTTTATAACAATTCTTTAACAACTTTACACAAGAAATATCATCCCAGTCGTGTAAAATCCACTGTGAAATACCCTAGTAATTAGCAACATGTTCTTACAAAATATAAGCAAGTTTGTACCAAATTACCTTCATAAAAAGGGCATCAGCTTGAGGAACGTTTTTAATATATATATATATATATATATGAATATAATACCATGGTTATAGTAAGTAGAGTAAATTAAGATATTTGTTCCTGTGTTTTGCGCGAATTTCATTTTCGTCCCTAGCTTCACAAAATTACGGCTAAGGTCCCAACTCTTAAAAAATCGTAACACCTTTCTTCTTTTTGTTGAATGTTCGTTAAAATGTTATGTTAACTGAGTGTTAATAGATCATTATACCATTGTCTTTAAATAATAAATACATAAGAACCTAAATACTAAAACAAAAGCTTAAGTCGTTGCTGTAGTAGCATCCACGCACTTGGTAGTCCGAAGACGAAATGCAGAGATACTATCCCTACTTATTCAGTACGTATCTAGTTTCGGGGATGAACCCTTCTTTAACGTTAGTTTCGAAACACAAACCGAACTGTAAACTCGGATTTTCAAACCGTAAATTGTAAATCGAATCGTATTACTCTTAAATTAATCAAACCGATCGATTTAGCTCAGTTTGAACGGTTCTAACAATGTTTTAAACACCCCTGGTTATTGTAATAAACAAAAATAACATGTATACTGTATACCTTGATAGAGTGGCGCATGTTGAGTCACATGTGGCAAATCAAAATTAATCCCTTTAATTGTGGGATGTTTGGATACGAACATACTAAGAGTGTTCCTAGACCACCTCCGACATCAACCACACTTTTAACTTTGTCAAAACCATAATAGTGTTTGAGAATTTCCTTCATCACAATCGTGGTATGATTTATCATGGCTTTATTGAAAAATTTATTGAACCTTCTATCTAACGCTGGATATTCAAACGCGTGTGCCCCATGAACCTTGTCAAAAGGAACACATCCGTTTAAGACCGCATCATCAAGCGCAAACCTTGTTTTTGAAACAGTTAATAATAGAGTTTATTAGAACGGAATTTATATAGTGAAGATAACATGCGACTAGAGGTGTTCATGGTTTTGTTTAAAACCATGAAACTGCCCAAACCGGATGTCGGTTTGGTTTCAAGTTTACGTTAAAAACTGACTATATAAAACTGGATCGGACCATAATATTTAATTATATACTTACTAAATATTTTATGTAGTGTTTTAAAACCTGATTTGAATCGGCCAGTTGAATCGACGATCGGAGGCTAGGCCGGTTCGGGTATGCCCGATTTAGTCTAATGCCAAGCTAATTTTTGACCCGACGGTTTTTACGGTTCAATCATCCAAAACCCGGGACCGGGCCGCTAATGGAACTGGTTTTTAATACTTGAGCTATGTATTCACGCAAAAAAAAAAAAACCTAAAAAGAAATTAGGGTTAAAAACCATTAGCATACGCTGAGTTCTGCTGAGTTCTCTTTGTTCAAACAATCCAAGGTGAGTTCTATTCATCAAACAACTCAAACCGAATTCCGCCAAGGTATATCTAACTCGCTTTAGATATTTAATTTAATTATTTTATTTTTGTTTTTATGTGTACACGGTGATCAGATCCTGTTTACGGTTTTTACATTATTCGCGTTATCTATGTTTTCCGCTGCGTATCTGGTTTTAGATAACTAACCCGTTAATTACTCGGCAATAAAATTAAAACGGGCAACCCGGACATTCACTGTAAAACCCAACAGTGGTATCAGAGCCACGATCACCGCACATAAATCAGAACCCGTCTTTTCTTAACCGGTAGTTCGCAATTTCGATTTAATTCCAAATTGCGAATCGAATTACTTATTTTAATTCATATTTTATTTCTATTGTGTGTTACGACCGACCCCTTGTTTATATATATTTATATATATATATATATATATATATATATATATATATATATATATATATAGGGTAAAGATTATGTGAAAACAACTTTTATTGCGAAAACAAGAAAACAAATATTAAAACCTCTATAACTTTTTCATACGTTAATATTATTTTAAAAAATTTGCATCAAAATCCTTAAAATTATGTTATCTATAGTTCTGGAAAAATTTAAAAAAAAATCAATTTAAAAAAAAAAATATTATTGCACAAGTGCAATTATTTTTATTATTATTATTATTGCACATATGTAATAATATTAAAACCTTTATAACTTTTTCATATGTTAAAAATTTTTATAAAAAATTGCACCATAAATCTTATAATTCTGTTATCTTTAATTCTGGAGAAAATTAAAAAAAAATCAACGTTTTTTTATTATTTTTTTTATTATTGCACATGTGCAATAAAAAAATATTATTGTACATGTGCAATAATATTAAAACCTCTATAACTTTTTCATACGTTAATATTTTTGATAAAAAATTGTACCATAGATCTTATAATTCTGTTATCTTTAATTCTGGAAAAAATAAAAAAATAAATTAAAGTTTTTTTTGTTAATATTACACATGTGTAATATAATTAATACGTATTATCAATGTTTTAAAAACCGGGTTTTTAGTTGAACCGGAAAACTTTCCGGGGTCGGTTCGACCGGTCGGACCGGTTAGACCGGCCGGTTGAACCGGTTAGGGGATTTATATATATATTTTTATAAAAATGTTAATAAATTTGTACACCACAACGAAAATAGTTAAAATACAATTATAATCTACTAAAAAATAATACCAAATAGGTATTTCATAAAATATGTAAGTTTTAAACTTTAAAAAATAATAAAAAATAACAATAAATTAAAAAAAATTATTTTTTTAAAAAATTTGTCAGAAAACCGGTTGAACCGGACCGGTTGAATTTTTTTCTCAGAATTTAAGGTGACATAATTTTATATGTTTAAAAAAATCATGAAATTTTATTGCACATGTGCAATGATTAAAAAAATCATGAAATTTTATATGTTTAATTTTTTTTCTCAGAATTTAAGGTGACATAATTTTAAGACTTTTGGTGCAAATTTTTTAAAAAAATGTTAACGTATGAGGAAGTTATAGAGGTTTTAATATTTGTTTTCGTGTTTTCGCAATAACATCTTGTTTTCATTTGATCATTCCCCTATATATATATACATATATATGGGAAAGGGTCTAGTGAAAACTCACTTTATTGTAAAAACCCTTGTTTTTACATATGTAAAAAATAAAAAAATAAAAAAATAAAAAAATAAAAAAATAAAAAAAAATTGTTTTTATTTAGGCAAATTGGATTTTAATAATCCAAACTATAACATATTGGCCGATAATAATCCAAACTATAAGTTTGGCCAGCAGCAGTCCCAACTTTCATTTTCGTTATCAGCAGCAGTTATAGTCTCGAAACATCATACATTTACACATGATTTACACATGTTTTCCGTTTGTATTTGCTTTTATTCTTCTTTATTTTGTTCTGATTCATCATTATGAGCAAAAAATCAAGTGTAAATGTATAATGATTATGCTATTGGGATTGCTCCTTATAACGAAAATGAAAGTTGAGACTACTGCTGGCCAAACTGATAGTTTGGATTATTATCGGCCAATGGGTCATAGTTTGAATTATTAAAATCCAATTTGCCTTTTATTTATGAGATGGATTCTACATACATTTATATTCGTTTTGGTGAAAAAAATAAAAAACCGCCTAGCGGATTTTTTTATAAATTTTTTTTAACTTTTTCCTTTTTTACATATGTAAATCACCCACTTTTTCTTATACATATGTAAATTCACCAGATTTTTTTTTTACATATGTAAATTTCTGAGAACGGGAAATAAAGATTTTTTATCGGAATTAAAAAAAACTATCTATGATTTCTTAACCATTTTTGAGCCCTGAACTAAAAAATCGATGTTATACAATCTAGTATTTTTTATATATTTTTTTCAACGGGACATTAGGGTTTTAAGGGTTTAACATCTAAAGTGGTTTTCAAAGGATTCCTCCCCTATATATATATATATATATATATATATATATATATATATAGGGTAGAGTTATAATACAAAGTACTTTTTGCGTGAGAAGTATGAGAAGTAGATGATGTGTTAGATTTTAATGCATTGTGTTATCTTTTAGTTATGTTTTTGGTAAATATATAACACTATACATAATACATTGTTTTTTCCATATTAGAATGTCATATGTTTATCAAAATTAGAGTTAAATGATAACACAATGTAAACACAGTGTAATAATATCCTAACACAGTGCCCTTTTAATAATTCTTAATAAATGGTGTTTGGTAGTGTTTGGAATTCAATGGATGGTGTATTTATTTTAGGATTGTCATATATTTACCTAAAATATAATAAAAAGACAATATCATGCGTTAAAAATTAACATATCAACCACTTCTCACACTTCTCACGTAAAAAGTACTTTGTATTATAACCCAACTCTATATATATATATATATACATATATAGAGAAAGGGTAAAATGAAAACCACTCCGAGTTGGAAAAACTTTGAAAACTCTTTAAAAACGGGGTCAAAATTTTTTTTTCCTTTAATTTTTTTATGGTGATTCTTTAGGTTATAGGCTACCCCTAGGTGGAAAAAAATAAAAAAAACGCCTCGGGGATATTTTTTTTAAAAATCTCAAAAAAGGGCATTGTTACATATGTAACAATCTGTACATATGTTTGTTACATATGTAACAACAAAACTTGTTACATTTTAAAAAAAAAAATCCCCGAGGCGTTTTTTTGATTTTTTCCATCTATGGATAGCCTATAACCTAAAGAATCACCATAAAAAAATTAAAGGCAAAAAAAACTTTTTGACCCCGTTTTTAAGAGTTTTCAAAGTTTTTCCAACTCGGAGTGGTTTTCCATAGATCCCTACCCTACATATATATATATATATATATATGTATATATATATATATATATGTGTGTTGTTTTTCTCTGTTTGGCCCAAATGGTTGGCCCAGTTGTTATTTATTTTCCGGTTTTGGTGGGCCCGCATTTTTCGGGTTCCAAAGTTGTAACTAGAGCTAGGTTTACTATTGTACATGTCAATTTTGTAAAAACCAAGACCCGAAGCACGGACACTCGTCAAAAGGAGACTAAAGGTCAGTGGGAGCTGAACCGGATCCGAAAACGCCCCTGATTTCCTTTCATCTGGTTGTTCGCTTTTACATAAATTTTGTGTCCCTAATGGTTTTGCTAATATGGCTCTAGCAAGACCATGACCCAATGCCGTAAACACACAATTATTCATTCGCGACACTTAGATATTTTAATAAGTTATTTATAATACGAGTCCCGAGTGATGATAGGGTTTATCTTTTTGTGTCTGACGATCACCAATATTAAAATCAATTAATATCCCTATCTGGTAATAATAAATTGATAGTTCATACCGTCCAAATCAAGTCATACTTGGAACGTATTTACCGACGCATCAGTGTTGGAGTACAGTTCAACACCGCACTTGGTGCTTAGGGTACCTTCCGAGGTGGAGACATTGGAGTACCATTCAACACCGTGTCTGCCACAATGACCATTTGGGATTACTATCGCTTTACTTGTGCATGCTTGTAGTGTTGGAGTATCGTTCAACACCGCACTATGAATGTGTACAATTAAGGTGGGCATGGATGAGGCTAAACGTATCGCAAAATACACTTGTCTGTATAGAGCGGCCTCATAACCGAGAGTTGCGACTTGAATCTCGCAATTGACACCCGTTGTCAGTCTGGTTATAGATTTTGCTCCTGATGCTTTGGCGGTCTCAAGTAAAGTTGTCTAATCGAATTCTCGGTTTTCCTCATAATAAACCTTACTAATTTATTTTAAGAAAAATAATTTCACATCGAAAATACTAATAATAAATTACTTTGCTTATTTCGGAAGACTAATGAAAACACTATTCCTCTGAGTTCTATGGTAGCACTCGACCCATTTACTGAGACAAACTTCTTGTCATGGCAAACCCTCATGAGGAACATCTTGAGGCTTTTCGGAAAGCTATATGTTCTTGATCGACCCATCCCGAGCTTGCCGTCTTATTTGCTTAACGACCGCCCGCGGATGGAAATCCAAAAACACACTGACGACTCTAAGGAAGTCACTGAGCTGATGTTGTCTAGCATGACACCGGATTTTCGGTATAATTTTACCGATATAGGACCATATGATGGAAACTCAAGGATCTCTTTGAGATAAGCCTGAGGGGTGAGCGATGTAGAGCACTTCAACATTTTGTGAACTGTGCTATGTCGCCAAATACCTCAGCTTACGATCATGTCATGATGATGAAGGGGTATCACGACAGACTGGTCGACCTTGGCTACACCATTCCTGATGGAATGGCCCTAAATATAGTCCTCAGATCTTTACCGAGCATTATCGCCTTCATGCGATCAATTACTCGGATCAGACTATAGATGAGGTTGTGACATTGTTTCCTAATGTCAAGATCAGGACCACACTGGATTTGCTCAGAGTAGGTAATACAGGTATCACCAAGTCCAAGAACAAGGGAAAAGAGACCAAGGGCAAGAAATCATTTGCACCACCACCAGAGGAAAATCAATGCTTTGAATGTAACAAGATGGGCCATTAGAAACACAATTGCCCCATTTATCTTGCTAAGATAAACATGACTAGAAACTCCGACAATGGTTCCTCATCAGGTACTTCAATACATGTTATTGAACTTTTCACTGTTTCCTCTAATGCATGAGTATTTGATACTGGATGTGGTTATCACATCGTTAATGTTTTGCAGGAGCCTGAGAAATGGAAGAAGATAGAGCAAGGCAGCATGGAACTCATAGTTGGTGATGGGAAAAGAGTCCTGGTCTTGGCCACCGGCACATATTCTCTTACATGTCTTTCAGGCCTTGTAGTTACTCTAGTTAACTGTTTATATGCACCTGGCTTGTCCAGAAACATTATCTCTGTCTTTTCATTAATTGAACAAGGTTTTAAGTACAAGTTTAGTGGTAATTCCATTTTAACCTACTTTAATGATATCTTTAATTTCGAGGCTAAACCTCGACATGTTATATATGAGATAGATGTTCAAATAAACTATCAACTCTATCATGTTTCTAAAAGAAGCAAAGTTGATAATAATGATTCCTCGTTATGGCATCATCGACTTGGTCACATAAGCAAGGCACGCATCAAGAAGCTACAATCTGCTAGGATTGTCAAATCCGCCGATGTAGATTCCTTCGATGAATGCGAATCTTGACGAATATAACGTTGGTTGTTCTATACAATACATATTTTCATTGCTTTCGAAGCTTTTTAGAAGCGAATGGAAGGCGAATGGTCAACGGTTCACCGGAGGAGGAACGGGGAGGTAACAACGTTCTTCGTAGCAGATTTACCGCAAGGTTGCAGTAGCGAGTACCTGTGGAGGAGTTTCCAGGATAATGGAAGGATTGTCGATGCTTTTGTACCAGGTAAAAAGTACTAGAAGGGTAAACCATTTGGATTCGTAAGGTTTAAGGGAGTAACAAACACAGAGGCCATGCTAGACAAACTGAGAAAAACAAAGGTGGATGGGAGATATGTCAGAGTGTACATCTCAAAGTTCAGGCAGGAGGGTAATGCAAGTGGCGAACGGGGGTATTGGAGCTCAGAAAGGCGAAATCAGCAATGGGGCTGGGGTGAACGGCAAAGGGGGACATGGTATACCAATGATGGAGGTGAGAGACAGTTAGGGAAACTAAGGCAGCATGCTAAGACAACAAATATGGAGCAGATATGGAAGCCGAGGATAGGCGGAGGAAAAGAATCGTACAGGGAGGCTCTCATCGGTGGAAGAAGGCGACATGAAGGTAGAGATCAAGCTACCGAAAAAAGATACAGGGATGATAGATGGCGTCATGAAGGTAAAGATCAAGAAAACGATAGAATCTACAAGGAAGGTAGACATGCTGCTAGTAAGGTGATATTGGAAAACAAACCAGCTCTGTATCCAAGGTATTGTGTAAAAAGGTCGCTTATGGGGGAGGTTAGATTCCTGGAAGCCATGGAAAACGTAAGAGAGGTGTTGTTTAAGGCTGGTTTTCCGAATGTAGCAATTTCTTACGTAGGTGGTATAAGGGTTTTGATTACCTTCAAAAAAATGGAGACGGCTAGGGACTTTCTGAATAAAAGAGATGCGTGGAAGAAAGTGTTTAGGTCCTTATGGATTTGGGATGGGAAAGAAGCTGATGATATGAGAATAGCACATTTGAGGATCACTGGAGTGCCGGCCATAATAAGGGATGATGCTACCTATGAAACAATCGGTAATAAATATGGGGAGGTAGTTAAAGCAGTCGATTTTTTCATGGATGAATGACGATAATGCTTTCGGGTGGGTCTGCATTCTTACTAAGTGGAAATGTTGGATTGACGATCTTGTCGAGGTCGAATGGGATCATCGGACGTTTGTAGTATGGGTGACAGAGGAGGCTAGGCAATGGGTACCGTCGGTATTGAACATTCCGATTAAAGAACACCTTGTTCCGTTGAGCGGTGGGGGCTCGGCGAAGGAAGAGGCCGCCGGAGATGGTGGGAAGGAGGCGGAATGCAGGGATAGGTCAGTGTGCCAGAAATCGAATGGGAACATTGGTAACATGCATATGGAGAACGTAAACACAGCGCCCAATAAGGTGAATTCGTTGGGGAGCCCGGAGGATGCAGATCAATATGATAACCTAAGACCTAAGGAGGTTGATGATGATGTGTTGGTGGTCCCACAAACTAAAGAGAAAACGGATGACATGGAGAGCAGTGATCGGGCTAATAAGTTGGGCCAAAATAACAGCGCGATACAGGAAAGATGGGACGATATGGGCCTGGACGGGAACCTGGAAATTAGATCTAAAGGTGAACAAAAAATGGTGAACGACTCCAGCAAGGAGAACGGGGGTAGACGAAAAAAATCAGGCCAGGAGATGTCAAATAAAATAAAAGGGATCTCTACCAATTCCAAGGAAAAGGTGGAGCATCGAAACAAAACTTACGGGGAGGCAAGGCAAGGACAACCAATAGACAAGGTCTCCAGTGCCCCAAACAGCGTGAAGGATCTTGGAGAAGATCAACTGGATGAAGATGAGAAAGAAACGTGGGATGACGAAAGGATAATATCGCTGTCGGAATTCAGAAGGGTTAAACAAGCTGACAAGCGTTGGAGGGCAGAGGCAATCAGATTCCAAGGTAGGATGATGAGAGGCGGCAGTAAATCGGCAATTTGGGGGTCCATCGCCCGGGCAATGTCAGTATCATCAGGGAGAACAGTGTCACAGCTTAGGGCAAACATGAGCGGAACCAGGCAAGGCACATTGCCTATGCAGAACTCAGGTACGATTAAAACCAATTCAAGGTATGTGAAGGAAGTAAGGAAAATAACAGAAGTGGGGGAATCGATTGGGATAAAGATGGGGGGTTTCGAGGATCACATTGATCGAGGAAGAAGGGGAAAATATCGTTCCTCAATGAATCTTATGTCCTTAAACAGTAGAGGGGTTGAAAACGACCTTAAGCATATCTGGGTGAATAGATTAAGAAGAGATTGGAGATTATCGTTTATAGCTATTCAGGAATCCATGCTTGTCGATACGAACCAAATTCCAATTAATAAGCTGTGGGATGACCATGAGGTGGAAGCTGAAACTGTGGGGGCTTCGGGTAGGTCGGGCGGGCTACTTAGTATGTGGAATCCGAAGATTTTCAAAAGAAATGAGGTTATTCGGGGCACAAATTTCCTAATTGTAATGGGGAACATTGTAGGGAATGTTGAGGATGTGTTTGTGGCGAACGTGTATGGGCTGAAGGCAAAGTCAGAAAAGAAGGCTCTGTGGAACAAAATTATAAGCATCAAGAGAGAAAGGGTAGGTCTCTGGGTGGTTGTCGGAGATTTTAACGCGGTTAGACGTAAAGAGGAAAGGATCAATTCAGAATTCTGTAGCAGTGAAGCCAAAGACTTCAATTCTTTTATTAGGAGTATGGAATTAGTGGATCCGACGCTTGGTGGGCATCAGTTTACATGAATGTCTGGTAACGGGGAAAAACTTAGCAAGATAGACCGAGTACTATTCTGCAAGGAGTTCTTAAATAAATGGCCTCAGGCTGCGGTGGTTGCTCTTCCAAGGGAATACTCTGATCACTGTCCACTGGTTTTGTCTCTAGCTATGGAGGATTACGGTGCTAGACCGTTTAAGCTATTTAATTTGTGGTTTGGGAGGGAAGGCTTTGATAAAGAGGTTAGATTGGCATATGCGATGGCTCCCGGAGGTAATGTCCCGGATAAAGATCTACAGAATAAATTAAAGTGTATAAAACTTCAGCTAAATAAGTGGTGGAAAGAGACGAGAATCAAGGAGGAGGGTGAGGTTAGAAGTCAAAAAAACAAGGTTAGAGGGTTGGAATAGGTTGCTGAGTCTAGAGAACTGTCGGACAAGGAATTGATAGAAAGGCTAGAATGGATGAAAAAAATATCGGAGTTGGAAGAGGCAAAAAGGAAGGACTTGAAACAGAAGGCCAAAGTCAAGTGGGTGGTGGAGGGTGATGAAAATTCGAGATTCTTTCATGGGGTGGTGAATGGGCGACTTGCAAATAATAGAATATCCGGGTTGTTGATTGATGGCCAATGGCAAATGAATCTGGAGAAAGTTAAGGGTGAATTCTATTCTCATTTTCAAATGAGAGCGATTGAACTATTGATTAGAAGACCTAAGATGGAGGAGGATGGTTTCAAAAAGTTGTAGATGGCTCAATCTGAGGCGTTGGTGGAAAGTTTCTCAATGGTAGAAATTAAAGCAGCGGTGTGGGAATGCGGGGGTGACAAGAGTCCGGGTCCGGATGGGTTCACATTCGCTTTTTTTTTAAAAATACTGGGACTGTTTTGCTAATGATTTCAGAAAGGTGTTGGAGAAATTTCACTCGACGGGGAGCATCTCATCGGGGTGTAATTCATGTTTCATCTCCCTGATCCCCAAATGCAAGGATCCATTGACGGTTGAGGACTATAGACCAATCAGCCTGGTGGGCGCTATTTATAAAGTACTTGCAAAGGTCCTTGCAAACCGCTTAAGGACTGTTATAAATTCAGTTATAAGTGATAGCCAATTTGCATTTATCAAGGGCAGATTTATACTGGAAGGTCCTTTAATTGTTAATGAGACCCTAGCGTGGTTAAAGCAGTCAAAAAAGGAAGCTATCATATTCAAAGTGGATTTCGCAAAAGCTTATGATACGGTGTCGTGGAACTTCTTAATGGATATTCTTCAGCATATGGGGTTTCCTGAGCAATGGAGGAAATGGATGTGGGGTTGTCTTGCGTCTGGAAAGACATCGATATTGGTGAACGGTTCGCCGTCAAAGGAATTCCTGGCTTCATGAGGGCTCCGACAGGGAGATCCACTCTCTTCATTACTGTTCACTATAATTATGGAGGCCTTACATGTTACTACATCAAAAGCTAAGGAGACTGGGTTTTTAAAGGTATTCAAATTCCCAATAACGGTCCGTTCTTAACCCACTTGTTTTTTTACAGATGATGTGATCTTTGCAGGCGAAACAACCAAAAAGAATATTGTGAATTTGGCCTGTATGTTGAGATGTTTCAACCTGGCTTCAAGTTTAAAAGTCAGCTACAACAAAAGCTTAATTTTCGGTGTTGGGATCACGCGTGGAAGAGTGGAGCGGTTGGCATCGGTGCTGAAATGTAAGAGTGGGTCATTACCGGCTACATATTTGGGGGTTCCGATTGGAATGAACATGGCCCGATGTGGAAGTTGGGATGGGGTTGTGGAGAAAATCAAGAAAAAATTATCAACTTGGAAGAGAAGGTCCTTATCCTTTGGGGGAAGGGTAACTTTATCTAAGGTTGTTCTGGGTGCAGTGCCTCAATACTACACCGCTCTTTTTCGAATGCCGATTAGGGTGGAGAAAAGAATTGAAGCCATTAGGAGAGCATTCATCTGGGGGGGGGGGGGGGGCTGTGGAAAAAATAGGAAAATAAACTGGATTGCATGGAAAAGAATGCTTGCAAATAAATCTGAGGGCGGGATGGGTATAGGATCCATTAGGGCAGCATATGTAAGTATGCTGCTCAAATGGGTACATCGAATAAAAGAGGAAAAGACGAAGTTATGGGCGAGAGTTATTATTGGAATTCACGAGGGGGGGGGGGGAGGAAGATTGAAACTGTTTAGTGCAAAAAAGCGATATGTGGTCCTTGGAAAAATATAACAAAATCGCTGGAGGATGTAAAGAAAATGGGAATTGATCCAAATAGATATCTCAGATGCAAGCTGGGGGGATGGATCGGAGGCACTATTTTGGTGTGAAAATGTAACACCCTAAAATCTAAAGGTAATAAATATATATGTTTTTATATATATATTTTTATATGTGAGAATATGTGTCGTATATGTGTTTATGTGATTAACATGTTAATATGTTAAGAAATGCGTAACAATAAACTATGCATAAGGTAAGTGTTTATCGGGTTAGATTATTAAGAAAAATTACATGTTTATATAAATATATGTTATTTGAAGGATTAGTCACCATGCTAGGTGTCAATTCTCATGATTAGTCACCATGCTAGGTGTCAATTCTCATGCTTAGTCACTAGGACACTTGTAAGAAGCATGTGAGACACTCTTAGCTATAAATAGACCATGGATCCATCCATTTTTCCTTGCTAATTCACCTAAAATCAACCTAAAACCTCTAAGAAACCTCAAGAACACCAAGAACACTCTAGCTTGCATTTTTGAAGATTCAAAGGGAATTAGGAGCCCATCTTCTTGAATAGATCAATTTAAGGTATGTTTAACATAAGCCTTCAATTAGTTTCATGATTCATAACACTTAGATATGCCTTTTAAGAATAATGCAAGATTAAGGTTCTTGAACATGTTTTGTTGAGATTGGGAGTTCTAGTGGGAATCATGGGTTGAATTTTGGTATGAGCCTTAGAATAAACATGTTTTAAGAAAGCCTTAAGTTAGTTCATGTTTAAAGAAGGTTTGGTATGGTTTCACCATGTTGGTTTATCAAGAACAAGTAAACCAAGAACAAGAACATAAACATTGGTGTTTTGATCATAGTAATTCCGCCTCCTGGTCGTGATAACGCCTATACGGTCGGTCATGATCATCACCAAACTAAAACACAAATATGGGTGATATCTCATAGTAATCCCGCCTCCTGGTCGTGATAACGCCTATACGGTCGGTCATGAGAATCACTCATCAAGGACATAAAGGCTTGGGCAAGGGTAATGATATTCAACAAAAGAACATAATTATATATATGTACTAAGTATATATATGTTAAAACATGGGTTTTGATAAAGTATTGAATGTACCGAGTTACTCGGATATCTAGAAGTTGGTGCGGACTGGAAGGGTGGCGCCTGTACACTGGGGTTTCTGGCATAGTGGCGTTGTCGCATAAATTCCAACTGGGACATGGCATACGCTTCACTGGGCGATCCCGGAGTGAGCGTTTACTTATAGGAATGCACCTCTTCATAAGTATAATTAAAATAATATTTTTTTCCATAAAGGGCAAAACGGTCATTTTTGACAAATGAATGTTAAACCAACAAGTGGTTGGGTTTGGGTTAAAAGGGTTAGTCTTAATGACCATTTGTAATCTCTAGGATGTCTTTCTAGGGACATCACGTTAAAGCAAGTTAGATTCACGAACGAATAAGCCAAGTAACTACTTCGCAACCTAAGGTGAGTTCTATGAGCCCTGTCTTATATTGCTTAAATGCTTTAAACTGTTTTGGGCTGATATACATAACGTCTTGTGTAAATACTTTCTGCTGTTTATAAAGTATTGATATATGTGAAATGTTTATGATGTTAATTGCCTTTAGTGATTAAGTAATGAAAGGATTAGTGGAAAGTAGGATTACTAGGAAGATGTTTTAAATCAGATGATTAGACGTCTTTAAGAGTAGTAATCCACCAGGGAAAGTAAGATGTCCATTAACAGGGTTCTATTTAGCTAAGTAGAACATGTTAAGAATGGTAATCAGTAAGGTCACAAGGGTTGTCAAGTATTAAGTGGGGGCTTCTGAAATAGGGAGTTTTATAGTGTTTTTCCTGAAGTGTCGGCAAAGCAGGAATGAAAGACCACTGTCATGTGAGGATCAAACAACACTATTCCCCGAGATGGTACTTGAGACGAGAAGTGACAAAAAGATACATTAGGACAGGTTCTTAATGTGAGGCGAAGATGATAAGGTTATAGAAGGCTATTCTATTCACGAGGTTTATAGAATGATAGGGTAGATGTAATCTACTAAGTATATGGATGATTATGTGTAAACCTATGATACTTTATGCTTAATTGTCTGTTTGCGGAAATGGTTTGATTGACCCAAATAGTATGTGTTCGAAAGGTAAAGTTTTAAAAACTTAGAACTCACCAGCGTAAGCTGACTTGTTAAGTTATGTATGTCAGATGAGGCTGGACCATCAGATCGAAAAGGGAAAGCTGAGATGTGAGTAGGAACTAGGGGGCGTACACTATCAAGACAATGTCAAACTATCAAGAGAAGACATTTTCAAAGACTGGCATGGAGATATTTTTCTCTTTTGTATTTGTCTCTCTTACTATGTAATGATTGGCATATGAATAAAAGTTTTTATTTCCGCTGCTTTAGTTATCTCTGTTGTACCTTGTGTTCATGAGTAAATCCGATACGTGACCGCTCCTAGGGCCAAGTCTGGGAGTGGGCGTCACAGAAAACTGGTCGGGCTTCGGGAAATTAAAAGATGTGTTCCCTGAATTATATAAGTGGGAGGGTGATAAGGGCTGCATACTAAATAAAAGGATTCAAAATTCTGAAGTGGGGTCCTGCATCAAATGGGAATGGATCGGGGGTAGGCTACCATATTCGCTGATGGAGGTGGTGGTGGACTGCGAGCTGATGTTAGAATAAATCAGGCTATCATCAACAAAGGATAAGTGGGGGTGGGGGCACCCAATGTTACAACATTTCTTGGTAAAAAACACAAGACTTGATATCCAAAAGTATACCTTGGGATGCTATCGAGAAAAACTTAAGTGGTTAACATGGGCACCGATCAAGGTAAACGCCTTTGCATGGAGAGCGATGCTTGGGAGGATTCCGACCTCGTTGGAATTAAGAAGAAGAGGTGTTGAGGTGGCGGGTGAGTGCTTGGGTTGTCATGCAGTGGCAGAATCGGTGGATCATGCATTGATTTCCTGTGAACGATCAAAGGATGTATAGAGACACCTAAGTAGGTGGAGCAAGATCCCGTCTGTTGATGTGCAAACAGTGGGAGAAGTGCTAAAAGTATGCCATAGTTGGCCGATGGGAAAGAAAAGGAAGAAGATAATATATGGAATCATATTATCCACGATGTGGGTGATATGGAAAGCAAGGAACAGGAGACTTTTTAGTCAGGCTGAGATTAGTGTGGAGAGAATTGTGGAGGACATTAAGATGAATAGCTTTATGTGGTTGAAAACAGGGGTAGATTGTTTGAGGTTACGTGGGACCAGTGGGTAAGGTTTGATATTTAAAAAGATTATGGGATGTTGGCTGGGCTAGTTAGGGGGGGGGGGGGGCTTGGGGTGTACATATTTGCTCACGACGGGTGTTTATTCTGGGTGGGGTGGTGCCCGCGTGTTTGTGAGTTTGGTGTGAGTGGGTGGTGGGGAGGGAGGGTGTATCCTACTCGGGGAGGTGGGTGTGTGTCGTGGGCAATGGTACCTCGTTTCGTGTATGTTGGGGCTGTGATGCGTGTGGTTTTCCTTTCGTGTTGGGTGGCTGGGGGTAGTATGCTTAGTGGGGCTGGGTGCTTTTATTACGTCTTTGCTGGTGCAATATAAGCATTGCCGTTGGGTTGGGTATGTTGGTTGCATGGTCTGTTCTTGGTGTTGTGGTGATGATAGATACCGGAAAAAAAAGGGAGATGACTGATCGGTGAAAAAAAATAATAAATAAATAAATAAAAATGAGGGAAGAAATATGTAATGGTTTGTTGAGTCTGTGTGGTGTAGGCTGGAGTTTTGAGGCAGTCAAAGCATGTTGGGGTTCCTGGCGTGTGGTTATGAGGCCTGGTTCCAAGTTTGGTGATGTTTGGATTGTTAATTTGTTACTAGTATGTAATCTTCAATCTATGGACTCAAGGGGTGGGGGGCTGTTGGGTATTCATTTGGGGTGTGTGTGTTTTTTGGGTGAATACACCATCCACTTGGGGTTGGGGGCTCGAGTCTTTGGTGTGTGTGTTAATTGGGAAAGTATGGTTTCTTGGTGTGTAGGTGTGGCATGTGTGGAAGTGGTTGGTGTATTTCGTTTCGTGGCTCTTCATTTCGTGTGTCCTTTCTTTCGTGTCTGGGATATGGGGGTCTTTCTGCGCTTGAATGGGGTATTGGGGAGGGTAATGGAGTGGTAGATCAGTGGTATGTCGAAGATGTGCGTTAGTGTTGGTATATTAAAACCTTGGAGTATGTATTGTAAGCAGATTGGGATTGTGGGTGGGTGTAGGTATGTTTTCTCGGCGGATGCCAGTCTGTTGGTTTTGCCTTATTGGGTCAGATGCGGCCTGTGTGTGCAGGAAATAAGCTACTTCTCCTTCATATGGGTAGGGGATGCATCCTGGGTGTTCTTGCTGTGTTTTAGTTCCCTGCTTTGGATCGAAGATGATTCATTTCATTTGATATAGAAGCAATTTTGGGGGGAAGGCATATTGATGGGTCGAAGGTAAATGGCCTCTCCCTAGAGTTTGAGCGGGTCATGGGTCAATTTTAGTGATATTGGAGACAAATTATTTAGTTTTAGTCTCATGCTTCTGATGGGGAAATATAATGATAGTTAAGATCCTCCTCTCTTGATGTATTTGTGGGTGTGGGCTGGTGTTGGTGGTGGGTGTGAAAATTGCTCTTAGCTCAAGTAGAGAGAGTCTTCGCGGTGCTGTTTTTGTCTTTTTGAGGATGCTTGGTGTTGTGCCTGCTGCAGTTGGGCTGTTTTTTTTTTGTGTGTTTAAATGTTCCTTTTGTGTTTTTCTTTGTTCGTTTTTTTTTTCCAATTCTCTCTTGTGTACTTCCAGCTTCCCGCTGGCCTTTGTCTTTGGTTATAAAATGTTTGCCGTTTCAAAAAAAATAAAAAATGAATGATGTATTCTTCATTTCGAAGTTTGCAAAATGAAACATAGAGTTGGTTAATAGGCGCTAAGTTATTTTAGCTTTTAATTAATTCGAGAAGTTTGCAAAATGAAACATAGAGTCGGTTGAAAAGCGTTAAGTTTTTTTTTTAGAACGGCGATGTTGGTCACGATGGGTTAGGACATCGCGCACCTATCCTACCTCCGTAGAGGAGGAGATAAGGGTCCACCCCACAGACAGCCAGACATGAGTGTCCTAACCGTGCCTCAGCTGGGGTCGAGTGGGGCATATGGACGTTCCCCGGGAAAACCATGCGACTGTCTAGCATGCCCACATGGGACCTACGTTGAAACCCGTAGGTTTCAACCCAAGCGTAGACAGTTGCAAGCCTCCACAATAGCAGAACTATCTGGAGTAACTTGCGTGCTGGGTAAAACCGGTCGGCATCATGACTCGAACCAAGGTTGCCCTTGGTCATCAATCCTTTGCCAACAGTGAGGTTTGAACCTGGGTTTCCCCAAAGTCCAAACAACACCGATACCATTGAGACAATGCTACAATGGTGAAAAGCGCTAAGTTATTTTAGCTTTTAAGTAATTTGAGATAAGAACTAGTATGCATGAGGCGGTGCACATTTCCTATAAATTGAGGTTCATATCAGTCACGAATTACATCTACCTTGCCAACATTCTTCTCATAATAGCCTCTCATGTTTAAGGTATGACTTTGATTTCTTTTATTTCTTTTATGATTTTAATATTAGGTATTAAATATTAGGTGTGGGTTTAGATTCATAACTAAGGTAGACTTTAGATGAAGCGATCCTAGTTTAGGCATGGATTATGTATCTATGCTTAAACTAGGTAAAGTTGTCCAAAGTCAATCATGATGATGACGAACTAATACCCCATCCATTTCTTAATCATCATCTAAGATCGATTTATTGTTGATTATGATCAAAGTCTTAATCCATAACAGTAGCATTCAAAGCCAAGGTGAGCTCATATAGTATTAATACATGCGAGATTTCAAACTGCTTTCAAAACTGCGACATATAACTGTGTCGGAATAATATATGAAAATGGTATGCCACGACATGTATTTTCGGTGGGGGTATTATGGATCCAGGTATACTTAATGGGGTGTTACATCTGGGTGGGGAGGGGGGGGGGGTGTATGAATGCATTCAGCCAAGCCAAACATGCTCATACCTATAACGACAGCTCGATCGGCAGAGTAAATATGTTTAAAGATACGTGTATAATTTCATATAAATTGACATTGTTATAAATACGTAACTCATGAGCTCACCAAAATTTCTGGCTCACGTGTTTAATGTTTCTAAACGCATGTATCATAGGAAACCCTTGGTGGGGTAATGACGGATAGTAGCATAATAAATTGCTACAGATTATAAGATAGTGTAAGCTTTGTGTTGTCTTTATAAACATGATGGTTAAGAGATGTGAAGAGTTTTGTTTCTGCTGCTAACCTGTTATCAACCGGGCCCACTCTAGGCGGGGTGTGACACGTTCGCAGAAGGGAAAGGGCACGTAAAGAACCTGATAGATACCTCGGTCATGTAGAAGTTTTTGATGTCCTATTAGTAGCCGATTCTAATGATGAACCTGCTAATTACAAAGCTGTTGTGTCAGATCTAGAATCTGACAAACGGCTTGAAGCCATGAACGCCGAGATGCAATCTATGCGTGACAACCAAGTCTGGGATTTAATTGAGCTACCCCCGATGCACGGGCAGTAGGGAGCAATTGTATCTTTAAAAGAAAAACTGACATTCATGGAAACATCCAAACCTACAAGGCACGGCTTGTAGCGAAAGGCTTCACTCAAACCCACGGGATTGACTAGAAGAAACCTTCTCGCCCGTAGGGATGGCAAAAAAGCACAGGTCCGACGGGCATACCCAAAACCCGAGTCATCCGGGCCGGGTATAGGCCCGAATATTCGTGTATGGGACCGGGTATGGGATTGATAAATAAAATAATTTCGGGTTTCGGTACGGGCATGAGATTAATTGATACCTGCTAGATACCCGGCCCGTTACCCGACCCGGATTACCCGAAACAATACCCGATATATTTCACATATATTTATATATATATATATATATATATATATATATATATATATATATATATATAAGAGGATCATTTGAGAACCATTTGGATTTGAGAACTTTTGCGAACCATTCTGAGCCACAAGTTATATATAAGGAAACCCCCCCCCCCCTATGAATTTGAATGCCCCCCCCCCCCCCCTGAAAATTAGTGGTTCAGAATGGTTCTCAAAGAAAAAAGTTCCCATTTGAACCTAACCCTATATATATATATATATATATATATATATATATATATATATATATATATATATAACTTTAATTTTCTTATACAAGTTTTTTCCATTACTTTTATATATTAAATGTGTTTAATTTTCTTGAAAATATAGTAAATTATTCAAAAGAAACCAATGTATATTATAAAACGATTAAGCGTGACTATGAAGATGGTTACGAGGTAAATATATATATATATATATATATATATATATATATATATCCAAGTCCTAAATATTATATTTTTATTATTTTAGCGATGGTTATTAATAGTATTTTGCTTTACTTTTTTCAATTGTAAGAATGACATGACAAATCAATGTAACATGTAGATAGATTCATGAAAAGTCGAAGCAACTAATGTCATTGTTTAGAAAATGAATGTATTTTCTTTATGTGTATTTTGA
>JBCNJP010000007.1:13536002-13590611 GCA_039602395.1 Deinandra increscens subsp. villosa | reverse complement strand
AGAATCTTCATTTCGACCAGAAAGTTAAAGAATTTGGCTTTGCTCAAAATGAAGATGAACCTTGTGTTTACATACCCATGCTTAACGAAGTTAAGAAATGACTTTCATCTTGTTTCGCTATGAAGGGTCTTGGAGAAGCCGCTTTTATTCTGGGAATTAAAATTCGTAGAGATCGATCCAAGCGACTTCTAGGTCTCAGTTAAAGTACATACATTGACAAGATTATAGCGCGATTCAAAATGAGCAGCTCCAAGAAAGGAGTCGTCCCTATGACAAAGGGTGCTATATTGGACAAATCGCAATCTTCTAAAACTGAGACAGAGATCAACCAAATGGCTTCGATCCCATTTGCTTCTGCTATAGGCTCAATCATTATTGCCATGCTCTACACACGACCGTATGTCTCGTTTGCAATAAGCCTGACTAGTCGATACCAACAAAGTCCATGCCTAGTGATGTGCTCGGAACGACACTAAAAACACTATTAAAATAGACCTAAAACCTAGACCTAAGACACACCTAATTTTACCGAAATGACCTAAACCGAACCGAACCCTAAGGCAGTGAACCTGTCGGATTATAGTAAAGCTAAGGCAAGACCGGATTATCGAACCTAGGACACTCTAATAACAAAACTTAACCTAGAACTAAAAAAATGGAAATACTGAGTAAATTTGGGTTTTTGATTTAAGATTTGATTAACTAAAATTAACTAATCAACGAACAAACAGACGGGAGCAGGAAACTTCGGAGAAATTCAGATGAGAAAGAAATATACCACCTAGACCTAGACTTGCAACTGATGCTTAACTCTACCTCGGTTCTAACTAATCTGATGGTGGATAGTTCACCTTTTAAGTCCTTCCTAGACAACGATTCTAACGCTCGAACAGGAGTTCACCTTTTAAGTCCTTCCTACCTCAATTAGACCTAACCACCTCTGAACCTAATCTCGGGCACCTTAAACCTAACAGGAGCTACCAATAGTTACCATGAATGACACGGAATAGCAAGCTAGACAAAACCCTAGGACACTTCCTTTTGAGATAATGCAACCCTAGGACTTTAACCAACCCAACTACCCGTTAAACCTGTACCTTTTAAGTCTTCAGTTTAGCAGCACATTACAAGTAAATTACCAATCAATTATCAATGCAATAGTCAAGGAAAACCCTAACTACACTTTAGCAATCAACCCTAAAGTTAACAACTTTAGCTAATCTACCTAAACCGAAAGACATTCGCGGGTAAATTAAGCATGAATGATCAATCAATAATCTGCTCATAACACACACATGCATCGAACATGGCAATCATTGGAGTTTAATAAAATCGTAGCATCAATCAACTAGTTAAGAACCGAGAATAAAGTCAAAACATCAATTACTCATCAACATGGTCTAGATGGCATAATTAGTTTAGCCTACAATCATGTTCTGAACACTAAACATAACAAAGTCTGAAACTTGATCCAAATACATGATAGCAAGTAATGAAAACGAAGAAATCGAAAGAACCAGATAGCGTAGTGTGATGGAATCTTGGTCTCCCGATGCTTCGCCTTGATCCCAGCTCTCTTCTCCTCTGTAAATCGTACTTAGTCGCTCTAGAATTCGTCTGGAAGTCGAAGTATGCGAATTGAAACCCTAAAACTTGAATTTATATCGAATTCATTAAGTTTCCGGATAACCCACCTCCAAGCGTATCGCTTGGAGGTCCTGGACTTGGGCGCGATACGCGCGGACCCGCTAGGCGACAAATTAGTCGGGCATCGCCGCCTTTGACTTTTGTTGACCTTCAATCCCCAAGCGTATCGCTTGGGGCTCTGTCTTCCCTAGGCGATACGCCTAGGACTTGTTGTTCAGCACTTTCTTTGTCTTTTCTTCAATTTCTTCCATCTTTCACTCGTAGCCTCGGGATTTGTCAATTACTTATAAAACTTGTAAAAAACATAAATAAAGACTCAAGGACTCAAACTTAACTAAAAACACAATAATTGACTCAAAGTGGACTAAAAACCAACTCAAATAATATACAAAAGACCCTGAAAAAGGGATGTGTTTGCAACACATCACCTAGCTCACTAGACTGGTGTAAAGAACATACTGAAATACTTGAGAAACAGAAGTTAGATGTTTCTAGTATATGGAGGAACTGATGATGAGCTCGCTGTAAAATGTTACACCGATGCTAGTTTTCAGACTGACCGAGATGACTCTCGCTCTCAGTCAGGATTCGTATTCACCTTAAATGGTGGAGTTGTTTCATGGAGAAGCTCCAAACAGCTGGTAGTGGCAAATTCCACTACTGAATCCAAATACATAGCCGCCTCAGAAGCTGCTAAGGAAGCCGTGTGGATGAAGAAATTCATCAGCGATTTCGATGTGGTCCCAAATGTCAGGCAACCAATCGAGATGATGTGCGATAACACATGCGCTATAGCTCAAGCCAAAGAGCCAAGGTCACACAAGAAGGCCAAGTACATCCTGAGGAAATTCCACTACATCAGAGAAGTAGTTGAAAGAAATGAAATAAATATTTGCAAAGTAGACACATATCAAAACTTAGTTGATCCTTTTACTAAACCTATGACTCACGAGACTCATGATCGTCACAGAGAAGCGATCGGGCTTAAATTAGCTAAAGACATGTTTTGATTTAGTATTTGGGTGTATGAACATATAACAGTTAATAGTACTTTTCATATTCCATCGTTGAATGCAATATTGAATTCCATAACTGTGTTCGATGTTAATATGTTTAATTATCCATGTACTATTTATTTTTGTTCAAAAAGGTCTGTAGTTGATTAGCGCCGTGGGAACGACCCTAAATTAAGACTATTCTGATTTTGAATCTTAAAATGGTTTAACATTCAAAGTTACAAACCTCATTATGGAATGACGTTGGACGTAACTCGCATCAAGCAAAGCAATCATGGAAGTCTTGCTTACTTGATTAAAGTGCTCACTCTGATGTTTTCCTTAGACCTGAGACGTATACTAGAACTTTCGTTAACTGAGGACTGTTCTTTGATTGTAGCATAATGTTGTCGCGTAAATGCCAATCATAACGACTGTTTTTTGGGAATTGATCCGAAGTTCAGTGGAAGTTGTATGCCTCGACATGGGATTATGTACTCTTACCTTGGAAACAGTTAGACATTATGGCGCCCTCGTTGATTCCTAGTGATAAGTGTGAGGTGTTTGATTGGATCACTTCGAAACTATATCGAGACTATAATAGATGATTCAAAAGATGAGAGTCCATGTCTCATGAATTATCAATGTCTTATACGGAAAGGAACATATGACAATGAATGCACAAGTCATCAATCTGCTTGTTGTACAATCAGATGTACTTTGGCTGACGAATTAAAGTGTCAACACTGGTTGGTGTAGCCATGCATAGCTAGAGTGCCACTGATTACCAACGTAAACATGTCCCGATCAGTCTATGTGGGAGACTGTTGGATATTTAGTGTCCTGACCCAACAGTTAATCGTAACCGACCCGGTGTCAACCTGTAAGAGTTACACTGGGGTCAACGAACTATTAAATTGATTATTAGTAATTAATAATTAATTAGTAAACGAACGGAAATAAATAAATAATATTTATTTATTTAATGATATGACGAAACAAACATTAATCGTAAAACGGTTTACGATGTTTAGACGTATTATTTAATTGTTACTTAATTAAAAATTGATTGGGTTTCTGTGCGTTGGGCTAGTCATTGGGCTTTTACCTGTTAAATGCCCGATGAGATTTTTTTTAAGGGAATAGGAGACCGTTTAATGATAGACAGGAGAAAAGGCAAAAACTCTAATCTCTCATTCTCTCTCACTCGTCGTCGCCCTCCCTCTCTCCCTTGGATCGCCGACCGACAACCACCATCGTCGCCTTCTCCCCTCCAATGGACCCACGACTTGCCGCGGCCAAGACCTGCCTCGAAGCGGCTGCCGTCGCCGCTCGAGCTCAAGCCACCGAAGAGAGAGCGGATATCGCCACCGCATCTGCGGCTGCCGCCGCTGCTGCTACCGTCATCTTGGCCATGCCGGCACCACCGGGGCCGTTGTTCTCGGCTCCGGTTGCAACCGTGTCTGAGAAACCGACCACGTGGTCGACGCCGCTTTACCCGGCCGCCGCCACCGTGTTGCCTCCGCCACCGTCACCATGTTGCATCCGCCACCGCCACGCGCCGCCGTGGATATCGTCTTCGGGACTATTCTGGCTTCGCGCACCACGGAGATCTCGAATCCGGGTGTCTCGATACGCGACATCGTTTCGTTACCGCCACCGCTTATGATCCGTCCATTGAGTGCGATCCTGTTCCCGAGTTGCCGTCTCCTCACGTTGTTGAAGATCTGACTTAGCGTTTTGAGTCTGGCGTTACCGTTCAACCTAGCGCTAGTTCGTCGAATCCCGGTGTCTCGAACATGTGTTCGGATTCCGCCAAGGTATATGTAACTCGCTTTAGATATTTAATTTCTGTGTTTACATGTACACGGTGATCAGATCCTGTCTACGGTTTTTAGATTATTCGCATTATGTATGTTTTTCAATGCGTATCTGGTTTTAGATAACTAACTCGTTAATTACTCGGTAATAAAATTAAAACGGGAAATCTGGATATCAACTGTAAAACCCAACAAGTAGAATGGTTTGAATCTCCACCCAATTAGCTTGTGCCAACTAATGAGGGAGGAAAATGAGTTTGAAGTAGAAAGGTAGTAGAATGGAGAGAGTGGTAGTGAATTTGAAATAGAATGCTTGTATATATAAAAAAGCAACAAGTGTAACAGTAATGTACAAATAGATCTACTTTGTTTGTGTAGTACCCTTTAAAACTTATCTTGCAAAGTTTTTCATTTGTTTCTTTTATCTCTAAATTGAAGTGACAGATACAGAGAGGCTAACACATAAGAGATAGAGTGTGGCGGATGACAAGAATCAAAGGATGAGATCCCGCCGCGAAGTGCGGGGGCCTAATAACTAGTTCTTTCAAATATTGGGATGTTACAAAAACATATTATTAAAAAGACCCTTATTATAACAATGAAAAAAGAGTTATTGTTGAAACAAAGAGTACAAAAACAGCAAGAGATAAATCTACTTGTAAAATTCCATGACCCAAAAGTTACAAACAAAACATTCCTTTCTAATCCCCATGAATCCAGCATCTTTAGCTAATGCAAGAAACTCATCCTCAGTACGCTCCTTTCCTCCGGGATTCTGAGTCATCATGATCGCATCAATATGGGTGTTGACTTTGACAAAAGAGCTTGTGTCCGGTACAAAAGGAAGAATTCCTTCTACTATTACAACCTTACCATTATCCGGTAAAGCCTTATAGCAATTTTTTAGCAACTTTACACAAGAATTATCATCCCAGTCGTGTAAAATCCACTGTGAGATACCCTAGTAATTAGCAACATGTTCTTACAAAATATAAAGAAGTTTGAACCAAATTACCTTCATAAAAATGGCATCAGCTTGAGGAACGTTTTTAAACATATCTCCTCCAATGTGTTCTATACCTGCAATTATATACATACATATATTTAATACCATGGCTATAGTAAGTAGAGTAAATTACGAGAACTGTTCTCGTGGCTTGTGTAAATTTCACCTTTCGTCCCTAACTTTAAAAAATTACGGCTAAGGTCCCAACTTTTGAAAAATTATAACACCTTTCTTGTTTTTCTTGAATGTCCATTAAAAGGTTTTGTTAACTGGGTATTAAATTATTAATAGATCATTATACCATTGTCTTTAAATAATAAATACATAAAAACCTAAATACGAAAACAAAAGCTTAAATCGTTGTTCTAGTAGCATCCACCCACTTAGTAGTCCGAAGACAAAATACAGAGATACTATCCCTACTTATTCGGTACGTACCTAGTTTGGGGACAAAACCCTCTTTAAGAGGATGGAGTTGTGACATCCTGGATCTTAAAATTTGTTAAATTGTGATAATTAGTGAATTGTGTGATTTTAATAAGTATTACACTTTTCTAAATGTAAAAAATGCATTTTATTAAGTTAGGGTTCAATTTGTAAATATTGCTAGTTGGACTTTAAATGTAAAAATGATGAAATATGAGGGGTCAAAGTTATAAATAAGCAAAACTAGCATTTAAACAAAGAGTAAATTATATAAAAAGTCCTTTATGTTTTACGCAAATTTCGGATTGAGTCATTTAAGTAAAGTAGTTACACCGGACATCTTTTATGTTTGCTAGTTATTTCATAGAAGACCATTTACAACTAACGGTGTTAAAAAAGATCATTAAATCATAGACAATTTCGCCAATTCAGAAGAGACATTAGTTTTTTGTTATTAATGGAAGCCTAAGATGGTGTGCCACGGGATCAATGGGCTGTCCCCGGAGGAGAGTCAGAGGCGTATCGCCCCCTTTTCCAAAGAGGAAGTTAATTTTGCTGTTTGGCAGTGCGGTAGCGAGAAAGCCCCAGGTCCCGACAGGTTTATTTTTGGGTTTTTTAAGAAGTTCTAGAACGTTTCTGAACAATATATTGTAACATCCTTAACTTCTTTCATCACGATGAATCTTTGGGTCCTGGTTGCGGGGCTGCTTTTATCCAGTTGATCGCTAAGGTCAAAAACCCAGGTTCGTTGAAGGACTTCCGACCCATTAGCTTGGTTAGGTGTATCCCTAAGGTCGTGTATAAGGTCCTTGCTATTCAGATGAAGTCGGTGATGGATGGTATTATCTCTGAATAGCAACATGTTTTCGTTACTGGGAGGAACATTATGGACGGGGTTTTACTAATCAACGAGTTAGTGTCTTGGTTAAAGAAAAATAAATTGGAGGCTCTTTTATTTAAAATTGACTTCGAAAAGGCGTACGATAGCCTTGATTGGCATTTCTTAGATAGTATTTTGGAGCAAATCAACTTCCCAAGTAAATGGAGGGCTTGGGTGAGAGGTATTCTGAACGCGTCTCGGACCTCTATCCTAGTCAACAGATCGCCCACTTGGGAATTTCAGTGTTCCAGAGGGGTTCGCCAAGGTGTCCCTTTATCCCCATTTTTGTTCCTCGTAGCTATGGAAGCCTTTAGTTGGATGTTTCAAAGGACCTTGTCGATTGGGGTTTTTCATGGAATTGATCTTCCTAATTGCGGCCCGGTTATTTCCCATGTGCTATTTGCTGACAATGCTCTTGTCATCGGTCAATGGTCTAAACGGAATGTGCTGAATTTGAGCTGGATGCTTCGGGCGTTCGGGATGGATTCGGGCCTTCACATTAATCTCTTAAAATGCAATATGTTCGGTATTGGGGTGCAGGAGTTGGAGGTCAAGGAGTTCGCTAAAATTTTGAGGTGCAAGGTTGGATCTCTCCCTGTCTAGTATCTTGGTATGTATGTTGGAGCTAATATGAACCGGGTTTGTCATTGGAATCCGGTCATTGACACCTTTGAATCAAGGCTTTCGAGATGGAAAGCTCGTTATCTCTCGATGGGGGCCAACGTATCCTTGCCAAATCGATCCTTGAATGTCTCCCCTCGTATTTTTTCTCATTATATAAGGCCCCCTCTAAGGTTATTGATTATTTAGAAGGTATGAGAATGAGATTTTTGTGGAGTGGGGGTAATAACAGGGGTTGCATTCACTGGGTGAGCAGGGGTGGGGTTTGTAAAGCCAAACATGATAGTGGGGTGGGCCTGGTACCCCTTGATAAGGTTAACTTATTGTTACTTGGCCAAATGGTTCTGGCGGTTCCATGTTGAACCCCATAATTATGGCGTCGTGTGGTGGCTTCCATTCATAACGTGCGTGGTAGAATTGAGTTCCTCCCATGTAGAAGATCATTAACGGGTATTTGGAAGAATATTGCCAACATTGAAGATGTTCTTTGCGAGTTTAATGTTAGTATGGAGTCCCTGATGATCAAGAATGGTAACAATTGGGTTTGGATAGGGGATCAAACTGGGACATTCTCCATCAAGTCTATCAGAGATATCATTTGTGCGGATGAGCAGTCGGTGCCTCCTTGGGTTTTCGAATGGTGCAAGTTGATTCCGTCTAAGGTTAACTTGTCCCTTTGGTGGGCGGTGCAGAATAGGGTGGCTACTACTGATCAATTAGCTAAAAGAGGCGTTCACGTCCACTCGACCTTGTGTCCCTTATGTGGGTCTGAAGATGAAAGCATCATCCATCTTCTTACGGGCTGCTCTTTCTCCTTGGCGATTGGAATTTAGTTGCGAGCTGTGTCAAGAACTCCAATTGGTTTTTCTTCTCAGTTATTGGCATTATTAAGGTGGCTGATTCCCTCCCTTTGGAGAGCACCTCAAGGAAGATTCTCAATGCCATCCTTTTCATGTCTTGCTGGATCATTTGGAACGAACGGAATGAGGCGATTTTTAACAAGAGACGACCGTCGGTGACTCGGGTGCTGAAAGATATTAAATGCTTTAGTTTTCTTTGGGTTGGGAATAGGTTGAAGTCTAGAAAGTTGTCTTAGGAGGATTGGTGTGTTTTCAAAATGTAAGTTGCTTGCTTTGTTGTCGGGTCCTAGCTTCTTGCTAGGCCTGCTTTTTAATGAAATCGTCGTTCCAAAAAAAAAAGTCAAATCCGTACTTTTTTGAAACTAGACGAAAGATGAAATTTATAAAAAACACATGAACTATTCCCTAAATTCATAAAAACAAGCATTTTTTATCTTTAAAACGCGTATAGTGTTGCTATATAGAATTTTTTTATAAAAAAAATACTCTTTCGAGTTTTGACACAATGTTCCGATTATTCTGTCATTGTGTCAAAATTATATATAGTTTTGCTATATATTAAATAAAAAAAATTGCCCTTTCAATTTTTGACACCATATGACACAATGATCTGAACATTTTGACATAATATGACATAATGATCTGAATATTTTTTACACAATGATCTGAACATTTTAACACAATGACACAATGATCTGAACATTTTGATACAATTGAAAGATCTTTTTTTTAAAATTTTATATATAACAAAAACTGTACGCGTTTTAAAAATAAAAAAAACGCTTGTTTTTATGGTGTAAAATTTTAAAATAATGTCGTATCTAAGAGTTATGAATGTTTAAAAAGATGGAAATTTTGATAAAAAGTAAAAAATGTTATTCCATCTATTCTTTTCTTTAGTTTTTCTCTTTAATTCTACACATGAAAACTTTGTGCCATAAATCTTCATTTAATTGAAGATCTAATTGCTATAATTTTTTCTTATCCTTTTTATTGAAACCAAACTTCTTACAATAACATCACCCTAAATTCAAAAAATTTAATGTTAAAATATGTTTTACTTCATAGCTTTCATTTCTAAGATACGACTCCACGAACTCAAGATACAACTCAACTACTTAATATTAAAATTTTTGTATTTGGATAATTACTTAGTAAAAATTTGATTAATGCAAAATTTTGTGGTGATGACAACAGTCATTTTTTCTAATTAAAATATGTCCAAACTTTTTGTTTATATATATATATATATATATATATATATATATATATATATATATATATATATAGGGTGTGGAACTATTAATAACCCTTGTTTGGAGCAATAACCAAATAACTCATTTGAACCACCAAAATCATGACAAGTGTCCCTCTCCCTCCTTTTCCAGAAAGGGTATTTTAGTCATTTAACTCAACCAATAAAGTACCCCCTCCATTTTAAAACGGCTATAACTTTTTTATCCGATGTCGGTGTTTTATAAAAAAATACCGTTGGACTCGTCACATTTTTATCTTTAATTTAGATGTGGTCCCGACATTTTTTGACACTTTTTTTCAAACGTCCGTACTGACATGTAATGTTACAAAAAGTAGCACTGATGCCTTTTTTGGGTAGCACCGGTGCCTTTTTTCTGTAGCATTGATGTTAATACGGACGTCTGAAAAAAAACCTTCGAAAAAAGTCGGGACCACATCCGAATTAAAGATAAAAAAGCGACGAGTCCAATAGTATAATTTTTATAAAAAACCAACATCGGATAAAAAAGTTATAAGCATTTTAAAAATGAGGGGGTACTTTTTTCTTTTGGGTAAAATACCCTTATACCCTTTCTGTTAAAAAAAAGAAAAAAAAAGAGTGCCACATGTCACTAATCCATAGCACCTGTGTTTTCATCAAACCACTAGGATGTGGTTATTTGGTTATTGCTCCAAGGAAGGGTTATTAATTGTTCTCATTCCTATATATATATATATATATATATATATATATATATATATATATATATATATATATATATATGTGGAAAGTATAAATTGAAAACCACTTGAGTTGTGAAAATCCTGAAAATCCTTATGTCACATTGGAAAAAAATATAAAAAATTATTAGAATGTTCTACATGTATCCCCGAAACAACTAAAAGATGATGATGATCCAACGGTTAGTTTTTATTAAAAAATCCGATAAAATTAAAAAAAAATCCTGTTTTTAGAAATACATATGTAAATCACAAAATTTTACATATGTAAAACACAAAAACTTACATATGTATAAAAGATTTACATTTTTTAAACAAAAAAATATATAAAAAACCCACTCGACGGTTTTTTTTTTCACCAAAACTAATAAAAATGAATGTAGAATCCTTCCAAGAGATTAAAAAAATTACATATGTAAATTTTCAAAATACATATGTAAAAACATAGTTTTCAGAGTTTTCACAGCTCAAATGAGTTTTCAGAATATCCATGCCCTATATATATATATATATATTATATATATACAAAAGAATCTTATAGTAAAAAGTTTATATATTTATTTAAAATTATACAGATTAAAGAACTAAAAACAAGTTTTTATAAAAAAATATTTCTTCTGAATCGGTTTACCGCGCCAGTTTCAAAAGACAAACCGAATTGTAAAGCTCAAACTTTCAAACCGTAAATTGTAAACTGAATCGTATTACTCTTAAACCAGTCAAACCGATTGATTTAGCTCAGCTTGGATAGTTCTGACAGTGTTCTAATTTTTAAACACCCCTAGTTATTGTAATAAACACAAAGAATATGTATAATGTATACCTTGATAGAGCGGCGCATGTTGAGTCACATGTGGCAAATCAAAATTAATCCCCTTAATTGTGGGATGTTTGGATACGATCATACTAAGTGTGATTCCTAGACCACCTCCGACATCAACCACACTTTTAACGTTGTCAAAACCACAATAGTGTTTGAGAATTTCCTTCATCACAATCGTGGTATGATTTATCATGGCTTTATTGAAAACTTCATTGAATCTTGTATCTAATGCTGGATATTCAAACGCGTGTGCCCCATGAACCTTGTCAAATGGAACACCTCCATTTACGACCGCATCATCAAGTGCAAACCTTGTTTTTTAAAAATGGTTAATAACAGAGTTTATTAAAATGAATTTTATATAGTGAAGAAAACATGCGACTAGGGGTGCTCATGGTTTGGCTTATAACCATGAAACTGCTCAAACCGGATGTCGGTTTGGTTTCACAGTTTATGCTAAAGACCGACTATATAAAACTGGACCGGACCATAATATTTAAATATATACTTATTAAATATTTTATGCAATGGTTTAAAACTTGCTTTATAGTGGCACATTCAACCGGTTAAACCGGCGATCGGAGGCTAAGCTGGTTCGGATATGCCCAGTTTAGTCTAATGCTGAGCTAATTTTTGACCCGACGGTTTTTACGGTTCAACTGGCCGAAACCCGAGACCGGGCCGCTAATGGAACTGGTTTTTAAGACTTAAGTCGCGTATTTGCGTTAAAAGCTAAAAAGAAATAAGGTTGTCAACTATTAGCATGTGGTAAGTTCTCTTTCTCAAACTATTCAAGGTGAGTTCTATTTGTAAAACAACTCAAGGCGAATTCTTTTCGCCCGTGTCTTCTCTCTAGCGTCCGTTTCATATTTTAGTGTAAGTATTTCATATAAGGTTTATTCATCTCTCTGAATAAGCTAATTATATTCAAGAAGGCAGGAAAAAAATTTGACCTCTTATTTTATTCCATAGTCTATTTGATTAAAAGTTTAAAACAAAATTATTATAGTTTGATTAAATCTTATATTGATATTTTTTTGAATAATTATTATTTGTTTAGAACTTTATTGATTTTTTTATATTTGTCGTGTTTTAAAGTTTATAAAGTGTGTATTATATATTTACAAGTTTGAGTGAATATGCAATCTGATTTGACCTTTCGGGTTAACCTGAGTCAACCGACTGAAATTTTTTTATACAAACCTGATCCGAATTAAAAATTCGATTTTAAAACATTAATTTTATGTTTCGTTGCGTGAAAGCTGGTGCACGGACTCTTTTTTGTTTAAATCTTTTTGTAGTTTCCATACTAGCTATAATATATTAAATTAAATTAGATTATATTATATTATATTATTCTACCTATAATAAATGTTGTGGCGTGAATGGCCATATCTACGTGGTCCTTTCTTTATTCAGGCTTTCCTTTTCTTTGTTAGTATAACTAGGTTATTAACCCGTGTACTACACGAGCTAAATAGAGATATATAATATTAGATAAGTACAAAGAAAAAGATAATGATCAAGAAATTTAAAAATTATGATTGATATAAAATTCTCATAATATATTAAATAATAATTTAATACATTTAAAAAATTTATTATGTTTGATAAGTTATTGATTATTTCATAAAAAAACTAAAATTATTGAGTAATTAATCAAATCTACATTAGTTTTATCAAAATTTTAAAATAAAATTTTACTTTTGATAAAATTGGTAATTATCTTAATTGATGTTTTCTTAAATTGGTAATTCAATGTGAGCTTGACATGTGGCGTGATGATGTGGACACTTTATAAATGAGACATGTGGCACAATTTTTATTGCTTTATTAGGATTAAGATTCCAAAAAAGTTAGCAGCCATCAATCAAATCAGTACATGATATTGGTTGATATTTTTTTAATATTATAATAAAGATGAAGAAAACAATAATAAAGAAGGGATCGTTTTTATCTTTTCAGCTTCTACTCAACATTTACCAATACTTACAGGCTTATTGCGCTGTTAAACCAGAATTAAATCGTTATTAACTTTTAGTTTGGATAGATTTTTTTTCAGATGATTTAGTATTGGTTTTTGATGTTTAAAAACTGTTATTAAAGGTTTAACCTACAAAATCATCACAAGAATATCATGAACACACCACCTACTTGTGAGTTTGATCTAAATACGATCCATTTAGCTAAACGTGTTGTCAGATTTGACTCAAAAGAACTGACCCGAACCTTTTTAGACTAAACCCAGAGCCACAGATTTCAATCATACCAATAATTTACACCCCGAATAAAAAGTAATGTGTACGAAGTAAACTTACCAGCTGTCAATGAACACTTTATCTTGAAGCAATTGCATCAAGGGGCCTAAGGCTATGTGTAATGGATAAAGCCCCATAAAGCCCCACAAGGGGCATTATGCGCCATGTGGACGCTGACTGGGCAAGGGGCTTTATGGGGCTTTATGGTGTAGTGGATAAAGCCCCATAAAGCCCCACCATCATTACTTAATATTTCTTTATTTTTTATTGTATTTAAACTATTTTAATTAAAATAAAAATTTCAACTAATTAAAAATAAAAGATTACAACTTAATTAAAATAAAAATTACAACTAATTTAAAAAAAAAAATACAACTTAATAAAAATAAAAATTACAACTAATTTAAGAAAAAAAAATTACAACTTCCATTTCTTTTTGATTCGTTCCATCTTTTTCTGATGGAGGGCGAGGTAAACCGGATCGGCGTTTTCAGGCGGTTTTTGGGCGAGGAACTCGAGATCCTTGTCGAGTTGATAATCGTCGATTTGCTCGACTTGCTTTTTCTTCGACCGTGCAAGATCTTGAATACTCTCGGCCATCACCGCTTGCAATTCGGTGACCGGAGCCTTTCCACGGTTAGCCCTCGCGAAATCTCGACCTCTTGGCCTCCCACTAGTAGTCTCCACGGGTGGAGTCGGAGCATCATCCTCATCATCATTGTCCGAATCATTCAAATTAATATCGAATGTTCGAGCGGTGGAGTCAAACGACTCGGGATCGGCGGAAGACGACGTCTTGGATTTCTTGCTTTTTCGGGTTTGACGTGTTGT
Organism: Deinandra increscens subsp. villosa; assembly: GCA_039602395.1. NCBI lineage: Eukaryota > Viridiplantae > Streptophyta > Magnoliopsida > Asterales > Asteraceae > Deinandra > Deinandra increscens. The sequence continues at coordinate 13,576,467 of JBCNJP010000007.1, read as the reverse complement.
TATATCCGCTTTCGATCTCCACTTCTCGCTTTGGTAGAGAAACGACCAACACCTTTTGAGAGTGAAGTGACCACGCTCCGCTCCATATTCGATCACCGCCCTATCGTAAATGTCGGCGTCGTTCGCACCACTCGGCCAATTTGATCTGGACCGATCATAGTAAGTTGAGAAAGCTTGACATTTTTTGTTTATTTCTCTCCATTTGGACGACAACGAATCCGGGTTTCGGTATTCCCCCTTCCCCATCAAGGTGAAAAACTTGGACCGAATCTCGTCCCAAAATTCTCTCGCATCTTGATTGTTTGCTAAAAAAAAAAAGAGACAAAAGTTAGTAAAAAAAAAATTATTTTTTTTTAAAAAATATAACTTTTAGTTAAAAAAAAAACCTTTTGTCGGGTTCTCCGAAGCTTCAATGTAAGCTCGACAAAGAGCGTAACACTCGTCGTCGCTCCAAAATTGTATCTCCTTCGTCGTTCTCGCGTCGGCCTCCTTTTTTTTGTGAGATCGTTTGCTCTTTCCTCTCCTTTGTTTTGGTTGTGATGCACCGACCTCTTGTGTTTCTTGGACGATTTCATCATCCTCATCTTGAAGAGAAAATGGTTGAGATGCTCGAGGGGTTGGAGTTTGTCGCGAGGTTGGAGAAGGTCGTGGGGTTGGAGAAGATTGAAATGGTTGAGGTGGATAACCTCCAAATTGTGGTTGGGAGAATTGGGAAAAACCTTGAGAGTAAAGGTTCATGCTTGAGAATTGGTTCGGGAAAGGTTGAGTGGCGGGGTTCATTGGCGGGTATTGAGGGGGAGGCATGTTCATAAACATTTGCCAAAGGTTTTGATCGGGTTCGTTCTCCCCGGTATTAGGTCGAGAGTTGGGTTGGTTGTTGGGTTGGTTGGGAAACATTTTTAAAAGAAAATAGATGAAGTAGAAGAGAATTGAGTTGGTGTGGTGTGTGAAAGTTTATAAAATATGTGGGGTATTTATAGTGAAAAAGGTGTTTAAATTAAATTTTTAAAAAAAAAAAAAAAGTTAACGGATATATAGCCGTTCAACGGCTAAATTTTTTGACTTTCCTCCTTTTCTCCGGCGTTATCACGCTGACGCCCCGGGCGAATTTGGGCTCCATAACGCCCCATAACGCCCGGGCGTAGTGGGCCGGGGCGTTATATGGGGCGTTATGGGGCGTTATGGAGCCCAAAAACGCCCCACTACGTTTAGCCTAAGGATGCGCAATCTTCGTTCGGGATGAAGTATTTGGCAACAGGAGTGAGTCCATACACCCGAACACGCCTTGATTCATGGACCTCTTCGGTGCAAGTGACAATTGAATGGCTCGCTAGCAAACGAAGCATCCGGTCAAGCATGTTAGGAGCATCTTGGTTGGGGATTGCTAAACGAGAAGCGATATCATGACTCGAGAGTCGGGCATCGGGTCCCGCCTCGGCTATAGTGTCTAAGATCTTAAGCTTGATTGTATTAACTAGCACCATGGTTAGTGATGCGGAGCTAGTCAATTCCATTGCATAAGAAAAATGATCCTCACTTGAACCCATTTTGACAAAACTCTTATTTGTTTAGACTCTCCATCTCATCATGTTTCAATCATTTATATAGATACAAATTTAACAGGGTGTCGAGGGTTAGGTAAGAGTTATTTTTTATTTTTTATTTTTTAGTTTTTCAGAGGAACGTTTGGTCTCAGAGAGAACCCCGATTATTTCCAGGAAACCCCTGTTTCTAGTCCTGAAAAATATTTTTGTTCAAACCCGGTTTTAAACCCCAAGACCAAACGTTCACCAACACCAGTGACGGATTCAAAAAATTTTGTCAGTGGATGCAAAAATGGGTCACGTTAGAAATAACAAGAGCGGAACGGGTCGGGCTAAAAATGGTCATATTGAAAAGGGTCGGGTTAGAATGAGTCATATAGAAACGAGTCAGGTTAAAATGGGTTGATGAAAGTAAGTATGATAATTATATAGACACTAGACGATAAACACAAACTTCAACTTATTTTACAATTTGAGCGTTACAATTTTGTGGACACTAATTAGTAGAGTCGGGTTTAGACCGGCGACGAAAGTAGAACACTTTAACTAGAATTTACTATAGAAATTTAGTTTTGTAACACAAATTGGTATATATATTTTTTAAATTTCTTCAGTATAAACTAGCATATGAACAATTGTTGGCCTTTATAATATTATTTTGCATTTGTGTCTAAAAAACTTAATTAACATTATTTTTATAAATTGAAAATGATTTTAAACTATATAATTATTTAAAAAGGAACATAAGACTTTAAAAAATGAAATAATTTATAAACATAAATTAATTTAAGTCGTAACCAAATAACACGAAAGGGTCTTTAGGGGTCGGAGACTTATCGCTGGGCAGATTGTCATTGGGGTCAAAGAGTGGGTTGAGTTCTGGCTGAAGAACAGGAGGTTTGGTAAAGGAGCTGGGTAAGTTTTATTAATGTTATGTTTTTTTTTCTGTTTTGTTTTCAGGGCGGACCCATATTACAGGGGGTTAAGCGAACCCCATCGGTTTTCGATTAGTAGTAGAGCGTTATTAGTGAAAATTCTAATGGCCCCCATGAATATATATAAATGACCCCCACTAAATTAAATTAACAAGCTTCAAAGTGGCGCAGTGCCAAAGCGGAGAGCTGTAAGTTGTAAGGCATTCTTGAGCCTCGGGTTCGATTCCTTTCCTCTACGATTTTTTATATCTATAATTATTATTTTTTTAATTCAAACCCCCTGAAATTAAAACCCTAAATCCCTAATTAATCTCTCGTCCCTCGTACGCTCCTACGCTCAGACGCTCCTCCACTCACTCTCTAGTCTCTCGATCACGCTGCCGACAGCCACCACCACGCTGGCGACCGGACTCCACGACGTCACGACCTTTCCACCTCACTGCCTCAGCCCTCAGTCGACTCTCTGTCCCTCTGGCCTCTGCGTGAGTGCGTGACTGCGTCCCTCTCCCTCAGTCCGATAGTCCCTCTCGATTTTACAGCTCGAGTAACTCTTTTTTCTTCAAAATTTTATGCTATGTAGACCTATTTAGTGATTAGAACAGATTTGATAGATTGTTTTGTTGTTTTGGGAGACATTTGGTGATTTCACTGATTTGGTCATTATTTGGGTATAAGTCTTGAGGATTCTCATTTCTTCTAAGTCTTCTATCAAATTCATGGGTTAGTGTACATCTATTCTTTGTATATTTGATTATAGATATGAAATTGACACTTGAAAGATTATTGATACTTGATAAATTGATTACTTGATAGTTGATACATGGTTGAAACTTGATTTTAGGGACAATTCATAACTTTTTTAAAAGAAAGGCATCATGTATGGATTCAAGTAGATATAGTCAGAAACCAATTTCATCTTTTTTTAAAAGAAAGGCATCGACATGGAAGATCTTCCATGGGATCCGTCCCTACGGAAACCAATTTCATCTTATCATCCGAATCAAAAGGATGATATTAGACTAGCATATTTATCTAAAGGTCCATGTCAACCGAAAATGCATGATATAAACTTGAAATTGATGCTAGTGGTCCTCAAATAATACTAGATAATTGATACATGATTTGACTTTCTTTTTTATTCTAATTGGTGGTCCAAAGTTTAGAATGTTCATTTTGATTCTAATGGGTGGTCCGTGGTCTTAGTTCAAGGTTTTTAGTCATGTTATGTATTTCACTGTTAGTTGAAAGTTTCTTCATATTAATTATGTTTACTAATGCAATTTAAATTCCCCTTATTACAGTTGCAGCCTGCAAGTTTGTCAGTGTCTTTGGCTCTTATTTGATTAATATTTAGGTTAGTTTAGTTTTATAAACAAGTTTTATTTTCTTCATATGTTTACTTTCTCTCGCTCACTCGTGGTTTCTGCTATCTTATGTGGTTCTACATTTTCTTATGCCGTATATGGTTTTGCTTACAGGTTTTGTACTGTCACGGCTTCCTTTTCGCTTCTCAGGTTAGTAATCTTTCATAGTTTAGGATGACATGAAAATGATATTAAGTCATAAACTTATTAGGATGACATGAAATTTAGATGGTGATGGGTGTTTGATACTTTGATTGGAATTTTAGTAAAAAAAACCCGACCCGACCCAAATAGTATAATAACAAGATGATGGAAATCCAAGGACCAAAAAAATCCGACCCCATGAAAAATATTCCCGGGTCCGCCACTATTTCTCATCCTTTTCTTTTGTTCCTTAGTTTGGGGTTGCGCATGTAATTTGGCTCGTTTGCATGCCGTTTGGGGGGGGGGGGGTGTTGGTGAATAATAGTTGGCTTTTTTAAAAAAAAAAACATAAAAGTAGCCAAAAAAAACTAAGGTTAAAGGGTCGAATACAATGAAACTTTGGAATACTTTTAAACATTTAAATGTAAATCGTATAAATTAAAAAAGTAAAAATACATGTGCTGTCAAATGTCAAGGGCTCTGTGTCTAATGCCTATCTCTATGTCTACGATACGTGTACAAAATTGTTTAAAGTAAAATGAAGCGTGCTTTATTAACTAAAAAGACATATTTACCGTCTATATATCCTCTTCACTTCATATTCTTCATGTATATGAACCAGTCTCTATCTCTACATTCACTGCCGAAAATTTTGAGTCTTCTTCATATTTACCGTTTCTCTCTAAATCAATTGATGATTTGGGTCTTGGGTGCCTAGTAAAAAAATTCTTGGGTGTCTAATCACACGTTTACAATTAAATAACATCATCATATTTAGTTCAGTGGGTGCCTAGGACCCACTGAATACACATTAAATCCACCCTTGACCAACACCAATAAACGAAGGTGACCTTCATTCATGTCACACCCTCACCACTAGCGGAAACATGAGAGGTGGCTATATTGAATCATAACACAAATATCAAGAATACACTAAATGCATTTATTAATAGTCGAATAATAATAGATTATATTCGGTTTAAATAACAAATAGAAACAACCAAAGAAAATAAGTGTATGTTATTTATTTTAAATCTAGCTAGGTCCACTAAAGTCTTGTCCTTTAATCTTAGCGTGAGCATAAGATAGTTGTAGTTTCCTTCACGTGAAAAAAAAAATGCTAAAATAGGTCAGCTAAAAAGTTGGTGAGAACATAGGTTTAGATATATAGATATTATATGATATCAATATGTAAACCAATAATAATTTCAAAATACAAGTATTTAAACATTCATACATACATGAGTCCACAAACAACCCTAGTGATCGGTAGCTGATAACGGGTGTCGAGACCGCTACAAATAATCCTAAACTTAAACCTATAGATAGGGTAAGTAGGGTATCAATCCACGGGAGTTAGTGGTCACTAGTGATTTAGAATTTAACTACCCTAACTAAATTAACTACCTAAACCTAGATTATTGTCACTAACCTAGATTGATCTAAATTAAACTAAACTAATTTAATCTAAAGAATTAAACTAAATTGCCTCTTGGCTGTTTTGCTTGAATTGGAAGTAAACTAGCAACTTAACTAAAACTACTAAATAAATTACTTATGAGACAAGTTAACTACTTTTGGATCCTGGTTGGCTACCGATCTGGGCAAAACCTAATCAATTGCTAATACTACATAGACATAGTCCCCAATTGCTTCCTTGACCTAATAACCTAAATTTCTAATGGGCTGATTAGTCCTGCCGCAAGAAAGTGCTAGATCATTAAACAGTGGACCACTAAAACCCTAGGTTACTAGTTAGATTAAACAATTTAGCATGCGGGTGTTCAACGGTAGCAAGTATTCCGGAACAATTAGCAATTAACCAGTTAAGAAAAGAACGATTTTACACAACCATTCACCAAAAGCAATTAAAGAAATTAGCCAACAATCATGACGATGAAATCCAATACTGTCACTACCAAATTGTTCATCATAACAGTTAATCAACTAAAATCTAAAGCTCTCAACACAATATTAAAATTGAATAATGAATAAAAAACAAACCAAACTCTCTTTGCCTTGTGTCTTCCTCAACCGCATGAAACAATCAAAGAAAAATAGGAATTGTCTTCGATCTCTGCGCATGTACACAGCAGCCAAAGGGTTGTGCCCTTCTCTTTCAGCCGTCCGTGGTTCTCTTCTGCGCACCCCCTTGATTGTATAAAATAAACCCTTTTTAATTGTTGTCACCGACTCACCATCTCATGTTCTGTGTTCGGGAGCCCAAGATCCATCGACCCATTACTTTCTTTAAATTCTTTCTTTACGACTTGGGCTCCCAGGCCCACTCCTCCTTTTAGATATTGAAATACTCGCCTGCTTTTCTTCATAAAAATCAATTGCACCTATTCTTGTATTTTTTATCTCATTTGCTCCATGCCACCAAACCCATATAATTTAGTAATTCTCATCACACCTGGAAGCCTCCTCATACGTCGCCCATGGTATATTCTTCTAGTTCCACTTAGCCTTACACAATTTTAATTCTCTGCAATATGCACATTCCCACAATATCATATATCATCTAGACTAGATACATATCTTTCTTCTTTTTTTATTTTATTACTAAAACTTAAACGAATAACAATCATTATGACCCTTAAGTTAACTTAACCATACCATTTAAGTTTATTCTCACTTCAACACACTAAACACAACAACCGATTATAGTAATATATTTTAGACCTAACTCTGTGTGTTTAGGAGATGCTCAATATATAAATAAATTAAACTTTACACCATTCTAAACGCCATAATTTATAACATTTTAGCTCAATGCACAAGAAACACAAACATGAGAAATATAATGAGAGTTTATATATTATAACTAATAAAAATATAAAATTATATATATAAAAGCGTTACAAAATATACTCTCATCAGTAGCCTTGACGTCTGATTTCTTGTCGCAAGGACTTCAGACTTATAATATGTTTGCATAATATGCAGTTTCTGATAATCCAACTCATTCCAAGTTGTAAAGAATATGTCAACCTAAAGGACATTTGGGATTGATTGGCAATCATCAGCCCGAGTACTGACTGGGCTTGTCAAGCTAATAGATTTGTTTACTTACTCTCGTGGCTTCCTCGAAGTTAATGGTTGTGTAAGTTTGTTAGAAAATAGAGGGACTTGATAGTAAAAAGCGACATAGAATATTACAACATGTATAAATCATTTAAATTTACAAGTTATAGATAATTGTTATTACATCAAACATATAACAAATCTTAAAGGTTCTTTCTCTACTTGAAAAACTCGGTACTTGAATATTGTTTCCCTCTCTCGCCGGAAAAATGAACGGTCAGTGACCATTTTCTCATCTCTTCACTCCGGTTAGTTCACCGGTATTTCTCCATTATCGTCTCTTCGTGGGCTAGTGATCTCTGTGGTGGGTTTTGTTAGGGTTTTCCCATCCTCACCATAGATTGCATCCTCCATAGGGCGGTTGAGTGTGGAAATACAAGCTGCTACTAACAGGAGCTCTTGAAGGACTGCCCGTATTTTCGAATCTGCTTTTGAGAGAGAAATAAAAACCATAAGACTGGCTGGACAAAGGTTGAACGGAAAGGAGGTCGACGATTGGAGAAGGATCCCCCCTCAGGCAAGTTCATGTCATACTTGTAGAAGCATATTCCTATGCTATGAGTGTCTCGTGTATTGTATCTATGTGAGCGAGTCTTTGTATGAAGTGTAATGACTATATCATTGGCACCGGACCAGATGGTCCGGCGGACCAAATGGTCCGGGCGTACTATTTGGTACGCAGCCTATGTAGTCACTTACTATAAATAGGTTGTGTTAGAATGTGCATGAGAACGAGTTGAATACTCTGAGTCATTCTACACCTTTCTGTGTGTGTTTCTAGAGAGAGAAACTAGAGAGCTTGTGTTTGTATCTTCAAGTGATCAATACAATTCTCTTATTTACATCTGTGTTCATTACGTTTGATCAAAGAATGCAGTAGTAAGATCGTTTCTCGTTTCTACAATACTATATCTCCAATCTTCCAGAGGGATGCCGGAGGGAGATTATTTTCGAGGAATGCAAGAAGTTGGGATTCGTCACGTAGAAGAAGCAGGTCGGGTGATATCTTTGGATTCGTCAAGTTTGAAAAGGTAAATGATAAATGGAGGCTAGAGGAGGAGCTTTGCAACATCCGCGTGGGAAACCTCAAGATCTCAGCAAATCTTGAAAGGTTTAATCGAGATGGGCTACGTATCATGCATTAATCCTCGCCTGCTCGGAACCCTAAATCTACCGGAGATTTTCCATCATCTCACCCGCCGGAATGGGGTGCTCCGGCAACCAAGTTCATTCCTGGGAGAATCCTTTGCTTCGCTACTTCAAGGTGTCAAGGAATCCAGTAAAGTCGAAACAATCGATTTAGGGGAAAGGATTACATCTCCTCTCTTTGAATGGGATGGGAAAGCCCTCCTTGGTTATGCTAGTGACTTCCGTCATCTCTGCAACATGGATACTTTGACCAACCCTGTGGAAGTTCTCATCTGCAAACCAAAGTTTATCGGGCGTTTTTATGTTCTCCTCACCTTTCCAGACTCTGAAGCAACAAATCTCTTCCTCGAATATAAAGAACTCTGGAAGAATTGGTTCATAAAGCTCAACAAATGGAACGGTCAATCGTTCACGCCAAAACGTATTGCCTGGCTTGACATCCATGGAATCCCTCCAAAACTTTGGGAGGGGAACGTTTTCGACTCCATCGCTGGAACGTTTGTGAAAGTGATCAAAGCCTCGGAAGTTAGCCTAAACGATTTCAACTTGTCTAGAAGCAAAGTTGGGGTGATGGTTAATTCTAGGGATAGAATCAAGGAATCCGTTACCATAGTTTGGAAAGGACGAAGATTTTGCTGTAGCGTAACGAAAGTCATGTAGAATTGGGAACCCGATTTTGTTAGCAGAATGGCACGTCAAACCGCCTCCTCGGACCTGCATAAGGACGGACCTTCTGATCAGGCGGTCGGAGCCGCCAGAGAAGATGAAGGGCCAGGTTCTTCGGTCCCCCCCCCTTTGCATGGGGAATGTAACAGTAACCCTACATTTTCCAAAAGTCATGATGACCCCTCCTTGGAAGCCCAAATGTATGCTGCCCCGCCGTCTCCTCCCCCCCCCCCCCATCCTCCGGTCATTGGGCCTACTAGGACTCCTTTTGTGTCTATCCAAAAAAGAAGGTGATCCAGAAGCCCATATCTCCCCTCTGACCTATAGGACCTCCCTTCCTTTTCTCTGGAGCTCCCCATCCCTGGCCCATCTGATTCAACGGAAACCTCTTCTAGTATTAACCTAAACAACCCCCCCCCCCCCCCAAGAAGAAAATTGGGACTTTATTAAAATGAAAGAAGAAGGGCATGCAGACTGTTACGGGAGACCCTGGGGATCCTCCTCAAATTCCCTCCCTGGCGCTTAGAGGCATTGCTCTCGTCGATGAAGTTGCTGATACAATAAGAGTTAACGCGTGCGTCGGAATCCATCTGGAAAATCACGAAGTCGAGGTTACTAACATTATCTGGGCAATGGAGTTGACAAGGTTGTTTAATGGATATTATCTCTGTGAATATTCATGGGGTTGGCAATAAGGACAAAGGTGTTTGGATCAAAGGAATAAAGGCTGCCAACAAGATAAGTTTCCTTTATTTTCAAGAAACACAATTTAGATATGGGTCCAAGATTCCGTTTAGAAACTATTGGGGAAGAGATGGCGCCGTCAACGAATGGGTCAACGCCTCCGGTCGTTCAGGAGGTCTCTGGTGCTCTTGGAATCCTGCCGTCTTCCAACACACCTCCGTCATCAAGGACGATAATTTTATGCTCGTCAAAGGGAAAATTCTAGGTTCCGGGGACTCGATCAACATTATTAATGTTTATGCCCCATGATGTGCTCGGAACGATTCTAAAAATACTATAAAAACCTAGACCTAAACCTAGACCTAGACACACCTAATTTTACCGAAAATACCTAAACTAAACCGAACCCTAAGGCAAGTGTACCTATCGGATAGTAAAATAGCCAAGGCAAGACCGGGAATATCGAACCCTAAGGACACTACTAAAGACAAGAATTTAACCTAGACCTAAGAAATGGAAATTTGAGTAAATTGATTTGGGTTTTTTGCTTTGATTAAGATTTAATTAACTTAACTAATCAACGAACGATCAAACGAAGACAGGAGATCTTGGGAAAATTCAGATGAGAGAGGAATATACCACCTAGACCTAGACTTGCAACTGATGCTTAACTCTACCTCGGCTCTAACTAATCTGATGGTGGCTAGTTCACCTTTTAAGTCCTTCCTAGCTACTCTTCTAACGCTCGAACAAGGGTTCACCTTTTAAGTCCTTCCCACTTCAATTACCCTAGCCACCCTCGGATATACCTAAGGTGCACCTAGACTAACCGGAGCTACCAATGACAACCATGAATGACACGAATTAGCAAGCTAATCAAAAATCCTAGGACACTTCCTTTTGAGACAATGCAACCCTAGAACTTTAACCAACCCAACTACCCGTTAAACCTGTACCTTTTGAGTCTCCAGTTTAGCAGCACATTACAATCAAACTATCAACTAACTATCAATGCAATAGCCAAGGAAACCCTAACTACACTTTAGCAATTAACCCTAAAGTCAACTACTTTAGCTAATCTACCTAAACCGAAAGACATTCGCGGGTAAATTAAGCATTAATAATCAATTAGCAATCTGCTCATAACACACATATACATCAAACATGGCAATCATTGGAATTTAATAGAATCGTAACATCAATCAACTAGTCAGAACCGAGAATAAAGTTAAAACATCAATTACTCATCAAACGGTCTAGATGGCATAATTAGTTTAGCCTACAATCATGTTCTGAACAATAAAAATAATAAAGTCTGAAACTTGATTCAAAAACATGAGAGTAACTAATAGTTAAAACGAAAACGAAGTAATCGGAAGAACCGGTGAATGATTTGTAGTGCAATTCCGATCTCCCAATGCTTCTCCTTGATCCCAGCTCTCTTCTCCTCTGAAAATCGCCCTTAATCGCTCTGGAATTCGTCTGGAGTTCGAAGCCTCCGAATTGAAACCCTAAAAGTCGAATTTATATCGAGAAACCTTCTTTTGCGGGTTTTAGACCTCCAAGCGTATCGCTTGGAATTGTGTTCTGTCTAGGCGATACGCCTGGTCCTCACATCACGACAAATTAGTCGGGTTTGACTTTGTAAACCGCCTTTGACCTTCCTCTTTCGCGCGTATCGCTTAGAACTGCCCATTTTCCAGGCGATACGCCTGGAAACCAATCTTCAGCTCTTCATTCTTTCTTCCAATTCCTTCCACCTTTCACTCGTAGCCTCGGGATTTGTCAATTACCTATAAAACTTATAAGAAAACATAAAAAGGACCAAAAGACTTCAAACTTTAATAAAAGCACTTAAAACAAATAGAAACTGACTCAAATGGACTCAAATTATAAAATAAAAGACTCTTAAATTAGGATGTGTTTGCAACACATCAAACATCCCCACACTGACTCTTTTTTCGTCCTCGAAAAATACTGCAATGGAATCACAACCAGGAAATTGACTCCTAAACCTTTAACATTCCAAAATTCAACAGCCACCATACAATTCCACAAACCATAATGTAATAACACCCTAACTACGATTGCCGATATTTCGATCCGATTAAACCCAACCACCAACCTTTTCTTTCGCCCCCATGTGTTTATAAAATTACCAGATATAAGTTCAGTCGCAATGGATCCCACTAAAGAAAGGTCAAGTTCAACCTATTACCGAATCATATTCAGTCAAAGCAAAGGGTATAATTGATTTAAATTTATATATTTTCTCCAACCCCCCTTAAACCAGATACTAGAATGTCCAAAGAATAACTATGAATTGATACGCAACTTTTTTAAGCATTTATTCACTAAACTAAAATTTTCTTCCATTTTTTTTTCTTTTCTCAATTTTTTTTCTTTTTATTTTCTTTTTTATAGTTGGTTACTTTTACCTAAAATTACCGACGGACATCACCAGAGGTATTCTTTCACAAGGTCTTACCCCCGAAATCATACGTGAGTATTTTGCCCGCGAGATCAGGAACATCATCAGAGGTACTTACCACGGGATACTATCCTTAGTTCGTACATGAGTATTTTGCTCCTTCTCTCAAATTCATTAGCCAAATTATTAACTACTATGCTCAATTGAAATTCTAAGGACATAAGAGTATCTAGCCTAAAGCGGTCTCTTTCCTCCTAATCATCAGATTCAGAATCCCTATCACTCCTAAAATGGGAACCCACTAGCAGACTGATTAGCATATTTATACAACAATAAACACACATGCTATTTAAGCTACTCCTAGATCAGCTGGGCCTACCGACACATCATAGTTTAGTAATGCTTTCCATTCTCACCATACTTATCACAATGCCCAAATTATTAATTAATTTAACCTTTAAGCACAGTTAGACAATCAATTCCCAGTTTTACTATCATTTCCCATTAACTGCAGCCAGAATCTCGGACATTTTTGAACAATTTTTTCAATTTTTTTTTTCAAATTTTTCAATTTTTATGACTCAATAACACACCAAAAATAACAGAAAAATAAAAGACTGACTAAATACGAAAGTATCCCATCCCCACACTTGAATCACACATTGCCCTCAATGTGGAATGGAATTAAAAATAAAGCAGAAATAAAAGCACGAAAAACAAAATAAATGCAAACTAAAAATAAAACAAGATAAGTTGAAACGTGTTCACCTGAAACTCCAGAGACTCAGCACAGCGACCACAAACGATCCACCGCAAACTCCGGTAAACAGAAATAAAATAAAAATTAAAATTTGAAAATTTTTCTGACTTACCTCCTCCAGGCGTATCGCCTACAACCGTGCATCTCCCAGGCGATACGCCTGGAACTGCACACAACCGGCCCGCCAAAGAATGCAAGCGTATCGCCTATAACCTACCAACCTCCAGGCGATACGCTTGGAGCGTGATTTCCAGAGAATTTTTGGAATTTGACCCCAAAAATTTTCTATCTCTTTTTCTCCACAGCAACTCCTATAGTCGAACTTTTCAGCAAAAATCCTGCACTTTTGCCTGCACAACTCACATTTCCCAAAGCCTGAATCTCCAGAATCACCTGCAAACACCAAAAACACAAAAACAAAAGACGCAACAGGCACAAAAACTAAAAATTGCAGAAAATTAAAACACAACTACACAATATACACAACCGGGTACTTAATCAATTCAGCACAAATCAGAAAAACGAACCTCCCAAACCATCCGGAGGTTTCGATTTCACATCTTTGACTACAAAACTACCGGTATCCATCCGGTTCTCTATCCTACCAACTATCTAACCAACTTCCTAACCCATAAAGCATCTAAACTTCTACTGAACTCTCAACAACATCTTAACCTTCCAATGCTTATAACGACCCGGTAGAAACTCGACATTCTTTCTAGAAAACTCAATGTCCGGGTCATGTTTCGCTCACAACCACATACCAACCTCCCCACACTTGGCCTAAACTCAACCTCATCATGCACAATACCTAAATCACCAAGTGTGGCTCTTCCTAACTACCTCTTCAACCATCGACTTCACTCTCCACAATTACCAACTTCTCGGGTTCTCCTAACGGGTCAAAACTCTCATTCTTATCACATAAAATCTCTAACCCTCCTAGATTTTCCCCACACTTATCCACTATCACCACTTCATCCTTGACTACCTCACCTACCTTCTCAACTATCTCACCGGGTTCTTCTAATGGGTCAAAAACTTCATTTTTATCAACTAACTCAACTAACCCCCCGGTGTCCTCCCCACACTCATCCTCTTCAAACTCCTCATCCTCTAATCGATTACCTACAACCACCAAATCTATAAAGGACATGAAAGTACCTATCAAGCACACAGATTCGGGGCCCTTATCCTCTTTTCTACCCACCTTAAACATCACACTCTCATTCTCAACCCTCAAAGTTATGGTACCCTCAAAAACATCCACTAAAGCACGGGCAGTCCTAAGAAAAGGCCTACCTAAAATCAGAGGGCAACTAGCATCGTATGCACAGTCAACTACCACAAAGTCTATAGGGAACACAAATTTATCAATTTGAACTAGCACATTTTCCACTATTCCTTTGGGTCTAACAATCGATCTATCTGCCAAAGAAATTGTCATCCTAGTCGGTTCCAACTCGCCTAATCCTAGGTGCATGAAAACAGAATATGGCATAACATTAATCGAGGCACCTAGATCAGCTAAAGCACATGTAACAGATGAATCACCAAAAGAGCACGGAATTGTAAATGTACCAGGATCAGTCAATTTTTCAGGCAATTTATTTTGAACCACAGCAGAACAATTAGCATCAAGAGTAACATCTGAAAAATTTTCAAGCTTCTTTTTATTAGTTAACATATCTTTCAGAAATTTAGCATACTTAGGCATTTGTTTAATGACATCAGTAAAAGGTAAAGTGACCCTAAGTTGCTTAAGAAGCTCTAAGAACTGATTATATTCACGTGCATTCTTCTGTTGAACCAGACGTTCAGGATACGGCACTTTCTTCAAATCGTCCTCTGTAATCGGTCGAGGCGCAAATCTCACTCTCTTCTTCTCTTTAACAGCCTCCCACTTCAGCGGCTTCTCCCTCACTACCTCCGCCTCGACGTTTGGTGCGGTACTTGCTGGCGTAACGCTCTCGTGCACCCTCCCGTCCGGCGTCTCCAACTCAATCTCCTCATCGACCGGCTCCTCCTCAACTACCGCCGGCGATGGACTCTGGACAACTCTCCCGCTCCTAGTGGTGATGGCATTCACATTGGCATTGGGGTTTTTGTAAGTACTACCGGAAAACTGACCCCCACGGGAATTGAGCTCCTTCAGCTGCTTCGCTATGTCACCGACTGACCTCTGCAAATCCAGGAATGAAGCTTGTTGATTCCTCAGTAACGTATCATGCTCCGCCAGCTTCTTCTGTGTGGCCTCATCTCTCGCGTTCATCTGCTGCAAAATCTGCGTTTGGTTCATGACCAGCTCTGTAAGCTCCTTCATGGTCGGCCCTTCAGTTTCCTCCACCATTCTGATTATACCTTGGTTGAAAACCAGGTGGATTTCCTCCCTCTCGCCATCCTGAATTTTGGCCACTCCTCCACCCAGACTGGAACGAATTACCGAACTGGTTTCGGTTTCCAATGTAATCCACCTGCTCAGCGGGAGCAAGCGGGCAGTCTCGAGTGTCGTGAGCGCCTCTGCACAGCTCACATTTGGCTTTGATGTGGAGTTTGATTTCTTCTAAAGTTTTGTAAATATTCTCTAACTCCCTAGGTGACATGGTTTCTGAGCCAATGTGATTGACACCCCGGGTGGATGTAGATGGAACGAGTGATCTAGTCGGGGCCAAGGTGGCTCTCCGACCTCCGGGTGCCTGCTGTTCAGCAAGTGCGAAGCTCTCAAACAGTTGATTTGCATTCATCCACCGTGAGCTTCTCCATCATATGCCCTCCAGCCGAAATATTGAAATCCTTCTGAACAGGATAAGGAAGTCCATTATAGAACTTTTCTATGATCGCCCAGTCCGTCAACCCGTGTTGCGGACATCTACTCAGAAGGGTGTTGAATCTCTCGTATGCGGCAGAATAAGGCTCATCGGGGTCCATCTTGAAAGAGTGGATTTCCTCCCGAGTACGTGAAGCCTTGGCTGGGGGATGATACTTCTTCAGGAATTTCGCGGTAAGATCGTCCCAGGTGGCGATCGAATTCGGCGGAAGCGTCTCAAGCCACTCGGCGGCTCGAGACGTAAGGGAGAATGGAAATAAACGCAAGTAGATGATTTCGTTCGCGACTCCGGTGAGTCCGAACGTGTTGCAGATACGAATGAAACGGGAGATATGCGTCGGTGCATCTTCGTCCTCACGTCCATGGAACTGGATGGAATGCGTCAAAGCGTTGATGACGTGGGACGGAACTTGCCAATTCGCGGTGTTGGCAATAGCAGGCTGTGCAATAGCAAACCGGGCCTCGGTGACTCCGGCGCTAGCCTGCTCGTGGACGGTGCGACGTGCCGCCATGGATGAAAGATCGGGAAATGGGATGGGTTTGGTGTCGCGTGTGGTTTGTGTGGAAGAAGATGGTTTGGAATGGGTGGTGGTGGAAATGATGAACGCCTCTAGCTCGGTGCGTAGAAGGCGAAACCGTTCACGAATATCCGCGTCGGGATCAGAAAGTGGTGACAACTCAGGAGGACCTCGTGAACGGGTGTGTGGCATAAAATGATGAAACTGACTCAAAGAAAAAATTACAAGAAAAAAAATCTAAAACCTAAAAATCTAGACTCGAAACGGAAATCCTAAGACTCTAGACACGGAAAAACCAAAAAGACTCAAAATTTCCTAACGACGACCTAAGTTAATCTTGCCAATTGCCAAGTGTCCCCGGCAACGGCGCCAAAAACTTGATGTGTTCGGAACGACTCTAAAAACTACTATAAAAACCTAGACCTAAACCTAGACCTAGACACACCTAATTTTACCGAAAATACCTAAACTAAACCGAACCCTAAGGCAAGTGTACCTATCGGATAGTAGAATAGCTAAGGCAAGACCGGGAATATCGAACCTAAGGACACTATTATAGACAAGAATTAACCTAGACCTAAGAAATGGAAATTTGAGTAAATTGATTTGGGTTTTTTGCTTTGATTAAGATTTAATTAACTTAACTAATCAACGAACGATCAAACGAAGACAGGAGATCTTGGGAAAATTCAGATGAGAGAGGAATATACCACCTAGACCTAGACTTGCAACTGATGCTTAACTCTACCTCGGCTCTAACTAATCTGATGGTGGCTAGTTCACCTTTTAAGTCCTTCCTAGCTACTCTTCTAACGCTCGAACAAGGGTTCACCTTTTAAGTCCTTCCCACTTCAATTACCCTAGCCACCCTCGGATATACCTAAGGTGCACCTAGACTAACCGGAGCTACCAATGACAACCATGAATGACACGAATTAGCAAGCTAATCAAAAATCCTAGGACACTTCCTTTTGAGACAATGCAACCCTAGAACTTTAACCAACCCAACTACCCGTTAAACCTGTACCTTTTGAGTCTCCAGTTTAGCAGCACATTACAATCAAACTATCAACTAACTATCAATGCAATAGCCAAGGAAACCCTAACTACACTTTAGCAATTAACCCTAAAGTCAACTACTTTAGCTAATCTACCTAAACCGAAAGACATTCGCGGGTAAATTAAGCATTAATAATCAATTAGCAATCTGCTCATAACACACATATACATCAAACATGGCAATCATTGGAATTTAATAGAATCGTAACATCAATCAACTAGTCAGAACCGAGAATAAAGTTAAAACATCAATTACTCATCAAACGGTCTAGATGGCATAATTAGTTTAGCCTACAATCATGTTCTGAACAATAAAAATAATAAAGTCTGAAACTTGATTCAAAAACATGAGAGTAACTAATAGTTAAAACGAAAACGAAGTAATCGGAAGAACCGGTGAATGATTTGTAGTGCAATTCCGATCTCCCAATGCTTCTCCTTGATCCCAGCTCTCTTCTCCTCTGAAAATCGCCCTTAATCGCTCTGGAATTCGTCTGGAGTTCGAAGCATCCGAATTGAAACCCTAAAAGTCGAATTTATATCGAGAAACCTTCTTTTGCGGGTTTTAGACCTCCAAGCGTATCGCTTGGAATTGTGTTCTGTCTAGGCGATACGCCTGGTCCTCACATCACGACAAATTAGTCGGGTTTGACTTTGTAAACCGCCTTTGACCTTCCTCTTTCGCGCGTATCGCTTAGAACTGCCCATTTTCCAGGCGATACGCCTGGAAACCAATCTTCAGCTCTTCATTCTTTCTTCCAATTCCTTCCACCTTTCACTCGTAGCCTCGGGATTTGTCAATTACCTATAAAACTTATAAGAAAACATAAAAAGGACCAAAAGACTTCAAACTTTAATAAAAGCACTTAAAACAAATAGAAACTGACTCAAATGGACTCAAATTATAAAATAAAAGACTCTTAAATTAGGATGTGTTTGCAACACATCACCCCACAAGGGGCTACTGCCAAAAAACATTTATGGGCCAGAATCCTCCAGCATATTAATTCCGATGACCTTTGGATAGTCGCAGGAGATTTAAACGAAGTTAGAGGGCCTGAAGACCGTCTTAATTCTGTATTCCAACCTGCCGGCGCTGAGCATTTCAATAGCTTCATTTATGAAGGAAATCTCACGGGATACAATATGGGAGGGCCGAAATATACATACTCGCACGGAAACGGTAAATCTTTTAGTAAAATCGATCGTATCCTTGTGAGTTCTTCTTTCATGTGCAGGTGGCCACAAGCTTCCCTAACTGCCCTTCCGAGATCGGAGAGTGATCACAGCCCTCTAATTCTCAAGTGTTCGAATGTTGATTTCGGCCCCAGTCCTTCCGTTTCTTTTCCTCCTGGCTTCATCAGCCGGGTTTAGAGGAGATCGTGAAAAATGTTCTTTCTAGTTGCCGTTTTTTATGGTAACCTGGAGGATGTTCTATCGTCAAAGCTCAAAAAGATCAAGGAGAGTGTAAAAATTTGGAACCAGGAAAGGAAGGCTGGTGATTCGAGCCGCATTAATGATCTCAACAACTCATGCAACCTCTTTGATGAGAGGGTTGAATCTGGCCTTCTCTCTGACGCTGACTTTTCCACGCGGGCAGACAAAAATAAGAGCTCAAAAAACTTCGTGATGACTTAAACCGTGATTTGCAGCAGCGTGCTCATTACTGTTGGGCTCTGGATGGCGACGAGAATAGCTCGTTCTTCCACGGCATTGATAATCAAAGGTTGGGTGCAGGAAGAATGAGTGGTTTCAAAGTGGGGAATCGTTGGGTTTTCGACCCTATAGAAATGAAAAGGGAAGCTTGGAATTTCTTTAAGAAAAAAATACAAAGATGAATGCTCAACTCGGCCTAAATTCTGCTGTGATGATTTTAAAAAACTTGACGATGCGGATGGTGCTCTTTTATGTCACCCCATCACTAAAAAAGAGATAAAGGATTTCGATTTGGATGTGCGGAAGTAATAAAGCTCCGGGGCCGGATGGCTTTGATTTTGCGTTCATAAAACACTTTTGGAGCCTCCTCGAATATGACTTTTTCTCAACCCTCAATCGTTTTCATTCGGTTGGCTCGCCGGGTAGAAGTTGCAAGTCCTCTTTCATTCATTTGATCGCCAAAAAGGATGATCCCCTCTTCCTCAACGATTATCTCCCCATAAGCCTCATCGGTTGCATCTAAAAGGTTATCTCCAAGGTCTTGGCTAACCGGCTCAAGTGCATTCTTCCTAAAGTCATATCCGAAACCCAAATGGGTTTTCTAGCCAACTGGAATATCATTGACGGGTCATTGATTGTCAATGACTTGGTCTCTTGGGCTAAGCATGTGACACCTCGTCCGAAACCCTAGGTCAAACCTCTATACTTTGACTTTTAGTTAAGTTTTAATGTGCATTAACCGATCTGATTACTGTTTAAACTGTTAATTACTGTGCCTGACCACTAACTGATGACGTAAACCTAATCCCGCGTTGTACTACAAGCGTATACCCGTAAATTCCATAAAGATTCCATAGATTAATTATGAAATTTCAGTAACAAGAAGAATACATATAAAATATATTTTTATATTTTATCCGGAACTGGTGTCGAACGTTTATATAACTGACACAGCAAACAGATAAGTGATCGTATGTTTACAACTATTCGGTTTTAAACAATCTGGATGGTCGAGCTTAAAACTGTTGCGAACTGACAAAACTGAAAACGTAAACTGTAACCCGTGTACAAAATTGAAAACTATATCTGATTATTGAAAAAACTGATGTAACCGACTCGAACAATTGTTTTTACGAAATAAAAACATCACGAACTGAAATCTTGTCAAGACTTAAGCCTAAACTCGAACCGATCACCTAATTGGGTCCGACTTGGCCCAATAGGCCCAATAAGCCTAAAACAATTAAACCGACCCCATAACTTTGTCACATTACTCAAACTTGACGAACCAAAGCATCGTGGCAATCCGAAAACCTATCCGACACACAACGGGCCCGAGCCTCGAACCAGTGCCCCGTTTGGACCCGTACGGCCCATAACCGACGAACCGGCCCAATCACACTTTTCTTTTAAATATTTTGGCCCAAACATAAGCCCAATTCAAATGGGTTTATTTTTATAAATTGAGCCCATCAACTTTGCATTAATTTTTATAAAATGGATTAACATCTTTAATTTTTATAAAAATTTATCACCACCTTTCATTAATTTTTATACTTTTATGATTTATAAAAGGTATGATTTTAGTCATCACCATCCTTCCCATACTTTATAAAACTCTTACACTACACAAAACCATTTTTTATAAAACATGGCAAATTTTATAAAAATCAAATCACCTACTTACTCAACATTTTATAAAAGACAAATGTAGGAGACTCCTTTGGTGAAATGTGGTGATTGAGATGAACACATCTCCCTAACCTATCACTCTAAAACTAGCAAATGATCACCAAATAGTAAGGCATGACACAACCCCCTCCTTCACCACTAACTCTACCTACTCACCTTACACACACTCAAACTCTTTCACCCTTTCTTCTTGCCCCTCACGAGATTTCAGCAGAAACCAACACCCCTTTTTTTTTTTTTGTCGTCCCTGTCGAGAAGTAAGCAGCACCACCACCACCTTTCACCGCTGGCACCACCTTCAACCATCACCATTAAAAACCACCACCCCCACCCTTTTTCTTCTTCTCTCGGCAGCCAACACACAACCGACCAGCACCTCCATCCTTTCTTTTTCTTTGCGGTGATCAACACCAAGCAACCCCACCACCGCCACCTTTCATCTCTTCCCTTACCCCTTTCTTTTCTCGGCCAAACAACATCCACAGCCACCACCACGAGCCACCTGCTTCCATTTCTGCACTGCTGCTAGCTGCTGCCGTGAACAACCAACCACCACCTTCGCTGCTGTTGCGATGTGGCCACTGAGCCACTGCCGTGGAGCTGTTGTACCACCTCCGTCGCTGCTGTGATGTTGCCACTGAACCGTTATCGTGTTCCGGTTGCTGCTGCTGATCGAAGATGCAGCTGTGTACCATTTGCTGCTGCCCGGAACCACCACCACAAACCACCACCTCCTTGCCTTGTTCCGGCCGTGAACAACAACCACCACCACCCTCGCCACTTTTCCTCCTCTTCCTTCTCGGCAATACAGCAACCACCACCACCGTTGCTACTTGCTGCTGCTGCTATCGTTTCCACTGCTGTTGCCCCCTCCGCCGGAGCCACTGCAGCACCTCTACTGCTGCTGCCGTGAATCACCATCGCAACCCTCCCTCTCTCCTTCTTTTCTATCGTGAGCATCAACACAGCCACCTCCCACCGCCGGGCGCTGCCACCACCGAACCAGCTTGCTCCGCCACCACCCTGCCCTGCTGATCGCTGCTGCAATCTGCCGTTATTTCCGAGGCTGCTGCCGTGTGTTGCTGTGCGAGATCCTGCCGGCTGCCGCTACTATGGACCACCGAGCGCCACCGAACCAAGCCACCACCTTTCTCTTTTATTCCGGTTTAACTCCTCCCGCGATGTGAGTCTTTTAACCATCTCGTTTACGTTTCTCATACGATTTAAACGACCCAAATGAACCACCGAGTCTTGACAACGAAAAGTTAAAACGTAAAGCTTTTCGAAAGATCGTAAACACCGAACTACATTTCCTTTTTTATTCTACTTAAACCTTAAGGTTAAGGTTTGAAAATGTGGGTTTGTGGATGATTTTATGATGGCTATAAACTCTAGCATAATTAAATGTTAATATTATCATGTTACAATTAATTAAGAATTGTTATTATCATGTGATAATATATTGTAACCTACTAGAATTATTGATTGTTATTTTAGTGGTTAATCAGCTTATTTATAAGTAATATATACTAATGACAAATTATCATGGACTTAGTTTGGACATTAGGATGTGTTATATAAACTTTGCACATAAAATGATAACTTAAAAACATTTAAATTAATTCTATGGTAAATTATTAAAACTAGTAATTTTATATAAATTACTTGGATATTAAAACTATAAAAATCTCCCCATGGAACTTGATATATAAAATGGTATCTTTTTATAAAAATATAAGTTCTAAAATAAAAGACTTAAAAGTCTTGTTTAGATTTTATAAAAGAGATAAAATGGATAAAATATATATAGATATATTTTATGTTCAAAAATGATAGAATATCATATTTTTGAATAATTGACAAAAAGTATAAAACATTTGGAATTTATACAAAAAAAGTGGAAAATGTTTTATGTTGAGAATTTTCTATAAAAAGTCTTTAACTTAAAACCCTAACTTTATTTGATAAATAAAGTCATTTAGAAATGATTTTATAAAAATAAAATCAAAAGACTTATAGAAACTATGAAAAACATATTTTTGGTTATTTTAAATAAATCAAAATAATCAAAACGTTTTAACCGGATCAAATGTTTATTTTTAAACGTTTGGAATTGAAACTAAATCTTTAAATGATTTAAAATGTTTTACGACGTAATAAATCGTAAATAATTATTTTCAACAAATAATTATCCTTATGAATTTTAGAAACCCTAATTTGAGTTAAAAATCATTTTGGTTTGTAAATATAATTACTTTAATGATAATTATATTTATATTAACTCAAAACCCTAATTTTCATAACATGAGTTTAATATTAAAATAACCTTTAATATTAACCTACTTGTGTTCATTCATTAAATCCCTAACTTGTAATAATTTAATAAAATTATTTCGACAAGTTATAATAATTATTTCGATAATAATTATCAACCCTAGTTATATATATTATAACTTAACGCGATTAATTATCCAATCGATCGAGCGAACATAAAAATAATAATAAATATTATTATTTAAAACGATGTTTAATACTTGATTGAACTGATCTTCATGATACGTTATCGCATGTTCATCCTTTGTATTTATATACATAAAGGCCTTAATACGTGAACATTCGTATTTACTGATTTTGTAAACTGATTAATTAACGGGTTTTCAAAATGCTACAAACGGGATTATACGTCAAGACTTGACCGGTATCATTTGGGTAACGTTCGTTACTCAAATGATTAAGTGGACCCTTATGCATGTTGTCTTTTGTTTTATTAGGACGTTACTTGCTAGTTGCCACTCGGCAATCCATCATCATCACTGAATCAAGTGAGTTTCACGGCCCCTTTTCTTTACAACTGTTTTACATTTATGGGGGAGAAATCATGAACTGATAAAATGCTTTTTACTTAATGTTATGGTTTACATGTTAGCCGTATGACTACATGTTCCATTCCGTATCCCAAACTATGGTACAGAGACGTTATAAACGTTTGTACAACTGAATCCCACTATTAATTGAATTCGATTAGTTCTGCTCGAAACGATAACTAGTGAATAGATCTATTTGGGTTGACAACCCTGCCAAAATTGGTAGCTCCAATCCTGACTTCGTATATTGTCAAGGGGTACACGTCAATTATTCTCGCCTGTTCGGTATTCTTGGGATAGAATGCCATGAGTGGGTAATCCGTTAGTATTCGAATTTGAGGTTCATGGTAGGATCTTACAACCACGACAGTAAACCAACGTAACATTTAAGTATGTCGTAAACTGTTACCCCAACATGCTGTAAACTGTCATTCCAACATCCTGTAAACTGTTATTCCAACATACTGTAACTGTTTTTACAAACTTACCATAGAATCATAAACCTGTGAATCTCACCAACTTTATGTTGACCTTTTTAAACTCATGATTTCTCAGGTATATAAGCTTATCATGGAAGACGTGCAAATGGAGCTTCACTGTAACTTTCGACCCTGCTTTACCGGAGTCGTAGTCCCGACCTATCTTAAATAAACTGCTTTATGATTTCAATATCAAACTAAGACTTTTATTCAAATGTAAGACAATATCATTTCACCACGGCTTTCCGCTGCAACATAAATGGTATTTTGTTTTAAATGACGTTTGAATTTAGTAGAAGTTGTTCTGTATATCTGTGACTATGATTCCGTCTCGCTCACACCCAAATCCGTTGACCGGGGTGTGACAAAGCATCACAAGTCTCCTTTGATGATCTTTAAGATTGACTTTGAGAAGGCCTTTGATTCTCTAAGTTGGTCCTTTCTGGATGACATCCTTGGGCAAATGAACTTTCCCCCGATTTGGAGATCTTGGATTTCGGGTTGTCTTAACTCCTCTAGGGCCTCGGTGCTCATCAACGGGTCTCCGACCTAAGAGTTTCAATGCTTTAGAGGGTTTAAACAAGGCGATCCGCTATCCCCTTTCCTCTTCATCATTGCCATGGAAGCATTTCACCTCATGTTCACGAAAGCCCTTCGTTTGGGAGTTTTTCATGGCTTCAACGTTCCGGGTTCCGAGCTCAATATTTCCCATCTTCTTTATGCCGATGATGCCATTGTGGTTGGGGATTGGTCCTCCCATAATCTTGACAATCTTCTGCAGCTTCTACGCGGTTTTTTTCTCGCTTCCGGGTTAAGGGTTAATTTAAAGAAATGCGGGATATATGGTTTAAATGTAAATATGGATGAAGTCTCCCTCTTTGCTGCTCGATGTGGGTGCGATGGAAGTAAGCCGCCCTTTAGCTATTTAGGGTTGCGGGTCGGAGACAATATGAACCGGGTTAACGCTTGGAAGGTGGTCGTGGACGTTTGTAGGAATAGGCTTTCTCGCTGGAAAGTTAAGCACCTCTCCATGGGAGGGAGGCTTACTCTCCTAAAATCGGTTCTCGATAGCCTCTCCACCTATTTCTTCTCGTTATACAAAGCTCCTAAGAAAGTTCTCCAAACTCTTGAGAGTATCTAGTTCAATTTCCTTTGGGGCGGTGGTTGTAATGAAAATAGTAGTGATCGGAAAATTCATTGGGTTAGCAAGGATAATATTTGCAAACCTGAGGTTGTGTGACAACCCGTCAAAAATCTAAGGTCAAACCTCTACTTTGACCGTATATATATATGTATATACATGTGCATAACTTGGTTTAGTAGTACTATTAGTGAACACTATGCACGTAAACGTTCAACCTTGACAATTTTCACGTTTGTAATGGATAAATATACCCGTAACTAAAAGGAAATTCAACCATGTGATTTGGTGGAATTTTAATAATAAGAAAAATAAAATGACTTTTATATTTTTCTTAAAACGGTGTCATAGGACATCATACCGACACCCGATGAACACTTTAAGCGAATATTTTATTTAAAACTTTAGTTAGTTTTGACTATGAAAAATATTTGAGCTTAAAACAATTTAAACAAATTATTTATTTTCTGGACGCGGTATGCGAGCAAATAAAATAAATAAAAGACGAAACTTCTAAATAAATAAATTACGACTAAAACAAAAATTGATTATCAATATATGAGTCTCGTAATTAATTTAGAAACCCGTCCCGATCAAAACGCCAGAACGATTCGGTGTGATTCATCCGTATGACGAATTGGGCCCGGTCCGGCCCAACACCGCGAAATAAACGAACCGAGCCCAAAAATAAAGCCAAAAGAGTCACCCGACACTTTTAAGCTTAAAGATAATATTCCCGACTAATTTTAGTGAATAAAGAAACGAACCGCGTAAAAATCGGAGAAAGCCTTGCATACCGGCCTGATACGAACTATACCGGCCCGACACCTGTTCCCCACATTTTGGCTCATTTAAAGTCTCCATCAACTTTGAATTAATTATTTTATAATGACACTACATTTATATTAGTTGACTTTATAAAATAATTAGAAAAAAAAGTGTTAACTTTTATAAAAATTAGCACCACCTAAATCTCCTAACTACACCACCTAAACTATAGTTAGCCTCTAACCTAACTATGGTTAAAATAAATAACACATGTTGAATTACTTCAACACTTCATCTTTTTTTTTTTTGGAACGACATCGATTAGGCGACATTGGTCTCACGTGTAAACCTACCCTTGCGGGGCTATGTCCAAGGTCGATTATTCGGACCTCCTTCAACACTTCATCTTCCTGCAACACTCAAGACCCACCCCCTTCATCCAACACCCCACTCAACCTCCTCCTTTAAATACCCACCACAACTCAAGAGGAAACACACCCCATTCTTCCTCCCTTCTCCTTTCTTCGGCCGACACTAGCCACCACCACCCCAGCCGGTGATCGGCGACCTGCTGCTGCCGCTGTCCGTCGCCCGCAACCACCACGCCACCTCCTGTCCGTCGCCACAGCACCTTCCAGCCGAACCACCACCACCTTTATCACCATCATTCCTCGCCACCACCATTATCCTCATTATCATCATTAATCACCCCCGCCATCATCCTCACCACCATCGATCATCACCGTCATCATCTTCGACCCTCGCCGCCATCATCATCATCATCACCAACCACCACCATCATTGTGATCATCAACCACCACCACCGTAATATTCACCATCGTCACTCTCACTGTCGTCCTTTTGTTCATCTAAGACTAGCACCCCAAACTCTCTTTATATTTTGTCCCATGCACTGAATTCGAACAAAACAAAGATAATTTTTTGATCCTGATGAAATCGCAGAACACAACACATCCCATTTCTATTTTTTTTTGTGCCATTTGATTTAATTCTAAAACAGCCCAAGCAACCACCTTTACACCACCGTTACACCACCATCGGACCACCGCAGCACCACCCTTTCACCACCAACGGCTAGTCCACTCGGCCACCTTCCAAACGGCCTCAACAGTTGCCCCTAACGACCACCGTAAACCACCGAAAACTAGCCTGCAAAAGGCCGCTTTACCTTTCGGGTCAAACTTTAAAAACTCGATATTTTTCGATCGGGTCTACGGAGATATTCTCGCCTCTTTCGGTTCATCACCTAGCCTAGTGCTAGAGGTAAAAGTCTAAACTTCTCAATTTAATCATTTTCGTTGTTCGTTTTTGATATTTATAAACACCCAAAACGAGTCTTGACACTTCACCCACTAAATATATATGAATGAACAAACCGTCCTAAATATTAAGCTAACGTTAATATTTAAAAACTCGTATCACAATATATATTTGACAATCGTTGTGAGGACTAAAAATATTATAGACCAAGCGGTATAAAAACTGACTCAGGGACCGTCAAAGTGACACATTGGACTAAAAATATATAAACAAATATATTTTGGACATAAAATATAAGGGTATTATTGGCTATGTTGTTATAAGAATGTGTTTCTTTTTATAAAACATATATATATTTCTAAATACCGAGCGTTTGGACTTATAATTAATAACTAAATGCTCATACTTTAGATCTTATTTTCTTTAATAACTTGAAATATTTATTTAAAGTTATTACAACTCAGTAAATTTAAGGACTTAAATATTAGTTTTCATATCGCATTACTTAACGGAATACTTATATATATATTATTTTAATTCCAGACATTGGACCTAAAAATATACGGTGTTATATTTTGAACTTACTTAACGTGAAACTTATATATTGTTACAAATATATTTTCCTAAAAGTGTTAAAAACACATCACACAGATATTTCAATCTAATATTTTATCATTTTCTAAATATAATTTAGAAAAACTATTTGAGATAACATAAACATAATAATATTTACGGAGTTAAATATTAATTATCATAACGATCATTCGTCAGATATTTGTATCGTATAGCGGTGAAGCCAACGACTAAATTTCTAAAAAAATATTAAGACTTATATTTTTCTAGAATCTTGAGAATGTTGAAACATATATTATTTCTAAAAGTTATATATATATATATATATATTTGCATAAATATTTCTATGAATATATATTTGCATAAATATTTCTATGACTTATATATAATTATTGTCTAAAATTATGAACTCAAGCTTAAAATATATAACGTGAAATTCAATAATAAAATACTTTATTATTTGTCTTGATCTAAATATATATTCTCATAACCTTAAATAATTATATGATTTATAATTATTCCTACAAGTTATATATTTATTCGACTATAAATGTATTCATTAACCTAAATATTTATTTGAACGGTAAATATTCCAAACGGGCTTTCCAAACAATACAAACGGGAATGTTATGTCAAGACTCGACCAGGATCATTGGGTAACTGAACATTATCCAACTGAAACAGTACCTTAAAACCGTCTTATTAATTATTATTAGGACACGGTTTGCTTGTTACATCCAGCGCGATACAGCTTTCATCATTATCTTGAATCAAGTGAGTTTCACGGCCCCTTTTCCTTTACTATTTTATCAATGAGGGAGAAATACATGAAACACCAAACTTTATACATTCTTCTGATTGTATACAAAGTCTATCCTAAAAACTATTTTAAATACTTTTGGGAAAAATCATGAAACAGACAAACACACTTTAAATAATTATTGGAATTATAATTATTTCTACCAGTCCTATATTTATTAGACAATAAATATGACCGTCCATCCAAACATCTGATTGATATTATGGTACAACTGTTACGCCTTATTGGTTATCTGCTCTTTCATACCCCTTCATAGTAATTTGTTATACAACATATTGCTACAAATCCCACCAACAATTGATTTCATTTAATTCCTGTAACGAAACAATAACTAGTGAATAGATCTATTTGGGTTGACAACCCTACCATATCTGGTCGCTCCAGTTCTGACACACGCGTAACAAGTTTGGGGGTACATGTCAGTTATTCTACGCCATTGGTATTTCTTAGGGGAAGTTACCATAGGTGGGTAAATTTGTTAGTGTTTGAAATCAAGGTGCAGGTAGATCAATGCAACGACAAGTAACCATTATAATATCATGTATATCATCAACTGTTTTACAAATGCATTTTGTAGAATCCAAAACCTGTGAACTCACCAACATTATGTTGACCTTTTCAAACTCATGTATTTCTCAGGTAATCAAGCCAGGCCGTATGCAAATGGGACATCAAACTTTAGGGCCTGCACTTTGGAGTCATAGTCACATTCATCATCATGAAACAACTTATGAAATACTTGTCATTTTAAATCCATGATCAAAACGATTTCAAGACTTAACTTTTTTTATCATGTTTCCTATCTTAACATTTCTGAAACAATTTCTATTTCGGTATTGTAAAACAATGTCGTCTTAACATATTTTTCCGCTGCGACTTTGATGACATACTTGGTTTTTCAAACGTATAATAATCTGATAGAGGTCGTTCTATGTATCCACGACTATGACACCATGACGTCACTCGCCTCCGGTCCCGAAAGTTCAGGGTGTGACAGGTTGGCGGCCTCGGTCTTCACACTCTTGAAAACATTAACTTGGCCTTTCTATCGAAATTGTAACCCTTGTGTCAAAACCGAAATCCGAGCTGGAAATTCTATAAAAGAAAATAATCAAAAGTCGCAGGTTTACAAATTGAGGCGGTACGCCTAGGAAAAGGAAATCCTAGGCGGTACGCTACCCGTGTGTTAAACGGGTCGGGCTGCGGCACCCATCGGATCACCGTATACCCGAGTCCCAAAATCCGGGCGGTACGCCCCAAATTGGGTATATTAGGGCGGTACGCCTCTCATCCAGGTCGTTACAAACAAGGATTTTGGCCTTTATAGTCTTACACACTTGTGATAATCTGCACATCTCCGACCAGTACTCTTGCATTGCTGTCCCAGAGCTCTGCTACCACTATTCTCCAGCCTTTGAAGCCTTGTGAAGGGATTGATCATCAAAGGTAAGCCTTCTAATCACCATTTTCATATCAAGGCTATGTGAAATTGATGTAACCCTCACTCATTGCTTGAAATCTTATCAACACAGTGGTGTGGTCATATTTGGGAGATAAAGGAAGTGGATAGAAACTGAATTCAAGGATAATCAAGGTAAGGATATCTTGATTTTGGCAAAAGAATGTTAATTAGGGTTTCTTTAAGATCATACACTCATTATATGACCATGGATCATACATGCAGTCTTATATCTGACCTTGGAAGTGGATTGGGACCTAAGGGGGAGCAAGGAATTCTGAAAGTTTGCTTGTACAAGGAAATCTCCACAAGGTACAATCCCTTTATGCATGCATGTTTGATTTTCCATAAATAGAAACCCTAAAAGCTTTGATAACATGAGACCAGTTTTGATCAGTGGTTTACATGTGGAAATAAGTTATTAAGTCACAAGCTTTCTGTTTCAAATGATAATCGTATGAAATGAGGGTCGAGAAGATGAAACCTACTTTAAATGGAAAGCTCGGGGATTGGGGTTATACTTTGGTTTAGGATTTGGACCCTAAATGAACCCCTAATTAGCCCCTCAATATGGTATACAACTGATCTAGTAACAATTCTGGCCATAAAACATCAAAATATAAAAATGGCACTAAAAGACAAAATAGTCGGGCCCCTGTTCGCAGATTGGGGCGTACCGCCCAAGATGAGTACATGCAAAGCGGTACGCCCGGATTCTGAAACCAGAAGCGCAGAATATCAATCAGAGCGTACCGCCCAGAATTGATAATTTCCAGGCGGTACGCCTATGAAGAAAAATGACATAATTATTGATAGGTTCTAAGTTAACCAAAAACTTAGCGTGAATAGTCTGGAGACTGTAAATCATGATACTTTGAATCTGAGATTGTTGATGGACTCGTTAGCATTATATATGACGAGTATATTCATGATAATTGATAGGTTGCTAGAAACCGAAGAGAGGATATTCTAGTTGAATCTCGGATATTCCGTCTAGCCCACTGTTTCTGACCTTATTGTGTGAGTCCTCTGACTTCCTTTATTAGTTAACTGTTCGAGATCACATGTTTGCTTTGATGTATCTGTTATATCTGTTATGCTTATCTTGTCGAACACTGTGAGTCAGAATGCCCTGTAAGGGTCATTAGAGACTTTCTGGTCATTAAGGTTGAGACCACTAGACATATAAGGGATTATAGCGGCCGATATAGTTGAACGATCCATATTCACCCGGATCCTCTAGTATTAATTTATTAGGGGGAATATGTACTTATATGTTGAACTTAAAAACTACTCGTAGAGGGCGTACGGCTACGCGCAACGTGCCCGTAGAGTATCTGAGTGTTGACCTTGGGTGCGGCATGATAAATTCATAATCTGTATGTGTTAAAAACTGTTAATGTGATGATGGTAGTTACGACTCACCAACAACGTATGTTGTTGACTTTGTGTGATATTTGACTTATGTTGCAGGTAAGCAAGTGTAGGTGTGGACCTAATCTGAATTTGGACTTTCTGATGGTTGTTGTCACTATGGATAGGGCTCTGTATAATAAACAAATGACGTTTGTTTCTGAAGACCTGTTATGACTATGTTTCCCTTGTAATATTGTATCTCTTGTTTGTTCAGTCCTGGGCCATATCCGGTGGCTATCGATTCTATCAGGTCGGCTAAGAGGTGCTCTGTGCATCCTCATTTAGAGTCGGCCTAGAGTTTCACTGTGAGGACTGGATGCCCGTTATGTATGTGTGTTTTGTTGTTTAGTTGGTACCTCGGGAACTGATGCGGACAGCCGGTCCCACACCCTCCCCCGCACCTGGCAGGGGGCGGCGGAGGGGGGTGTGACAGGTTGGTATCAGAGCCAAAGGTTCCAGCAAATTAGGCGTTCTTAGAGCCCCTAAGCTTGAACCTAGTTGGACCTCTAAGTATTGCATGAACCAATTTGTGATCTAGGCTGAAAATTTGTATGTTTGAAGTAATCGAGGTTTAGTGTAAGGTTGGTAGAAGTTACAGCCTTGCAAACTGCCATTCCTACCCACAAGTGCACTAAGACTCGGTGAACCTTAACAGACACATTGATGCTAATGGTCTTCCTTGATAAGTGTTAACCTAAGTTAAAACTGGTATATTATATTACTCATAGCATGATGTAAGGTCGGTAGCAATTGCAGAAAATGCACGCTGTCATTATTACCCACAGGTACCTCATGATATGACGAGTCTAATAGACACGTGGATACCGATGGTTATTTTATGTGTACACTAGTGAATTTAATGGGTAAAAACTTAGTATGAACTAAGTGAAGAAAATGTAGGAGTGCACGGAAATATTTGCATATGTATAAATATATATATATATATATATATATATATATTCTGTTGTATATTAAAATTTTATTCACAGTACCTTCGAGAAAGATGTGGAATTTTACAAAATCTTCAAAATCCGGCAGCAAGAACAGTGGAAGCAACAAAAGTAGCAGGAACAAGAAAGATGAAGGTGGACCAAGTCAACCCGTACCACCGATGAGCCCTGACCTTTCAGGATACTTTACCGCGCCTACTCGAAAGAAAACTCCATCACCGGCGGCATCGACTACGGACGTACCGAAGCCTCCTAAGAAAAGAAGTACCAAACCAAGGATGTCGGTGCGTCCAAGTCACACTATTCACATTGCACCATCGGAATGGAACGCTCGTGATGTAGGGACGGATCAAGAAGACCCAGAGGAGGAGCCTGAAGAAGATGCCGACGAGACCATTCCACAAGTAGTAATTGCAGTGTCAGCAGGACACACGGTGAGCTACCACTCAGAACATCATTCCCAACATGTGTTTGCCTCCCCAGCCTATGCAGCAGATGTTGAAGAAGGACCCGAGGAATCGGTTCCTATGAAACAGGATCCCATGACAACTTTTTCTCAAATGGGAAATCTGGTGGATGTCCCAATACATGATCCTATTGCAGCCTTGGCAAACGACATCAGGGACCCGTACGTAGCAGCTATGATGCAAGGCCAGAGCAGTCAACCAGTGTCTGAACGTTACAGCTTTCCCCAGTTGCTAAGGTCTAACAGCCAACCCCCGTCTGCTAACCAACAGCCACCTGCGTATCACCAGAACTCATCTTTTCAGCAGCCACATGGGTTCCAACAGCCTTTTATGTATCCGACTCCTATTCAGGAACCCTATGCCACGGGTATGCCGTATTACCCACCACAGCCATCATTTTATCCGCCACAACCATATCAGTACTCGACTTCCCCACCGATGCAGCAGTCCTACATGCCTTTTCCGCCTTCTTCCTACCCATATGCTCCATATGGACCATATCAGGACCTACCTAGATCATCTTATTCAAGACCAGGTCCAGTCTTTGCACCAACCCCGTATGCGGATAACTCAGGACCAAACTCTCAAGTAATTGAAGCCCTCAAAGAAGAAAACAAGGCTCTAACCAAAAGACTGGAGAAACAATTGAAGAAGGAAAAGAAAATGGCGGAAGAAGCTAAGAAGGTGTCATCTCACATCAAACATCTCACATCATTTGGAAGACGCAAGGACTAGAAACAAGGAGAATAGCAGGAACTGTGATGGCTGAAGTTTTGTGTGTTGTGTTCAATAAAATAGTATGATATGTACTATGTGTCCTTTTGTGAAACTTTGTTTGAGTGTGATTTGATTATGGGTGTGCTTTGTTTTGTAAAGCGGTTGAACCGCTAGTCGAATGTGGTATTGTTATGAAATAAAAGTTTGTTTGATGTTATCTATTATATTTGGGTATTATAGTAATGATAAGCCAGGATACATAGTGATTTTAGGAGGTTTGGTTCATTTAGACCACCCCTAAGAACTTGTGTGTATGCGATTTCACTCTAATCATAGTCATAACATGGTAAAATATGTCGGTAACCACAATATGGTGATCCGGAAAGCCCAAAGGAGTGCAACAACCCAATGTTTATAATGTTCCTTATTTCACTTGAATGCGCAAAGGAATATAAACTCTGATTACTAATACTTGTCAACTAAGTCAAATGTATGTTAATCTGTCAATCTGGTATTGCTTTCAGATAAATGTCGAAAGTAAGAACGAGCAAAACTCGTCAAGATGATTATGATGAGGAAGATGATCGTGATGATCACTCCGTTCACAGTAAGGTGAGAGAACCTCTCACGTCTGAACAATTGAGACAAAAGGAGCAGGAAGAGAGACTTCAGGAGCTTATTGCTCGAGGGATTTCAAGGGCGTTGCCCTCATTGGTCGCTAAGGGGAAGAAACAAGGAAAGACGCACGTGGGTTCAGAAAGATCTAGCGAATCACCAAGAAGCAGAACTGCCATCCCCGGATCCAGAGGGTCTGCAAGGTCTCGATCACGAACAGTTAAATCTCGAACTGACTCATCAGCTCACAATAAGAGTAGGACTCGTCAGAGTCACAGTCCCGATCATGAAGATCGTCCGAAACGCTCCAGAAAAAGATCTAGAAGTGAAGGGCATAGGATAGAGAATGAGGAGAAAAGAGGATGTTCGTACAAGACCTATATGGCCTGTAAACCCAGTATATTCAGAGGAGATAAGGGAGCCACTATTGCCCTTAATTGGTTGGAGGAAACTGAAGGAGCTTTGGATATTAGTAATTGTGCTACCAAAGATATGGTGAAATTTGCATCTCAATCCTTCAAGGGAGCAGCATTGAATTGGTGGAAAGTGGAGTTAAGTCGACTTGGGAAGAAGAATGCTTATCGCATGAGTTGGAAAGCCTTTCGCGCAATAGTCATGGAAAAGTTCATTCCAGAAAATGAAGCAGAGAGACTAGAGAATGAATTTATTAATCTAAGAATGAACGAAACTGATTACATGACTTACATCAATAAATTTAATGAGTTGTTGAACCTGGTACCCCACATGGCAGGATCAGAAACATCCAAGGTCAGGAGGTTTGTATGGGGATTAAGCCCTGAAATAAGGGCAGACGTGAGATCTGCACGTCCTAGTACCTTGGCATCTGCTATAAGCTTGACAGGTACTCTGGCCGATGAATGGATCAGAACAGTTGGAATTAAAATAGATACATCTGGGAACAAGAGAAAGTTCAATGATAAGGGGTGGGATAATAGGAGAGGTAAATTTGGAAGAAATGACCAAGGAAGAAGTAATGGTGACAGGGATTTCAGGAGACCAACGGCAGATAATTGTAAAAATTGTGGAAAAGCGGGGCACACACATCAGCAGTGCAAAGCACCAGTAGTCTGCTTCTACTGCAAAGATAAAGGACATAGATGCTTGGAATGTCCGCAAAGGAAGAACGGGAAAGATGATAAGAACAAAGGCACTGGAACTTCGAAAGGTAAACCCCGACTCTATATCATGACAGCCGAAGAGGCACGTATGAATGACGACGTGATCTCCGGTATGTTTTCTGTTAATAACATGATTGTTAGCATTCTATTTGATTCTGGTGCCAATAGAAGTTTTATATCCTCTGCTTGTGTACCTAGACTAAAATGTGCGGCACATAAGTTAAATATACGCTATGTTGTAGAAACTGCTAATGGCCAAAAGATTAGTATTTCCAAAGTAATTAGAGATTGTCATTTAGAACATGAGAACACCTCTTTTGAACTAGAACTTCTTCCCATGGAATTAAGTGAATTCGACATCGTGCTCGGAATGGATTGGCTCACGCGATATCAAGCAAAGATTCGTTGTGCCGAAAAAGTTTTGGAATTGAAGTCTGCAGATGATAAAATTCACACAATCATTGGAGATAGGAAAACAAAACCAATGAGGATAATCTCCAGATTGAAAGCAGGGAAGTGTATTCGCAAGGGTGATCAAGCATATCTAGCAAATTTGGTTGAGACACCTCGAGAAAAGAAACTGGAAGAGGTACATATAGTCTCAGAATATCCTGATGTGTTTCCAGATGAACTACCTGGATTGCCCCCAAAACGACAAGTGGAATTTCAAATCGAACTTGCACCTGGAACATCTCCGATAGCAAAAGCACCTTATCGACTCGCACCTTCAGAAATGCAAGAATTAAAGAGTCAACTTCAGGAACCTTTTGATAAAGGTTTCATTAAACCCAGCCCTTCACCTTGGGGGGTGCCGGTACTCTTTGTGAAGAAGAAGGATGGCATAATGCGAATGTGCATCGATTATCGTGATCTCAATCGTATAACCATAAAAAATAAATACCCTTTGCCTAGAATTGATGACTTGTTTGATCAACTGCAAGGGGCTAGTTACTTCTCAAAGATCAATCTGAGATCAGGATACCATCAAGTCAGAGTCCGAGAAGAGGACGTTCCGAGAACAGCATTCAGAACAAGATATGGCCATTATGAATTTACAGTCATGCCATTTGGATTGACTAATACGCCAGCAATATTCATGGACTTAATGAATCGAGTGTGCAAACCGTACCTCGACAAATTTGTAATCGTGTTTATCGATGACATCTTAATTTACTCTCGCACTCGGGAAGAGCATGGTGAACATCTGAGGAAGATATTAGAGTTATTGCGATCCGAGAAACTTTATGCAAAGTTCTCTAAATGTGACTTTTGGTTAAGAGAGGTGCAATTTCTGGGTCACATTGTCAGCAAAACCGGAATTCAAGTAGACCCAGCAAAAGTGGAAGCTATTGCAAAATGGGAGCAACCAAAGAGTCCTACCGAAATTCGACGTTTCTTAGGACTAGCTGGTTATTATCGAAGATTTATTCAGGTTTTCTCGAAGATAACCACACCATTGACTTCCCTTACCCAGAAGAATGTGAAGTTTGACTGGAAGCCTAAGCATACCAATGCTTTTGAATTACTTAAACAAAAGTTGAGCTCTGCCCCTATACTCTCATTACCTGAGGGTACTGAAAACTTTGTGGTATATTGTGATGCTTCTACCAATGGACTTGGATGTGTTCTGATGCAGAAAGATAAAGTGATCGCATACGCATCTAGACAACTCAAAAAGCATGAGAAGAATTACACCACTCACGATTTGGAGTTAGGAGCAATAGTCTTCGCTCTTAAAATTTGGAGACACTACCTATATGGAGCCAAATTTGTGGTATATTCTGATCACAAAAGCTTACAGCACTTGTTCAGTCAAAAAGAATTGAATATGCGACAAAGACGCTGGATGGATTTGCTGAGTGATTATGATTGCGAGATCAAGTATCACCCAGGCAAGGCCAATGTAGTAGCAGACGCATTAAGCAGAAAGGAAGGAATCAAGCCACTCCGAGTTCGAGCCTTGAGATTGAATGTAAGTGTAGATTTAATTTGAGAAATCATTAAAGCACAAAAGAAACAGATGGCTGACTCCAACGTCGAGGAACGAGATGATGACTGTTGTAAGAAAATTGACAAAAGAAACGGAGGGCATCCTTAGACTAGGCAAACGCATATGGGTGCCTAAGGAAGGAGGTCTACGTGATGTAATCCTTCGAGAAGCTCACAAGTCTAAGTACATGCTTCATCCAGGAGGCGACAAAATGTACCAGAATTTGAGAGCTAATTATTGGTGGCCAGGAATGAAAAAGGAAATTGCTGCCTATGTTGAAAAATGTCCAATTTGCTTGCAAGTAAAAGCTGAACATCAGAAGCCTGCCGGGTGTCTTCAGCAAATAGAACTCCCTGAATGGAAATGGGAAGAAATTATCATGGATTTCGTGACAAAGCTTCCAAAGACTAGAAGCGGGAACGATGCCGTTTGGGTAGTCGTGGACCGTTTGACAAAATCTGCTCAATTCTTACCAATGGCAGAAACTTACAATGGGAAGCAACTTGCAAAGCTGTTTGTAAACGAAATCATATCAAAGCACGGAGTGCCGAAGTCTATAATCTCTGATAGAGATACTAGATTCACTTCTCATTTTTGGCAAAGCTTTCAAGAAGCAATGGGGACCAAATTAGAATTTAGTACAACCTATATCATTCCCAAACTGATGGCCAAAGCGAGAGAACAATTCAAACGTTAGAAGATATGCTGAGAGCTTGTGTTATAGAATTTGGTGGTAGCTGGGATGATCATCTTCCACTAGCCGAATTCTCATACAATAATAGCTACCACACTAGCATTCAAATGGCACCGTTTGAAGCATTATATGGCAGGAAATGTCGAACACCAGTGTGTTGGTCTGAAGTGGGAGAAGGCCAACTTACAGGACCTGAACTGATAATGGAAACTACTGAAAAAGTTAGGGAGATCCGTAAAAGGCTTAAAACCGCTCAAGACCGACAGAAGAGCTACGCAGATCGGCGTAGGAGACCACTCGAGTTCGCAGAAGGGGACATGGTGATGTTGAAAATATCACCCTGGAAAGGTATAATCCGATTTGGCAAAAGAGGGAAATTGAGCCCACGGTATATCGGACCTTTCAAGATAATATCAAGAGTCGGAGAAGTAGCTTATCAGCTAGAATTGCCTGAGGAACTTAGCGGAGTTCACGATGTGTTCCATGTGTCGAATCTACGGAAGTGTATAGTAGATGAAGCTCTCGCGGTTCCGTTAAAAGAAATCAAAGTCGATAAAAAGCTGAATTTCACAGAACAGC
Organism: Deinandra increscens subsp. villosa; assembly: GCA_039602395.1. NCBI lineage: Eukaryota > Viridiplantae > Streptophyta > Magnoliopsida > Asterales > Asteraceae > Deinandra > Deinandra increscens. The sequence goes on along the minus strand of JBCNJP010000007.1, from coordinate 13,537,999 downwards.
CCACTGAAATAATGGAACGAATCACAAAGAAGCTACGCAAGAAAAGGATTCCAATGGTGAAAGTCAAGTGGGACGCTAGACGCGGTCCCGAATATACGTGGGAATCCGAAGTAGACATGAGAAGAAAATACCCCCAGTTATTCAATTAACGCTTAACGAATTCCTGGACGAAATTCCTTTAAGGGGGAGAGAATGTAACCCTTGTGTCAAAACCGAAATCCGAGCTGGAAATTCTATAAAAGAAAATAATCAAAAGTCGCAGGTTTACAAATTGAGGCAGTACGCCTAGGAAAAGGAAATCCTAGGCGGTACACTACCCGTGTGTTAAACGGGTCGGGTTGCGGCACCCATCGGATCACCGTATACCCGAGTCCCAAAATCCGGGCGGTACGCCCCAAATTGAGTATATTGGGGCGGTACACCTCTCATCCAGGTCGTTACAAACAAGGATTTTGGCCTTTATAGTCTTACACACTTGTGATAATCTGCACATCTCCGACCAGTATTCTTGCATTGCTGTCCCAGAGCTCTGCTACCACTACTCTCCAGCCTTTGAAGCCTTGTGAAGGGATTGATCATCAAAGGTAAGCCTTCTAATCACCATTTTCATATCAAGGCTATGTGAAATTGATGTAACCCTCACTCATTGCTTGAAATCTTATCAACACAGTGGTGTGGTCATATTTGGGAGATGAAGGAAGTGGATAGAAACTGAATTCAAGGATAATCAAGGTAAGGATATCTTGATTTTGGCAAAAGAATGTTAATTAGGGTTTCTTTAAGATCATACACTCATTATATGACCATGGATCATACATGCAGTCTTATATCTGACCTTGGAAGTGGATTGGGACCTAAGAGGGAGCAAGGAATTCTGAAAGTTTGATTGTATAAGGAAATCTCCACAAGGTACAATCCCTTTATGCATGCATGTTTGATTTTCCATAAATAGAAACCCTAAAAGCTTTGATAACATGAGACCAGTTTTGATCAGTGGTTTACATGTGGAAATAAGTTATTAAGTCACAAGCTTTCTGTTTCAAATGATAATCGTATGAAATGAGGGTCGAGAAGATGAAACCTACTTTAAATGGAAAGCTCGGGGATTGGGGTTATACTTTGGTTTAGGATTTGGACCCTAAATGAACCCCTAATTAGCCCCTCAATATGGTATACAACTGATCTAGTAACAATTCTGGCCATAAAACATCAAAATATAAAAATGGCACTAAAAGACAAAATAGTCGGGCCCCTGTTCGCAGATTGGGGCGTACCGCCCAAGATGAGTACATGCAAAGCGGTACGCCCGGATTCTGAAACCAGAAGCGCAGAATATCAATCAGAGCGTACCGCCCAGAATTGATAATTTCCAGGCGGTACGCCTATGAAGAAAAATGACAGAATTATTGATAGGTTCTAAGTTAACCAAAAACTTAGCGTGAATAGTCTGGAGACTGTAAATCATGATACTTTGAATCTGAGATTGTTGATGGACTCGTTAGCATTATATATGACGAGTATATTCATGATAATTGATAGGTTGCTAGAAACCGAAGAGAGGATATTCTAGTTGAATCTCGGATATTCCGTCTAGCCCACTGTTTCTGACCTTATTGTGTGAGTCCTCTGACTTCCTTTATTAGTTAACTGTTCGAGATCACATGTTTGCTTTGATGTATCTGTTATATCTGTTATGCTTATCTTGTCGAACACTGTGAGTCAGAATGCCCTGTAAGGGTCATTAGAGACTTTCTGGTCATTAAGGTTGAGACCACTAGACATATAAGGGATTATAGCGGCCGATATAGTTGAACGATCCATATTCACCCGGATCCTCTAGTATTAATTTATTAGGGGGAATATGTACTTATATGTTGAACTTAAAAACTACTCGTAGAGGGCGTACGGCTACACGCAACGTGCCCGTAGAGTATCTGAGTGTTGACCTTGGGTGCGGCATGATAAATTCATAATCTGTATGTGTTAAAAAACTGTTA
>JBCNJP010000007.1:13431381-13535502 GCA_039602395.1 Deinandra increscens subsp. villosa | reverse complement strand
TAATCTCGGGTAATGATACGGACAGCCGGTCCAACGCCCTCCCCCACACCTGGCAGGGTGCGGAGGAGGGGGTGTGACACAAGTGTAGGTGCGGACCTAATCTGAATTTGGACTTTCTGATGGTTGTTGTCACTATGGATAGGGCTCTGTATAATAAACAAATGACGTTTGTTTCTGAAGACCTGTTATGACTATGTTTCCCTTGTAATATTGTATCTCTTGTTTGTTCAGTCCTGGGCCATATCCGGTGGCTATCGATTCTATCAGGTCGGCTAAGAGGTGCTCTGTGCATCCTCATTTAGAGTCGGCCTAGAGTTTCACTGTGAGGACTGGATGTCCGTTATGTATGTGTGTTGTTGTTGTTTAGTTGGTACCTCGGGAACTGATGCGGACAGCCGGTCCAACACCCTCCCCCGCACCTGGCAGGGGGCGGCGAAGGGGGTGTGACAGAAATGGTTTTGGAGATTTCGTGTCGAACCGGATCACTTATGGAGAAAGGTTATCGCCGGCATTCATGGTCCCGTTGGCTCCGACGGTTGGACACCGTTCAACAAAAAGCTCTCCGGCGTTTGGAACAACATTGGCAAGGTTGAAGGGATCCTAATTAAAGCAAATGTGAATTTAAAGTCCCTGATGGTGAGAAACAATGATCTTTGGAGCTGGGCGGCTGATCCTCCTTCTGGAGTCTCCATCAAAAGCATGAGAAATCTCCATTCCAAGCTAGTTGGGCCTGTGGAAATGGGCCCAAGATCATTCATTTGAAAGTGAATCTAAATTTATAGCGGGCCTTATTGGGCCGTCTCCCCACGCTAGATGGGCTAAGCAAACGTAACATTCATTTCCAAAGTGTGATGTGTCCTTTATGCATGGAAGCAACCGAAACAACATACCACATTTTCACCGGATGCAGAATCGCCATGGATCTTTGGTCGAAAATCTCAAGTTGGTGCCGCATTCCCCATATTTTTTGCTTCTCCATGAAGGATCTTGCTCAAGTCGGTTGGACCTAAATTGGAGGAACAGAAAAGAGGTGTTTGTTGAAGCTGTTATTCACTCGGCATGTTGGGCTATATGGAGGACTAGAAACAACGTCGTCTTTAACAAAAAGAAGATCTCCTCCCAATATATCTTTATCGATGTCAAAACGACTAGTTTCCTTTGGGTATGTAATAGGTTTAAAAAGTGTTCTATTAGTTGGAATTATTGGTGTGACTTTAACTTTAACCTCCATATGTAATGTCCTTTTTGGTTTTTCTATCACAAAAGAGTAGTATTGATATTGTAGTTTGAATAGCCTTTTGTATATTACAACATCTCTCAAGATTCCCGCGCATTTGTTTAATACAAATTTCAATTGATGAACTACGTATACTTATTGAGAATCCATATGTCTTTCGAATTTGGTGTAGCAGCGAGGATTGCATGGACCGCACACCATATAACCATAGCCACACCCTACCACTAATTAGCCTTATAATCAAACACGTTATATTTGTGTAGTTTTTTAATATTATCATTGTGATTGATAATAGTATCATTTCCTACTTGTTCATGGTTGTGGTAGTCCTTGTTTTTTAGTTATAGAGAAGAAGTTTCTTTTAGAGATTTAGTTGATTGTAAGAATGCCGAGGATGGTGTCCGCGAGACGTTGGAGAAAGAGTGTGAGGATTGGGAAAGATTGGCGGAGAATGGTCAGATTGATGGAAATGGGCTGGATAGGTGGGCTGAATGTAGGGCTGCTTGGCAGGATATGGAGCTCTCTCGGGCTGAGGATGCTAGGCAAAATCCCGGGCTAAATGGATCTCGGACGGTGATGAAAACACCTCTTATTTCCACGGGCTATGCAAAGCTCACCAGGCTAGGAACCGGATAAATGGTTTGGATATTGATGGTATGTGGGTCACGGATCCGAGCAGAGTCGAGAGGGAGATTTTGTCTTTCTTTAGAAATAAATTCAAGCAGCCTTGTCACTCTCGGCCATCTGTCATCTTCGATGGTCTCAAACAGGTCTGTCAGGCCAATGTGGATCTGTTGATAGCCCCTTTTACTAGAGAGGAGGTGAAGGCGGCGGTGTGGGATTGTGGTGGTGATAAGGCGCCCGGCCCGGATGGTTTTAATTTCCTTTTCTTCAAGCGGTTTTGGGACTTGGTGGGGGATGATTTCTTCAACATCCTTACCCAATTCCACTCGAGCGGGAAGATTAGTAGGGGATGTGGTTCCTCCTTCATTCACTTGGTCCCGAAGGTTGATGACCCGCTTTGTCTTAAGGATTTTTGGCCTATAAGCTTGGTGGGTTGTGTGTCTAAGGTGATATCGAAAGTCTTAGCCAATAGGCTTAAGTGTGTGATTGGCTCGGTAGTGTCGGATAATCAACTAGCTTACATTGCGGGCCGGTCGATTCTTGATGGCCCTTTGATTCTTAACGAGTTGGTGGCTTGGGTTAAAAAGAAGAAGATAAAGTCATTCCTTTTCAAAATCGATTTTGAGAAGGCGTTTGACACCGTTGATTGGGGTTTCATTGATGATATCCTTGGCCAAATGGGATTTCCAATCTTGTGGAGGAAGTGGGTGAATGGTTGCCTTAAATCGGTTAGAGCTTCGGTTCTAGTCAACGGGTCGCCAACGTGGGAGTTCCAAACCGAAAGGGGGGTTCGTCAAGGCGATCCTCTCTCGCAATTCTTATTTATTTTGGTGATGGAAGGCTTAAATGCTCTTATGACCAAGGCTGTGGCAGTAGGTGTTTTTGAGGGCATAAAGTGTCCTAATTATGGACCTACCTTATCTCACTTATTATTTGCGGACGACGCAATCATTGTTGGCGATTGGAGTGAGGAAAATATGAAGAACCTAATTCGTATCCTGCGGGTTTTTTATGTTGTTTCCGGGCTGAAAGTTAACTTGAGTAAATGTCGTCTTTTTGGGCTCAATGTTAGTGAGGATGAGGCTGAAACTTGGGTTGCTTTCTTTAACTGCGGCATGGGTGTTCTTCCTTTTATCCATCTTGGTATCATGGTAGGTGCGAACATGAACCGGGTTAAGAATTGGGACCCGGTGGTTAAGGTGTTTGAAAGGAGGTTATCGTTATGGAAAGCGTCTAAGCTTTCTATGGGGGGTAGACTAGTGCTTGTGAAAGCGGTTCTTGATGCCCTTCCAATCTACTATTTTTCTCTATTCAAAGCCCTCGTGACTGTCACTAAGAAGCTCGAAAGCTTGCGTATGAGATTTCTTTGGAGTGGTAAGATGGAAAAGCGGAAAATCCATTGGGTCCTTCGTGAAGAGGTCACTAGGCCGGCTAAAAACGGGGGGCTGAACTTGGCCTCTTTGGATGATATGAACAAGAGTTTTCTCACCAAGTGGATATGGCGTTATAAGACGGAACCGTTTAATCTATGGCGAAAGGTAGTCTACTCGTTGCATGAAAGTAATAGGCGAGTCACGTTTGTTCCCTTTAACAAGTTGGCAAGTGGGGTGTGGAGGGAAGTGGCGGGTGTAAACGGTTTCCTGATGTCTAAGGGTATTAGCCTGCGAAATCTCATTCAGTTTGATGGTAGAGACTAGAAGTGGGGGGCTGACCCGTCTGGTGTGTTCAGTTCGAAGTCGGTCAGAAACCTCCTGGAGGAAGGCAGGAATGATGGTGACGTGGCTGTGTACGAGTGGTGTAAAAGTGTGCCTAGAAGCGTTAATCTTTTTGCTTGGAGGATGCACCGAAACCGTTTAGTGACTTATGAGGAGCTGCAGCGAAGACATGTTCCTGTTTCTAATCCCTTGTGCAAATTTTGTGATGATGGCGAGGAGACAGGGATGCATCTTTTAACTTCTTGTTTTAACATGGCGGTGGTGTGGAACGCCATCTCTAGTTGGTGTAACATTCCCCCAATCTTTGCGTTTGACGTTCGGGATTTATTTGAGATCCACAAAGGGATAAGGGACAAGAAAAAGGCGATGCTAGTTCATGTTATCATCCTAGCGACTTGTTGGGTTATATGGCGTGTGCGGAATGAAATGATCTTTGACAACAAGAGACAATCCGTTGCATACATAATCAAGGAAGTTAAAGCTAGTAGCTATCTTTGGGTTAAGAATAGATTAAAGTCGGTGTCTATTGAGTGGGAACAATGGTGTAATTTTTCGTTGTAATCTTGTCCTTGTTTTGCCGCCTAGCGCCTTGCTAGGGGCCGTTTAATGAAAGTTGCTGTTCAAAAAAAAAAAATCCATTTACACCTAATTGAAGCATATCATACAAAAGGTGGGGTGTAACAAAAACTAGAATACTAACAGCCCAAAAAGTTTGGTGTAAGAATCAATAGTTTGATCTATAACATGAGATAATGGTCCAACGCTTTATATAATGATGCAACACACTTTCTTTTTATGCTTCACTTTTCAGATGGTTTTTTATATTGGTTTCAGTTCGTTATTTTTTTAATGTTTTTCTGAAAATGGGTGGCTTGGAATTATTCTTATATGTTTTTAAAACAAAATGTTCTCAATTTATCCAAATCTCTCTCTCTTTCTCTCTCTCTCACACACACACACAGGAATGAAAATTTTATAACTCTTGTTAAATGACATAACCGTATAACTCATTTTCTAACTACTAGATCTAACACTGATATCGTGAATGAGTGCCACATGTCACTGACTAAGTTTTTTCTTTTAAACAGAAAGGGTATAAATGGAATTTTACCCAAAAAGAAAAACTAACCCCCCCTATTTTTAAAACGACTATAACTTTTTTTTCAAAGTGGGTTTTTTATAAAAAAAAATACCGTTGGACTCGTCGCTTCTTTATCTTTAAATTGTATGTGGTCCCGACTCATTTCGAACTTTTTTTTTCAAACACCACGTATTACTACTAATGCTAAAAAATGGATCAATGCTACCAAAAAAAGCACTAGTGGTACTCGTTCGGTGATATGCATCAAAATATACATATTTTTATAATAAAATATTCCCGCATTTCGGTTAATTTATGATTTACTAACAACAAACACAAGGTCATTTCGTTTTCTTTTTAGTTTTTCAGATTCAACAAGGCCAAAAATCAAATAAGAAGCAGAAAACAACAATTATACGAAGAAACCTGCTAATTTTGGGAAACTTGAACTTGGGCACGACCCGTGCTCACAGTTGACATGCCCCGTGTCGTCTGACACAACCCAGTTCTGAAGTACGTCTGACTGGCACACCCCATGCCGAACCCCTTGAAGCCTATAAAAGCCTATAAAAGCATCCAAAAAGAAACCCCTAACAACACGGACCCGTGCTCACAGTTGACACGCCCCGTGCCGTCTAACACAACCTAGTTCTGATGCACCTCTAACTGGCACGCCCTGTGCCCTCTGATTGGCACGGCCCCGTGCCGAACCCCTTGAAGCCTATAAAAGCTGGCCCATTCCTTCATTCCAACTGGCTCACTTCTTCCTCACTTCTGTAGATTAGATTTTCTTTTATTTTCTTGAGCCACTTGGCGTTTTCGTGTCTTTTGTATGTCAAAGTTTGTAAGAACATTAACCAGATAAGTAAATTACAAGCTTTTGTATATGAAATCTTCTTTAATATGATTAGCTAAATTCTTGCACTTGTTTGGAAGAAACGACCCTTGGTAAGTTCTCAAGTTGGCTTTATGAACTTGTCTCGTGGTGTGTCTAATGACTTTATGAAAACTCTTTTTATTGAAAGTTTATTACTAACCATTTTGAACAAACGTGCTCTACATATCATAGACCATTTGAGGAGTCGAAATCCCATCAACCGGACGTGTGACATGAGGTTGGGGGACGATGCATGATCCTTCGGGTGACTCGCGTTCCATGCTACATGATACGTTCGGGGTCCTTATGTCTATGTAAGCAAACTCGGTTGATCACGAGTGTGCGGGCTGAAAGTATTTGGTTGAGAAAAATGGTTGGTAATATTTTGTCAACTCATGGAAGCCGAAAGGTACGTGTTGGTGGACTTGGCTCTGATTACGACTTGCGTGCATGCGCGAGAGCGGTGTGTGGAAGAGACGGGTCTTAGTCTCTTAAAAATATCATTTTCATAATAAAATAATCCAGCACGCAGGGTTGTTCCCCTAGTGGTTTATGACAGTGTGCCGAGGGTAACGATTGCCGACCAAGGAGCCCTACAACTAAGTGTCATTATACCACTATATTTATATATCGACAACATAGTTCCTCGGGGTTCGTACCTCAAATGGACGATCGTCAGGGAAAGTAGTGATACTAGATTTGAGGCTGAGAGGCGATCTAGTTGTCTGTCAATAAACAATCTTGAGAAAAGATCATAAACAAACAACTTGTTAACTTCACAAATGGTAAAGTCCTTCCAAACAATATTAATTGCGACTGCTTAAGACCGAAACCCCATTTTATCTTTATTTTCTTTTTTTAGAAATATTTATTTTTCAACCTAAATGATAGAATTAGTTAGACGGTAGCAAAATGTGAAGTATCAAGAGCTCTTACTTTCTATTGTGTCCTTGAACGATCTTGATTCAACTTGCCACTACTGTACTACTCTACGATGGGTGCACTTGCCCGTGAATGTGGTGAAATAGTAGTCGTTTAAGTAAATAGTATTTATAAGTTTAAAAGCTTAATGCTAAAAATGTGTCACTAATATTGTAATATTTTTATATACACCGCACGCACATCATTCGGAAAAAAAGTTTCATAAAAAAAGTTGGGACCGCATCCTAATTAAAGATAAGAATGCGACGAGTCATATGATATATTTTTTTTTAAAACCGACTTTGTGGAAAAAAGTTAGAGTCGTTTTAAAAGTGGGGTAGTTTTCTTTTTGGTAAAATACCCAAAATACCTCCTAATAAAACAAAAAAGCGAGGTATGTGTCAACTTTCAAGTGGCTTACTTGGGTTATTGAGTTATGGTGATAAGGTAATGTTATATGAGTTATGGTGATAAGGTAATGTTATATAATATTCCACTCCATATATATATAGGGGCCAGTTCCCGTGCGAACGTCCCTTATGGTGCGAACGCTGTGAACATGCATAAAAATCCATTTCTTGCTCCTACGATATAGATTAGTGCTGGTATATTATCATAAATGGTGCTAGATAGATGTATACATGTACCAGTACAGTTTCTTGATCTATTTCTTGATGTACATCATAGGGCCAAGAAAATTGATTTTAATACGTGTTCGCACTATACTTAGGCAAAACATATGTTCTCAGTTGAACCTCTTATATATATATAGGGAGAGGATCATTTAAGAATAATTGGTTTTGAGAACTTTTGAAAACCATTCTAAGCCACTAGTTTATATATATGGAAAACCCTCCATGATTATAGTGGTTGAGATTTAGTTCTTAAAAGTTCTCAAAATAAAAAGTTCCCATTTGAACTTAACCCTATATATATATATATATATATATATATATATATATATATATATATATATATGAGAAGGATAAAATGAAAACCCCTCCGAGTTGGAAAAACCGTGAAAACTAAGCTAAAAAATTCGTTTTTTGTTTCGAATTTTTTTATGGTGACTCTCTAACTTAAAAAAACAACCTTTATGAAAAAAATAAAAAAACCGCCTAGTAAATTTTAAAAATAAAATATTTAAGAACCGATTTTTTTGTAAAAAGAAGTTAACCGGCCAAAAAAGACGTTCAAAATTTGTTATTTTTTTTAGATGAATTTTTTTATAGATTCTACATTCATTTTTTATGGTTTTGGTGAAAAAAAAAAAGCGCCTAGAGATTTTTTTTTAAAAAAATTATTTACAGATTTTGTTACATATGTAACAAGGCATTTTACATATGTAACAGGCAAATGTTACATATGTAACATGACGTAACGTCAGATTTCGGAATTTTTTTTAAAAAAAAACTACTAGGCGTTTTTTTGATTTTTTTCACCATAGGCCTTGTATTAACGCATATAATCACTACAAAAAAAATTGAAGAAAAAAAATCGTTTTGTGGTAGTTTCCACGGTTTTTCCAACTCAAAGTGGTTTTCATTATATCCATCCCCTATATATATATATATATATATATATATATATATATATATATATATATATATATATATATAATGAAAAGTTCATTGTAGACACCCCCATAAGTGTAGACAGGTAGACACCCTTTTTCACCATTAGATCTCTTGATCTAATGGTTGTGATTAATTTTCTTTTTTATTTTTTTCTTTTTTCTCATTAATTAGAAACTTTCACATGTGAAAAAGAGCTATTTCACATGCGAAAGTGTCTACAATGAACCTCACCCTATATATATATATATATAAGAGTTCTGGTAAATGAATCTGAGGTTGCGATATAGGTTGACTGACACAAGATAGCTTGATTTCGCATGATAGATTGAATACAAGAACATGGTGAGTCATATGATCTGTGAATCAAAATCGTAGTTTGAACCAAAATTGAGTTCACAAAATTAATCAAACCAAAACTGTTACAAATATGCAAACCACAGTCTCCTCTACTTTAGGATACCCAAGTAAGAAAAGACTGAGAGAAATGAGATATGGGGATATGGGGTTTCACATGTACACCTTAATAGCTTAACTCTGAAATTCAACAAAAATGTTCCGCATGATAAAGTGAGATTGCAGATTTCTTGACAAGACAACGCGTCAAGTTCAGTTGAGCTAGATGTGTCGCAACTCACACCTAGTCCTCCTATCACAAGGCGCGAGGTCTATATAAAAATACGGAGCAATCCTTGCTAAGACCAGATAACTATGACCAAAATCAATCGCATGCTTAACTAGTATTACATGCAACTGTTGGTTATAGTTTGTATGAGTCTCGTTTAGCAAGAATAGTGTGTGACTAAAACATGAGATAGTGACATCTACAAGTTCGAAATGATAAGAGATTAAAACATGAGGTAATGAGAAATGTAATTGTTTAAACACAACAAGCGAAAAAAATCCATAAACAGTATATCAAGTATAGCATGAATATAGCGGGAGTAAATAGATTCAAGCCCAAAATTGATCGACACCAAAATAATTGAGAAACATGAATTGAATATTGATCAACACAAAAACCAAATCCATAGATTGAATAAAACGACCATTGGATAACCATGTCGAATAAAGTATTGAAAATCGAACCCATGAATTGAGTTAACAAGAACCGAATTCATGAATCGACTATTGAGTCAACAAAAGTCGAGTCCATAAATTTAATAACGCAAATCAAATTCATGAATCGTGCAAAAGTCGAGTCCATGAACTTAAACAACAAAAGCTTCCAAGGTTTATTGTTTGAGTAATAAGACATGTGATAAATGTTGAGAACATGTTTAGAGTAAATTCGAACATCGTCGATGAAGACAATAACGAATTTATCTAGATATGAGTTGCAAATAAAGTTCATGAGTGTCATGGGAGTGCTTGACTAACCAATGACGAAATCGTGACCAGGCACAACCATGGTTTTAGAAAAAGGTTAGGCATGACAATGAACCAAGAATAAATCACCACACCATATGCAAGTAACAGTCTAGGGATATCATCAACATGAAAATGGTGAAAGTCGAACATGTGGCTCCTTGTAGCTGATCAAGGGTACCGGTTTTTTTTATGGCGAGTTTATCGAGTTTGCGATAATCGGTACATATACGAAATGAAGCACCTTTCTTTTGAAGAAGAGAACGGGTGCTCCCTAAGGTGAGGAACATGGTAGAATTGAACCCTTTTCGGAAAGTTCCTGGGTTGTTTAAATAACTCCTACATTTTCGCGAGTGCGAGACGATAAGCTTTAGTATATAGTCCGACTTTACCATCTGGTGCATCCCTGATGGACGCAGTCGGTAGTGGAACTTCCGGCCCTAACTGCTTCGAGATTCCATGTCTTCGCCAATGTATTTTTAAAGTCAGTTTGGTTAAAGTCGAGTGGAAGTCTTCCCTTCGACATAGTCAGACGACCTATATAAAAAGGGGAAAGAATGAAGAAGAATTACGTACCAAGTGCGAGACATAAACCGAGTCGAATGATTAACGAGATGGCCGAAAGGGGTCAGAGAGGTTGTTAACAGTGAAAAACAATGAAGGAAAAAAGGTTATTTATAGGAAAACCCTAAGCGATGATTCGGTTACCCGTGAGGCAGCGGATAACTACCTCTCCGGCCCATGACGACCCAACACGTGTAAAACCAGCTGTTAAACACTCTAGCTTTAACCGACATACAAACAACTGCCACCAAATACATTAAGGCCGAAGTACACACAACACTCCGCCAGCATGACAGGCCGAGTGGTCACAAATGAGAGATAGATACAACACTTTCCTCTAAGTCCGATAACAGTGTCCAAACCACTATACATCGGACCATGAAGCTGATGACGTATGTCTGCTTCGAATGACGTCACACGCATACATGTTCGGGACATCCTATTCATTGAGATGTGTTCTCTAACGAGAGCATGTCATGTGATTAATTCCTTAGGTAGTATTAGGTTTATAAATTTAAAACTTATGCGTGCTAAAAGTCCCTATAAATATATATACGACTCACGTGCATCAGCCATCATCTTAACAAGTCGACTGATTATCACCAATTAGATCAGACCCTTACTGATCGAGCGACCATCATCTTAACAGGTCGACTGACTATCACCAAACATCCTATTTTTGTAATTTCATCTCTTTTAAGTGTTGCAATTGAATTCCTCAACAAGTTTTATAGTTTTAATCAAATTTAATTAGAGTTTTGGTGGAAAGAGAAACCAACCTCTATGAATATACCCAAACAACCCTATGGAAATGTGAGAACAACGATTTGATCTGCAAACCTCCAGTTTCCACGATGGAACTCACGAAACCCTCAATCCTCCTCCTGCTATTCGCCCTCCTCATCTCATCGAATCTAGCCTTCGAATCCGACGAACTTATCGCCGACGATGAAGAATTCGGTCTAGAAGGCGGCCGCTCACCTCAGATCCCATCGCGCTCTCAATCCCCTCCGAAACCTACTAGGAAAAGGTCGGCAGATTCTGAATCGGACTCTAGAGTTCAATTCGCTCTGGAACACGCGTTCGGAGATTCCTCCGAGTTCTCCGTCGCCGGCACTTTCACTGCTCGGCTCAAAACCTCTGCTCATGGCGGACAGGTATTATGATTCGATTGGTGGATTTGGATAAATTGGTTTTTTATGTCAGCTGAATTTACTCTTGATTCAAGTTTGTTATCAGTTTTGTTGCAATCCGCGTGATCTGATATGAATATATGTCACTGGAATTAGCTCTGAAGTTCAGAGAGTACACATTAGTTTGGAAGTTGAACATGGTTTGCTTTTCATTTGGTCTAGGTGATTTTGTTTAATTACTTAAAAACATGTGAATACTTGTAAGTTGTAACTATACACACACATTGGAAGAGTATTGATGAAATGGTTTCTTCAAAAGTGTAGGAATGAATCTATCTATTGATAGAAACAAATGGATATTGATTGTTGCAAGGAAAAAAAGCAGATATACTCTCTTGTTCTCCTTATTTTTCTTAGACCTTTGATTAGTTTTAAAGAAAAATTTAGCTTCCATCAATTTTGTAACCTAAAATGTCGTTACTTTACCTTGTTTTTCATTGAGAAGTTACACGGCAAAATCTAGAATATTACAATGTTTTATTTGATACGAGTCTTGCTATACTATTCTGTCTAGAAAGATGATGTTTTTAATGGGGCATGATGTAAGGTTGACCTTTATGGCCGTAATATCATTTGAGGCACAACTTCACAGCAGTGCATTAAACTCAAAATGCAGACGTAAGGGGGTTGTGCCCTCTAGCGGGTTGTGTGTGTGTGTGTGTTTTGATGGGTTATGTCAGTTTACATATAGGGCTTGAAGGTCATGTTGAGAGGGTGTATGGAGGGACAGTCCATTATAGTGGGGTGGTTTTGTTAGGTGGTGCTGCAGTGTGAGGGAGTCAGCGTGGGATGAATAGGAAGGGGGTTATACATTGATGAAGAGAGAGGTGAGAACACAAAAGACGAGAAGAAGACATCAAGTTATGAAGTTATGTATGAGAGAGAGAACACGTGTGTGGTTTAGGGGGAGGGAAAATATTGGTCTTACCTACTTACCCTTGAAGATAAAAATGGAGTGTTGTTTTACTTTTAGTTTACATTTTTCACCTGAGATAGTGACTTGCAATCAATGAGTGATATAATCTAGTTTTGGTCCTTGTTGATGTAATCTTGTGCTACATTCACAATTTATACAATTTTATCAGCCGTATGGCCCGTATCACGAGTCTTGTTCCATGATATATCATAAGATTTAGTTTGGAATCAGGGGGAAAAATACAATACATGACTGGCATACACAGACTCGCACACTCTTCTTACACACACATCCTGTATAGTTGTATAGTTGTAACACCAATAATGAGCACTTATATCATCTTGCTATTGAATCAGATTCTTACGAAGCTTCGATTCTCAAGGAATGATCTTACTTCAACAGAGAAAGATGAGTTTAAAGTGATTCTTCTTCATCATACTTTTTCTTATCATTGTATTCATTTTTTTGTGCTTGGTTTTTATGATTCAGTTCTGTTTCTTGAAACATATTTCTTCAGAAACTACTGGAAAATGATGACTACTACAAAATAAGGTTACCATCTGATGTGTTGAATGCCCCCGGAAGGGACTATGTTATATCATCCGTGAAGGCAGTAAGTTTGATAGTGGACGCTATGCATCTTAATTCTTAACTTTTGCATCTATTATGGATTCTCAGTAGAAGTATATAACTACTAAAATTCCCCACTCATAAAAAGAGACAATTTTCCCTCTCTGATCTGATAATAAATTTTAAACATTTAAATCAATTAGAAGTCCATCTATATCCTATTGAAACAGAGATATGAATGCTAATTTTCTAATAATTGTAATTTCAATTTTTTTTTTTTGCAATACATGCTGCTCATTGTGCTGTCTGTGTTTCTATTTACTTCAGAGATGTCTCCCAAGGGATGGACTGGATGAGCATATTCTTATTCAGATGGTACTTTTTCTTCCTAATCATGGTTAATATTGATATAATCCATTAATTATGCGAAATTGCAAATTAGATTGATTTGAGAATGCAATCCAGTTACGAACTATATGCTCCAAAGAACCCGAGTCCATATAATAGATGGCAATTATAACCCATTTACACATGAATGGATATGGGTTGTGTTTTGTCTCAAATGGGTCAAATCAATCTTTTAGTTAAAGGGAAACTAGTCATACGGGTTGAAAGTTGACACAATCTATTTTAAACATGCACAACTTTTTTTTTTTATCATAGATTTAGATTATTTGTGTCATATATACTTTATTACAATAATAATCAGCACACTAATACAATATGTTTTCTAGAAAAGGCACAAAAAAGTGTTTGTGGGTCAAATCAATTTGACCCGAGTGTCTAAGAACATGAAACCCCACTTTGACCCGCCTGCCCAACCCATATATGCTTGAACTTGCACTAATAAATTATTATGTATCATCACAGGAGGGTGTTAATATTTTGGCTGTCAACTATGGTTCTTCTGGAGCATGCCCGTATCCCCGACAACTAAAACTTGTAAGTTTGCACCAATACATTTATTCATTTGTCTATATTTTCTATATTTGTGTTGTTTCATAACTTCACCTAATCACCTTTAATATGCAAATTCTTTTTTTTTTTCCAGCCTACAAAGTGGTCCTTCAACTCCCACACAGTTCTAAAGTACAGCGAGCTTGCTCCTAGGTGAAGTTACATCTGGTTATCTCATTATTTAGTGTTAAGTATCAGTTCAGTTTCATACCAACTACAGCCAACTAAATATTTAGAAACATCCAAACACTCAAACATTTGATGATCATTAGAACTTCAAACAGTGTAAGCACGGCTGATTGTCTGATTGAGATCAGATTATTTAGTCACATAATCACTTTCAAAATACATATTCAGCGACCCTGTTATATAATTACTGTGTTTTTTTATCTATTATTATTTTCCATATTTGAATTATAAAGTTCTTTATTGCAACTTAAAACAGGACTCCAATATTTTCTGAAGATATTGGCGTTGTGGATATTGGAGATGATGAAGGTGTAAAGCCGTTGGTGGAAAGGTCCTTCTGGGCTAAATATGTGAGTAATCTTGTTTTTAACTTTTAGTATTCTCTAAATATAGGGTGTAAACAAGCCGAGTCGATCTCAAGCTCGGTTTGTTTAAAGCTTATCACATGAGTAAGTTTTCAAGTTCAACCTTAGCTTGGGCATGGCTCGTTTATCTTTCTTATATACTTTTATTATATTATTATATACATATATAATTATTTGTATATATTTTCCTAATTACAATTTTATATATGTACCATAATATATGCTAGTTATTTATACAAAATAATCTTTATTATGTAATTATATAATTAATATATTATGTAAAAGTCATTATATTTATATAAGCAATGGGATTGTTTAGGCTTGTGAGCCTGACCATGAAGCTCTTACTTGTTTAAGCTCTGCTAGATTCAAAGTTTTAACGAGCCTCCCTCGAGTAGATCACGAGCGGCTCAGCTCGTATACACCCCCAATCTGATATGTTATCGTTTTCTTTAATTTTTTAAGTATCATTTTGAGATCACTATTAACTTGGTCTTCATTTGTAATTTCAGTGGATGTATCTGGTCCCTCTTGGACTCGTTGTGATGAATGCGGTCACCCAAGGCCTGAATATGCCTGAAGAACAGGCCGGTGGTCAAACACAACAGGCGGTTGGTGCCGTCCCACGGGGCCAGGGTCCAGCCGTAAGGAGACGGTGAGATTGAATCAACTGTCTCAAATGATTAAAAGTATGGTGAGGTTAATTTGATATAGAATTGACGTTAATGTTAAATTTGGGATTACCATCTTAGCGACTTGGTAATCTCCATTTGTTTATGTTTTGTTTTAGTAAATTGGACAGGCCAGGTAATCGGCCGTGCTTTATTTTTTCGGGGTAATCACAAGAACATGTTACTGAAAAACGAAAAACTCACGAGAGCCCACGAATACCTTCTTATGATCATGTAAAATGTAACCTGCATTTGGCAGTGGTGTTCAAGAGGTTAAAGGTAGACAACTTGGATTCTAGGAATGTTTTTCCTCTTTACTAATAATCGAAATCAACCTATGAGTAGAATCGTTATATAACACATTTGAAACTTGATTACTTTGATGTTGTACTATATGTCCACCTATGGGGTACCTCAGGCACACCATTGGCACGTAGACCATCCATAGTTGGACGTTATTGGCTTATGTGGATTCCCTATAACATTATGAACATGATGCCTGCGAGTGATAGGATTCATTGTGATGACTTCAATGGATGTGACTGCGAGGCAAGAGAGGTAGGGGTGAGTAAAAACTGGTTATGACCCGTAAAAAACCGAGGAACCGAATTGGACTGACTCGTGAAACCCATGAAACCATTTCTGGGGGCGGTTCTTAGTGAGACCCTTGACCAGTTCCAGTCTAAGAACCTAAAATCCAGCAATGAACCGTGAAAACAAGGATGCATGAAAACCTATTCTTTTTGGGATTTAAAAAATAATAATTAGAAATCCTTCTACTTAACATTCATGGCATGTTCTTTATTTTTATCCTTATAATCTGTACTTTTATTATTTTTTCTCTTTCTTTCACTTACAATCACGTTTAAATAATATTTTTTATACCTTTATCATTACATTTTTTTTCCTTTTGTTATAACCAAACCTTAAATTTTTTAAATATTAATAAGTTTTTTTGTCAAATATATAGATGAACAATAACTTTTTATCTCTCATCTACTCACAACTACTAATAACAAAACCTCAAATTTTAAGGTTTACACTCACATATATAAAAGGAAACTACCGTGAATGCTCTAATCTGCAATCATCCTCCTAATCCGATCATCTGTTTGTTGCATTCGAAGGCTTAGACGGTTCACTCTGCAACAGTCCTGTTCTGATGGTTCGTCCCCCTCTGCAAGACTGCAACCATTCTTCCAGTCCGGTTTGTTCCTTCGCTGGTTCTGCAATCATCCGGTTCTGATGGTTCATTCCCTCAATGATCCTTCTATTGATCCTTCTGTTGAATGTGTGTATATGTACTTCTATATTGTTTCAATTCAAACAGTGTCGTGTTTCTTCCTAAATTCCTAATTGCCCAACAACAAATTCATGGTCCACATCATAAAACCGACAGGCCCGACCTGCCAAACCCGGACCAAACCAGAACTAGTTTAGAGTTTCACGGTTCAGTTCAGTTTAGAATTTCAACCTTCATTGATTGGACATTTTCTCTATGTACATCCTTCCCTTCATTGCCTTTTCTTTGTACAACCTTCATTGATTGGATTTTGTTCTGATTTAATTCTTTATTTCTGATGGTCATTGGACCTTTGTAATTACGGATCTTTGGATCTTTAAAAATGTGAACTTCATTTAATTTTCTTATGATCCGATTCTTTATTTTTTTATCTGTTTTTATCTTGAATGATATATGGTATAGATGGTTCTGTTTTGGGTTTTTGGCCGCTGGTATTTTTGATTTGGTGGTCACTTGATTGTTGTGGTGGTTTTGATGGATCGATTTTGGGTTTTGAGTGATGGATTTACGATTTGTTCTTTTTCTGTTTTTGGCTTTGTTTTTCTGCACTTACCTTGCTTTAACGATAGTTTACTGATCTTTTCTATACCAATCTTAGAGCATGTTTGGTTGTGAGTTTGAAAATGACTTTTGGCTTTTGGAGGAGGCAAAAAGTCAAAAATAGCCATCCAAAAGCTAATAAGTCATAACATTGTGGCTTTTTACTGCTTTTGGAGGGGCATTTTTGACTTTTTGCCTCCTCCAAAAGCCAAAAGTCATTTTCAAACTCACAACCAAACAAAGCCTTAGCCTTTTTTTCTACATTTACTGATCTATGCTAGAAACAAAATTATGCTCGAGGATCAAGAAGTCATCTAGCATCTCTATTCGTTACTCTTAAATTATCTTCTACTCCTAAGGACTGAAATTCAATTAATAAAATGGCCATTGACTAAGTAATTGATGAAAGTAGCCTTTGACTAAATTTTTGGCGAATATCTAATATATATAATAAAAGAAAAGTTTTGACATCACAATTTGCCATGTGGCACCACCACATTCATTCTAAACAATTTTTCCCCGCCAATTCTCCTAATTATGGAAGTGATTTGTATTTTCCAATTTTTATTTATTGCATTATAAATTATTTAATAACCAATTATTTAATTACTAAAGATATAAAAATACATAATTGTCGTAGATTATGATTGTATTTTTTTTAAAAGTCACCCGTGTTATGAAAGTGATTCGTATTTTCAACTTTTTATTTATTGCATTCTAAATTATTTAATAACTAATTATTTAATTACTAAAAATATAAAAATACATAATTGTCGTAGATTATGATTGTATTTATAGTTTTTTTTAAAAGTCACCCGTGTAACACACGGGGATAAAAAAACTAGTATTCTATAATAGCGAATGGAACTAGAGAATAGACTCAAAAGCTGACAACGTTTCAAACATGTGGGACCATATTCTCCATTCGACAGTCTTCTCACTCGCCAGTCTTCTCACTCGCCATTCGCCATTCGTCATTCGCCATTCGCCATTCGCCATTCGCCATTCGCCATTCGCCATTCGCCATTCGCCATTCGCCAATCTCTCTCCCATTCGCCATTCGCCAATCTCTCTCCCATTCGCCATAGGACAGCCAAAGTACATTCGCCAGGACAGCCCAATTATTCTATTCGACAAAGTACATTCACCAAATAAAAAAAAAATCGCCCGAGTACATTCGCTACACTAAAAAAGTAAAGGGAAATAAAATATATTAAGAAACGTTCCATAAATATAGTATCAATATTTTATAAAATACCCGAATCAGTACTTCTTCAATAAAACGTAGTTTAATATTTTAGGAGCGTGTGAAGCAGTAGACGTTTCCGGTGTCGTAGACAATGAATAATTTGAGAGTTGAAACACTGGTAGAGACGAAGAGAGTTTTCGAGCAAGGATTTTTATGTGTTTTCTAGCAACACATAAAAATCATTTCTTGAAAACCCACTCCGCCTCCGCCGGTGTGGGAACTTCAAAATATTCATCCTCGACTCCACCGGAAATGTCTACACCGTCACACACTCATTAAATATTACTACTTTGTGTCAACGGAAATGGGTTTGAGGTTGGAGGTTTTAAGATGAATATTTTGCGGAGTATGAGGTTTGAGATAAAGTTTTGTGTTTGAGGTTTGAGATGGTGGGAGGAGGGGATATATATATAGGAAAATATGTAGGGCCTTTTCTAAATTAACCTTTTTTTTAAATGTTATATAATTTTTAATTATAAAAGTTTGTGACGAAAAGTATAAATAAAATTGTCAAATAAATATTCGACTAATTACTTGTTATAATAAAAGGTTGTCGTTAACAATAGAAACTTTATAAAATAAATTGTAAGATAAATTTATAAATTAAATTTTTTAAATATTACAATAATTTAAATTAATATTTAAGTTTAAAATATAAACATTAAAATGAACTAGTTTACAAAAATTTAACTTAACATGAAAATAAAATAATTTAACTTGTTAAAAATACAATTTTAAGTTTAAAACATATTTTAATTAAAAAAATAAAAAAAGTGGCGAATAGATCCCATAATGGGAGAGAATAGATCCCATAATGGGAGAATAGGGTTGGAGAATAGCAATTTTATCTGAATATTTTATTATGGAAAATGGCGAATAGGTTCGGAGAATGTGGTTCAAATTGGCGTGTAATTTTATGAAATGGAGAATGAATCTATGAAATGGAGAATAGACCTAGCGAATATAACAAAAAAAAACTGACGTGTCATATTGCTATTGGTCTGATATTTTGGTAAAACACTTGGTCAAAGGCCATTTTGTTAATTGAATTTTGGTCCAAGGCTACTGCAGTAATTTTCCCCGCGCCTAATTCAACTTTCGTGCCCATCCTTAACGCCGATTTACAGGTCAAAGGCTATTTTGGAAGGGCTAATTAGGTGATTTTCCCTTATTTCTGATGGTCATTGGACCTTTGTAATTACGGATCTTTGGATCCTTAAAAATGTGAACTTCATTTGAATTTTCTTATGATCCGATTCTTTATTTTTATCTGTTTTTATCCTGAATGATATATGGTATAGATGGTTCTGTTTTGGGTTTTTTGCGTATTTTGATTTGGTGGTGGTTAATTCTTTCGATGTCCGATTTTGATTGTTGTGGTGGTTTTGATGGATCGATTTTGGGTTTTGAGTGATGGATTTACGATTTGTTCTTTTTCTGTTTTTGGCTTTGTTTTTCTGCACTTATACCTTGCTTTAACGATAGTTTACTCATGTATTTTTGCAATGAAGATCTTTTCTATACCAATCTTAGCCTTTTTTCTACATTTACTGATCAAGGGGGAGATGGTAAGGTTTTGCCTACCTGGAGGTCCTGGGTTCAAACCCAGGCATTGACAGATTTGATGATTTATGGGAGTTAGAATAGGAGTTTGTAATAGTTTAGCCGTTCAAAAAAAAAAAACATCTCTATTCGTTACTCTTAAATTATCTTAATTTTAGGATGTATATAATTTGTTAAATCTAATACTATTTCAACTCTTTTGGTCCTTTGGATACGTTTTGATTGTGGCTTATGTAGCAAGTTAGTTTTCCTGCCACGAAACACGGGTCAACAATCTTGTTTGTTAAACAAATAATAAAAATAACGATATTCTTATAAAAAACATTTCATTAAAAATAAAGCGTCACTTCATTAGATGTTAAAAATAAACATCTTATAAAAAAGAACTTTGAAAAAGTTACAAACTATTCGTCGAGACTTGCCCGGTAACCTTATTTTAAACCATTTAAATATAGTACTAAGTTTAAGAATTATTGTTGGTACAAAGAGTACAAAACAACCAGAGATAAATCTACTTGTAGAATTCCATAACCCAAAAGTTACAAACAAAGCATTTCTTTCTAATCCCTGCGAATCCAGCATCTTTAGCTAGTGCAAGAAACTCATCTTCGGTACGCTCCTTTCCTGGATCTTGAGTCATCATGAGCATATCCATTTGGGTGTTGACTTTGGCAAAAGAGCTTGTGTCCGGTAGAAAAGAAAGAATCGCATCTACTACAATAACCTTATCATTATCTGGCAAAGCCTTATAGCAATTCTTTAGCAATTTTACACAAGAATCATCATTCCAATCGTGTAAAATCCACTGTCAGATACTCTAGTAATTAACAACATTTTCATTACAAAAAATATATACATTTGAGCTGGATTACCTTCATAAATATGGCATCACCTTGAGGAATGCTGATAAACATATCTCCTCCAATGTGTTCTATACCTACAATTATTGTGATATTACATTTAGTAACATGGTTATAGAAAGTAAACTTGAAGGTGTATATATACACATCCTTGGAAAGTTTTTTAGAAATATAGTCATATGTGAACATGTTTTTCTATGACTACAAGTGCTAGAATTGTGAGTTTTTTTTTAGTTTCTTTTTTTTTTAAATTTTGTTCACACTTATAATAGTAACCATTTTATACATGTTATGTTACTTTGTTTATGGTTGATTGGTGGAATTGTAACTATGTTTTTTTTGAAAAATCTAAATCGGACCAGACATATTGATTATTTACTAAATTTTTATATTTATCTCTTAAAATTGAAGTATAATGTTTATATATAAAGATGATGATATAGAAGAAGAAAAAATAGATACTTTTTTTTATATTTCTTTAAAATTGAAGAATAATGTGTAGTATAAAAAAACTGATGTGTTGCAACCAACATATATAACATGTATGATGTATACCTGGATAGGATGGTGCAAGTTGAGTCACACGTGGCAAATCAAAATTAATCCCCTTAATGGTGGGGTGTTTAGATACAATCATACTAAGAGTGATTCCTAAACCACCTCCAACATCAACCAGAGATTTAATGTTGTCAAAACCACAGTAGTGCTTGAGAATTTCCTTCATCACAATCGATGTATGATTTAGCATGGCTTTATTGAAAACTTTATTGAACCTTGCATCTAATGCCGCATATTCAAATCCGTGTGTTCCATGAACCTTGTCAAATGGAACACCTCCGTTTACTACTGCATCTTCAAGCGCAAACCTTGTTTTGAAACGATTTATAACGAGTTAGTGAAAAACGTGTTTTATATACTATGTAATATATATAATATGTAAGGTTGACTTGAACACAATTTCTTTAGACAAAGGAAAAATCACTAAAATGAACATGTTGACTACCCTTTTAAACACAATTTCTTTAGATAAAGAGAAAATCACTAAAATAAACATGTTGACTACCTTTTTAAACCAAGATAAATATTTAATTAAGAGTTTAGGACAAGTATCCAAGTTCATTAAGAGGGACTACCTTGAAGCCAGCATAAAAAATAAAAATAAAAAAAAAAAAAAAAAACCGGTACGAATCCACAAACAACCAATCAAATAATACATGTAAAAGGGGGGCTAAAGTCCCTTCACATGTATTCATTTGATTATTTGTTTTGGTGGACCATTAGTAATTTTTCATGTTTAATTTTTTTTGGTTTCGGCTAACCCTTATCCGGTTGAGCTTATTTGCTAAGACTAAAAGTTAATGTTTAATTTGGTAAAAACATGAAGTAACATGTTTATTTTGATGATTTTTCTCTTAGCTAAACGTGTTTACAAGTTTAACATGAAGTTATTAAACTAAATCCAAACTCACAAATTTTATATTAGGATCGTATCATATCAAAAATATACATCCATACTATAAAGTAAACTCATACATTTAAACTTAGTTTAACTTACCAACTATCGATGAACACTTTATCTTGAAGCAACTGCATTAAGGGACCTAAGGATGCCCCATCTTCATTCGGTATAAAGTATTTGGCAATGGGGGTGAGTCCATACACTCGAACATGCCTTGATTCATGGACTTCTTCAGTGCAAGTGACGATTGAATGGCTCGCGAGCAAACAAAGCATCCGGTCAAGCATGTTAGGTGCATCTTGGTTGGGGATTAATAAACGAGAAGCGATATCATGAGTTGAGAGTTGGGCATCGGGTCCCGCGTTGGCTATAGTCTCTAGGACCTTAAGCTTGATTGTAGTGACTAGCACCATGGTAAATGATGTGGAGCTAACCAATTCCATTGCTTTAGAAAACTGATCTTCATTGGAACCCATTTTCAAAGAACTTTTGTTATGGCACTTCATCTCTCATCATGTTGCAATCCTTTATATAGATATTGTAAGGTGTGCACGTAGAAAGTGGTTATTTGTGAAATAAACTAAATATGAAGATATTCATACATAGGGTTGGATAAAATAGAAAATTAATTTTGTATAATAAATAAAGGAACCATTAGAACTTTGACATGTAACACAATTAAAAATACGTGTAAATTGGTATTTTAGTCTTAAAACAATACAGTACAAATAATGTTGTTTTTACGTAAAATAATACATATATAAAATCCAGTACATTTTTAATGCAAACCAACATAATAATCTGTGTTGTATTACTTAAAAAGCACAAAATGTGTTTGTTTACTAAGAAAAATTAGATTTTATTAATCCATGCTATTGGTTATTGGCCGATATTAATCCTAAGTACGTTTTTTTTCTACAATAATCCTAACTTTTCGAATATTGGATTATAGCAAACATCTGTTAAAAACCCAAAAACAAACCCCCGTTAGTTTTTGTTAACTATGCATCCTACGTGTCAATTTTTTTTATAAATCCACATCACTAAATTTCCTTTACCAAAATGTCTAAAAAATACCATAACAAATACAATTTTTTTTATATATCAATATTAAATGTAATTTTTAAATGAAGAAAATAATTTTAGTTTTTTTATATATCAATAGTATACTCAAATTAAAGAGAAAAAAATGCTCAATTTTATGGTGTAATTTTTATAAAAATAATGTTGTATGAAAATGTATGAACATTTAAAAAAAGTGGGGAAAAGTTAAAAAAACTTTAGTGATGTGGATTTATAAAAAAAATTGTATTTGTTATTGTATTTAGTGATGGTATTTTTTACCAGGGGCGGATCTAGGAAAGAAAACCAGGGGTAGCGGGGACTAATGGGGTTCGGGGGCAGCGCCCCCGAAATATTTTTTAGGTAATTAACGGGCTTTTGATCATATTTTAAGGGGCTTTTGATCATATTTTTAGGTAAAAACCATAAAATTTCTTCCAGGGGTCACGAAAAATTCATTTCAGGGGTCGCAAAATACCAAAAACGTAAAACCCCGAAAAAATTTACTTCTTCGCGTTAACGGTTCAGGGGCTGCGGGGGCTACCCCTACCCATAGGGTAGGTCCGCCCCTGTTTTTTACCTTCCATATTTGTTATCTTTAACAGACGAGTATATACCAAAAATACCTTCCACCTCTTATTTTCCTCATATGTTATTGTATTTGAATTTCAATAATTGATTTATCGATACTATATTATAATATTATAATACATATAAGGAGAATACATTTGTCTTTTACTTAAAAAATTATAAGCTTAAAAAGGGTATAATAGTCTTTTAAATATAGAATTAAAATTATCATTTAATAGAAAATGGAAATATAAACAATCAAGTACTTAATGATAATTGAAGTTTAATGATACAATTCGAAGCAAAAGGTTTATTTAGTTCAGTCGTGTATGTCCCTTCTAGTGGAAATAAATACATAAGGGATATGTGCAATCGGAGAAAAAGGAACATTAACCAGCTTTATCGTGGGCATAGTCTCATTAGACGGAGTTTCTCAAAATGAAGTTTTTTGTTTACGACTCTAAAGCAAATCCTTGATCCGGTGCGGGTCCTACATTTAATATGCCGCTAGTGCTTGTATATAGTGTAATATGGAAGGTAAAAAACTAAGTCAAATACAAAAGTTATCTTTCAAATAAATAAACGAATACCTTATTGTAAATTGTCGTATCTGCTACATCATGCGGGCTTCTACTAGTAATATTAATGGATCAAATATTTTCCTGTTCTTTTTAGACAAAATATGTTTTTTTGAGAATTTTTAGATTAGTTTTCTACTTTACATTTGTGTATATTGTATAAACAATAGTCATTTTTTAACGGCAAATTTGGATCACTGACGGGGACATTACACCACTCACCCGATCATCTACAATTTCTATCAGGAAGAAACTCACAACTGGTGAGAAAACTCGTGGTCCAACTTGTAACCCTTATATATTTTTATTCTTTTGTTACAATTAGTGGGACTTGAACCCAAAACCTATTAATAAATGGCCATTTGTAAATACGAATATTGATATTATTGAATTTTGAACATTAGTTTGCAAACTCCTGGTTCAATTACGAGACTTTGAATTATCGGTTATTCTAGAGCGATTTGCATGTTCTTCGCCTGCATCATTTAGTTTTATAGAGCTCTAAATTGTCCAATGACTCTACGTGTAATAGTAGATTGTTTTGCTTGTATATTCGCAGGGCGAAGTTTGGGTCGAAATGGGGATGGGGCTGGACTAAAAACGGATAGGGCCGGACTAAGTATAGACATTTTTTTCGAACCGAACGAGTATAAATTTACACTACGGAGCGAAAAAACGGACCGGGCCGGGGCCCAGTCTAGCCCCTTAAAAACTTCCCCCTCGCAACCAAGGTAATGGAATAGCAAAATTTAACCATTAAATTCCTACTTTTGATCACGTTGATTTGTTTTTTTGGCGGTTCACATTAAAAAGATGCATTACACAAAATCACAGTTACATATATATAGAAAACGTGTGTTTTTACATATCTATCAGCATTTATTTGAATTAGAAATGCATGCATACATACATATATGTAAACATCGATCCATTATACCAAACCATTGAGCCACAATTAAAAATAGAACCATTGATAAAAATCCTAGTTACACATATGTATAATGTGTGTTTACTACATTTATTAAAAATGTGTGTTTACATATGCGTATACACATCTAAAAAGTGAAGCATTCAAAAAACAAGTGTGTTGCATCATTATATGAAACATCGAACCGTTATTGGATATGCGTGGACCGTGGTCATAGACCAAAATTGATTCTTTCACCAAACATTTTTTGGTGACTCCTAGAGCTAAGAAACTTGTTTTTATCCGCTTAGGTTTTGCTATTCAAAAAGAGCTTGCGGCATAGCTTGTTGCCCGTTTACCCCGTATGTCGGACTGAGTTGTAATCGTTATTTTGATTATGGAAATGGAAAGGATAAGACTTTTTGGATTGTTTCACTGTTCTAGTTTTTCACCAAACTTTTGATTGTTACACCAAACCTTTTGTATGATGTGCTTTAGTTAGGAGTAAATGGATAAAACAAACAATCAACTAAATCTCTAAAATAAACATCTCTTGTATAACTAAAAAACAAGGATTACCAAAACCAAGAACAAATAGGCAATATAATTATCTATATATTAATAACATTCACAGCCCGTTCCCTATATTGTATGAGCGGAGTTCCTAAACTTTAAGATTTGATTGTGAGTGGTTGTGAGTAGAGGAGAGAGAAAAAAGTCATTTTTTATCCATATATTTGATAAAAGAATGTTCATTCTCTATATTTTTTAAAGTGGTTATAAGTGAAAGAGAGAAAAAATAATTATAAATGTATAAAAATATATTATTTAATTGAAAATGAGAAAGAAAAAGTAGTGTTTTTTTAGATAATTTATAGGGATGTGAATGAGTTGTGAATGTTTTAAAGGCCATAGTCCATAAATAGTATATTACAACCAACAAAGCTTAGGGTATAAGTTTTAGAAGCATTAATATCAGATAGTTTAATGGGCTTGTATGACGCGTGTTTCATGTACTGG
Organism: Deinandra increscens subsp. villosa; assembly: GCA_039602395.1. NCBI lineage: Eukaryota > Viridiplantae > Streptophyta > Magnoliopsida > Asterales > Asteraceae > Deinandra > Deinandra increscens. Next base: position 13,509,569 of record JBCNJP010000007.1, on the reverse strand, counting down.
TCTTTATCTTCTAACACATGGTGTGTCATGTCTTTCGTTCGACTGATGCGTGACTTGATGATTGTCAGCAATGCTTCCAAATCTGTAAAATGTTCTTCTGTCCTCTTTTTCTCATCTTGGCATACACCGAACACAACAGTGGTTTAGGCGGAGTTGATTTCTAATGTCGTCGATTATGGTTTTGATGAAGGTACTAAAGCGATGGAGATGACACTGGCCAACTACCTCCTCCGTGTCCAATGTCGCTCCTCGCTCGGCTCATGCAATTTTGATATGAGCCTATGAGGGTATGTTTTTATTCATCTTTTAATATATTTGACTGGGTCAATGTTGTAATTTAGAAGATTTATTGTTACAATGATCGAGTTAAATGATGGTTCTGTTTAGCATTACGATGTTCTCTAAAGCCCAAACTCTCCGTTTTCGAGTTTATTTAAGGAGGAAAAAAAAGTAAGGAAAGAAAAGAAAAGAAGAGGATGATTACTTCCCTTCCAATTTCTTCCAAATTGGAAAGAAAAGAAAAACACCGAAAATAGGCTAGTTTCCTTCTCTTTCTCTCTTTTTCATTTCTTAACACCATGTTTTCGAGTTTACTTAACGAGAGAAAAAAATGGAATTGAAAGGAAATAGTAATACACTTGTGTTCCTGAGTTTCATTTAAGAGATGAAAAGAAAGAGAGTTAAAAATTATGGTGTTCTTAAGTTTTACTTAAGGAAGTAAAAGAAAGGAAAGAGAGAGAAAACTAGGCCAAATTTTATAATTTTATTTCCTTCTAATTTGGAGAGAAAGCGGATAGAAAGGAAATGAAAGACATCTCTCCTTTTCTTTTCCACTCTTCTTTCCCCCTTTTTTTTTCTCTTCTCAAGTGAACTCGGGAGGGGTGTTAGTGAAACTCGAAAACACGACATTTTTATTTTATTTTTCTTTCCTTTTTTAAGTGAACTCGGGAACACAGTGTAAGAATCGATGAATCCGGATGAATCCGTTGATTCCAATGAGATCCACCGTAAAACAAAGTCCGGTCGCCACTATTCTGCCACTTTTGTTCAAACATTTTTAATTTATTTCTTGATTCGATTGGAGCGAATGTGATAGGTAATGATGTGCTCTAAATATTGACTGTCTTGATTATACTTATAAATCAACAAATTATCCCGTATTTAAATTGTTTTAGAGAATTAATATTGAATGTATTATATTTTATTTTTATAAACTTCACGAGACAACTAGAAATTACAGATGGAACTAAGGTGTTGTTTGTTTTTTTAAAAAACCTCTTCCTAGCCTCTTATGTCTGCGCCGCGCAGACCACGCGCAGACATTTGGGTCTGCAGAGTGTTTGATTTCTCGCAGACATTTCACTAAAAAACCTCTGCCCTTCCTCTTCTTGGGGCAGACATGAGTTTGCCTCTTCTAAACTCTTCCAAACTCTTCTAAAAATTATTTTCACTAGATGCAAATTACGTTCCTTCAAAAAAAAAAAACCTACCCCTTTTTCACGTTGAACGGCAGCCACCGCCAGGAGGACCACCGCCCGCCGCCTTCCCCACCGGCGCTGTCTTCCCCACCAACACAGGTACGTTATCTTCTGTTCTTGTTTTACAAACGCGATTCTGGTCACGATTTAAGGCCTCTGTTCTTGATTGAGAAGCATAATTAATATGGGTTTAGGGTTCAAATCAAACCAACACCCATCAGTGTGATCAACCACTGTTGCATTCCCCTCATTCCCGTCCCTGTTTCCCACCCTCGTAAGCTCTCAGAATGTGGGCTTAGGATTGAAATCGAACCAAAGGGTAATTACCATGCCTAGTGTTTTAGTAGCCATAATTCCTCATCATAGATTGAATCTTTATCTTTTTTTTCTTTTTCTTTTTTAAAAACCAATTCATGGACTAAATCACTGTAATAGCTCAAATAGCTTCAGAATATTCATTGACTGGTTTGGGCACGTGAAACGGAGGCATCTGAATGCACCGGTTAGAGCGTTTGATTCCATCACTCTAGAGGGACATAGAGGGAGAGGCAGACTGAAACTGACGTGGGACGAGCGCATTAGGCTGGATTTGTTAGACTGCACCTCTCCGAGGATATGATCGAGGATAGGATGTCGTGGAGGCGTAGTATCAAAGCTAAGGACTGGTAGATGTGGATGGTTAGTTAAGGATAGGTTTAGGACCAAGGTTATCCTTTTTATTTTTATTTTTTGTTTTTTTTTCCTATTATTATTTTTAGTATTATTTTTTATTTACTTATTTCTCATTTTTTTAATCTTTATTCCATCTTTATTATTATTATTATTATTATTATTATTATTATTATTATACTATTTTACTATTATTATTATAATTATTTTACCCTATTTGTTCCACTCTATTTCTTTACTACTGTTAATTATAATTTTTTATCTTTATTTTATTATTATTACTACTTTTATTATTATATATTTTTGGGTAGGGGTGAAGGTTATCTTTGTCCGTTGCGCTCACTCTTTATTTTTCTTACTTTTTTTTGGGGTTTCCTTGCCATTTCTCACTTTTTGTGTTTTCGGGGAGCTGGGGGTCTACCTGGAATCAACATCTCTATCTGTTGGGATGGAGGTAAGGTTGCCTACATCCCACACTCCCCAGACCCTACTATTAGTCATTTGTGCTTTTAGTGAGACTTTACTGGGTACGGTTGTTGTTGTTCTGTAGGCTTCTAATCGAGCTACACTCAAGCAGAAGCCTTTTTGGGAAAGAGTTTTTTGTCTAATGGTATATTAGAGATGGATAAAGTTTTGTCTTTTTAAGTAATGAGGGTTTAAACCCTGTGATGTATTAAAATTTGTACGTTAAGAAAAAGAAGCTTATTTGGGGATTTATTTAAAGGTGCAACATTAAAGAGAATCTGGATGGCAGATTTGGGGGAGCTTGGAGGGAAATTAATTGAGGCATTATTAATCATTGCTTAGCCTAGTGACAAAGATGTATGACTCTCATTCTTGAGGTGCTGGGTTCAAGCCTCACGTGAAACATGAAATGAAGTTGGTGTAATGTCACATTTGTCGTTAAATTTTTTTTAGGCATAATTGGAACGAACGTAACCTTCACGAAAAAGAGACGGACGACAGGAAGTTTGTGCATATTGACACGCACGAAGAAGAAAAGGCCAAAAGTGGGGAAGACTACAATCGGTGAACATATCTCTTACGTTAATCATTCGCTTTGATATTCTTTTAGTTGTTTTCTTTCAATCTTTAAGCATGAAAACAACTACGGCTCAAGAGCCTTAGTATAATAATGAAATAAGATTTTCATTGTAGAAACAAAGAGTAAAAAAACTACGGGTTTAAGAACCTTAATAGAACTATAAAATAAGTATTATTGTTGAAACAAAGTGATGTAACCGGTTCAAGATTGTCACACCCCTAATTTCCACTAACGGAGTTTTACCATGTGGAGTATGAACCAGACCAAGACCCGAGTCATTAGCGGAAGCACATAAAAGTCAAGTTGCGCGAACAAGCGCCCGATAAGTAAATACCAATTCAAATTGAAAGGATTTTAAAACAAATTCCCAAATTAAAAGGTTTTAGCCAACGTACGTGCCTAAAAATCAGATTCTCCTAGCGTCCTGCAAAGCATACAAAAGAGCAAGTGTCAACTAATGTTGGTGAGTTCACATAAGCACATAAGTATAACTAGTATAAATATGCAGTACGAATACAACAGTCTTTATTCGTATATAAGTATGTATATACAAGTATAATCCATATCATAGGCAGCGAGCCTAAGTTCATGTCACTAAAACGTTCGCAACCGAAGTTGACCAACTAGTTGTAGGAATAATTCGTTACGTGTTTTGCCTTCTCCGTGTTTACTCGATCACGGTAAGTTAGGCTGACATTATCCTCAGTCCGACCGTCAGTCGGGTGGTGCATCTCGTGCCCGCTATCCAGGGGAGTTAGTGGTCACTAGTGATTTAGATTTTTACTATCTAACTAAATTAACTACCTAAATCTAGATTACTGTCACTAACCTAGATTGACCTAAACTAAACTAAACTAATTTAACCTAAGGAATTAACTAAGATTGCCGCTTGGCTGTTTTTGCTGAGATTGGAAATTAACTAAAATTTAACTAACTTAACAACTAAGGAAACTATTAAAGCTAAGATTACTTATGTGACAAGTTAACTACTTTTGGATCCTGGTTGGCTACCGATCTGGGCAAAACCTAATCAATTGCTAATACTACATAGACATAGTCCCCAATTGCTTCCTTGACCTAATAACCTAAATTTCTAATGGGCTGATTAGTCCTGCCGCAAGAAAGTGCTAGATCATTAAACAGTGGACCACTAAAACCCTAGGTTACTAGTTAGATTAAACAATTTAGCATGCGGGTGTTCAACGGTAGCAAGTATTCCGGAACAATTAGCAATTAACCAGTTAAGAAAAGAACGATTTTACACAACCATTCACCAAAAACAGTTAAAAGAAACTTAGCCAACAATCATGATGAAGAAATTTAATACTGTCACTACCAAATTGTTCATCACAATAATCAACCAAAATATCTAAACACACTAATAAGAACTCAATTTTGAACTAAACAAAATAAAACAAACCGAACTCTTCTTGATCTCTACCACACGAACAGCAAGAGAAATAACAAAGTAATGCTGCCTTGATTCACGTGCACAGCCAAAAAGGCTGTCGCCTCTTCTCTGCCGTCACCCCCAAACCCCTAAGGGTTCTCCGTCAATGTTCCTTTAAATTGCTGTGCCTGTTTCTATTAATTGGGCCAGGCCCACTTTTGCTTCGCGGTTCAGTGTAATGCGCCCGAGCTTTTGTGATTTCCAAATTCTTTAACTATTGCTTCTTGAATGCGTTCATACTGAGACAAATTATTTAATTGATAGCACAAGAGCTTCACGTGACCTCCTATACTTCATTGTTGACTTTTAAATCGTGATAGCCCTCATGAATTTATTTATTCCACATGCAATTCCGTATGTGATATGAGTTTCACTTTAACCTGCATCATAGATATATTAGATGTACTTAATCAAAATTCATTAATTCTTAAAATCAACACATCTAATAAGTAACAACAATTAATTATGACGCTCTTTTTGTTGGTTGGCTCGTGTCCACTTTAATTACACCGTTTCAACTCATTTTCTTCATAACACATTAACTATCAAAACCCAACTAATATATATCTTTTAGGGTCAACTTAGTTGTTTAGAGGATGATCAATATATAAATAAAATAAACTTAACACCACTCTAAACGCCATGATTTATAACATTTAAGCTCAGAGCACAAGAAACACAAAACATCGGAGATTGGTGAGAATTAATATATTATAACTAATAAGAATATAGAATTAAATATATAAAAACGTTACAAAATATACTCTCATCAAGTACTACCCAATATCCCTTCGCTATATGCTATTAACGGTTCGATAAGTAAGGACTTGAAAGATAAAGCATTTTACGTGAACATGTGATATATACTAGATTTCTACTTTAATCATACATCAAGGTTGTCGTGTTATCACCCTATCCGGGTGTAACGTGTTTGCGTATGTTATCGTCCAAACCCGGACGTAACGTAAAAGGTTGTGTAACTCACCTTAGGGTGCACTGCTACAAATTGGTAAGACTTCGAATCTTGCGTAACTACCGAGCACCTATCGATTTTACATACGTAAGTGTGTGTCCGCACATGAGTAACATAGCCTAGACGACGATATAGATATCAGGTAATTCCAAATATGACGCAGGTGACAATTTCAATACGTGATGAAAATTGTTTGTTCGAAAGCAGTAAAAAATGATTTGTAATCGAGGACACAAAGATTTACAAAAATCAATGTGCGTGTGTTATTCCAAATAATAAATGTAGGGGTCATCGGGTAAATATATATATATATATATATATATATATATATATATATATATATATATATATATATATATAGTCAAAAGTTCATTGTAGACCCTTAAAAAATGTAGACCCCGTAGACCCCTTTATTGTTCTATAAAACTCACTAAAATTATAAAACTCATTGTTGTTGAATTTGGTCTTTATTTATTATTTTCTTATTTTGTCATATTTCTATCTTTATATTTTAATTTAGGGTTTATTTCTTATGTCTTTTAGTTTTTTCTTTATTTTTATTTTCTTAATTTGAAATTATAATTTTTAGTGAGTTTTATAGAACGTCGATTTTTTAAGTTGCAGTGAGTTTTAAAAACAACAGTGAGTTTTAATCTAAAAGTGAGTTTTATAATTTGTAATGAGTTTTAAAAAACATCGATTTTTAAAGTTGTAGTGAGTTTTAAACACAACAGTGAGTTTTAAACTCAGCAATGAGTTTTATAATTTCTAGTGAGTTTTATAGAATAATATACTTTTTTCAACAACAATTATATTTCATTGTCTCCAACAACTTTCTAGATTTTCTTTTTGATTTTTAAAAACTTATCGCATAAAAAAACCAAACAAACAACAATGAGTTTTATAATTTTTAGTGAGTTTTATAGAACAATATAGGGGGGTCTACGGGGTCTACACTTTTTAAGGGGTCTACAATGAACCTCACCCTACATATTGAGGCGTAGTCAAAAGTGTGAAAAAAATAAAGCGTCCTAAATAAAACGTTCGCATGTATATAAATACATGACAATAAATTTAATATAACTATTTTTCTATGTTTTAAAAACTGATTTTTATTAATATTAAGGAAGGCCATCAAATTTATAATGCATTTAAGTTATAATGTTTCGTAATATAAAAGTTCACGAGTAATCTAACGGGTTTTTGAAAACTTCGCGGGTTGGGATTTATAGGCATGTAATAGTGGTTGTTGAGTTTTAGACCAAACGAGATTTGGATTCATCAAAAATAAATAAAACAATAAAAACACGGTTAACGGGACTCGAACCCGTGACCTGAAGCTTGCAGCACAGCACCCTAGCCACTGGGCTAGGGGCTCGTTTGTTAACATGGTTTGCAATCATCGTTTATATGCATGCAGCAACAAGCAGATCGGATCAAGGGGAAAAAACACAATAAAAGATTTGGGGTTGAGGGGATTCGAACCCGAGACGTCTCGGTCTCCAACCGGCACGCTAACCAACTGTTTCAAGATTCCGATTGTGTTGTGAACCAACACATTTATTATATATATATCATTTGAATTCGCTTACGTGTACACTCAAAAGGAACTGTTCATGCCAGAAGTTAAAAGTTGATTGGGCTTTTCAGGCGGTGCAAAGTCAGTGGTTTCTCTTATTATCCGGTGGGTACTTCTCCTGTTTCTTGCAAACGGTGGGCGTCATGGGCGGTGGCAGGTGACAATATCTCTTTCTTCTCCACGCGTCATTTAAGCTCTCTCTCCCTCCTCTTCAAAAAGACAACTTTCTCTCTACTCTTCGCCAGCTCCCTCTCTCTCTATAGTGTGTATTCCTTTCTTTTCTTCACTTTCTCTCTCTACCTGTCCATCTCTCAGCCGAGGCTACGATTCCAGCCCTCAGCCACCCTCCGTCTGCCATCCACCTCCACCGCCCGCCGTCAACCTCAAGCCTCAACGGAGCAGAAGCGGCGTACGGCCGCGATCCAGAAACCCTAGCGCCGCTGTTCCTTTTAGGTTACCGCCACTAAGGTGGCGGTGGCGCTGCTGTTGCGTCCTCAGACGACTAAGAAATGGTGGCGATTTGGGCAGTGGTGCAGCCCACTTTGTCTTTAAAAGTGTATTGATGCTTCAGTCTCATATATTCAGATGAAAGCTTTTCCGGTGGCTGAGATCGGAAGCTAGGTCCGAATCTCCGGTCGATCGACGGTTGTGGCCACTGTTGCTCCGCCTTGGCGTTGAAGCGGCGGCGGTTACGTCGGTCGTTGCCTCTGCTCGGAAGCTAAGTCCGATTCTCCGATCGGTCAACAGTGTGGTTTTCCGGTGAGTTTCTACTTCTTCATTTCTTTTCGTTTCTTGAAGTATGTTTTCGATTCTGCTCTCATCTTCGTCCTTTGGATTGTTCGGTTTTTTGTTTTCCTTACAAGAACCAGATCTCTCTCCCCAAAGCTAGGGTTACTTTTCTTTCGTTTCTCTAGAATGAACTTAGGTATGATACTGAATTTGTACCAAGTTTATTTATTAGCTATCAAATGTAGTGAAACCCGTTTACATTTTCCTGTTGTCGGATTCGCTCAATTTTGTTTTGGTTTTGGTTTTGCGCTAATGATTCGGCGAGGTATTTATTAAAGCGGGGAAGAAGAGGCGCACAGCTCACACATTTCACAGCGTTGGTGAACCCACTTGCAAATTTAGTGTGGAAAGTGGATGTTTTTTTTTTTTTGAAAGGCAGAGTGGATGCTTTTAGTTCCCTGCTCTCACGTGTATGGTTATGCGTGTGGTGCCGGTGATCTAACGGTGTGGTGTGTAAGGTAACAATGATGTAGCGTGGATGTTAGAGCACTAGATCGCAGCCCATTGGTACTGTCGGTTACGAGTGACGATGCTTCTTTGCTGTTTAAAGTATCTTACATTCACGGGCGGGGCGTAAACGAGTTGACCCGTTCACAAGCTACTCTGTTTCGTACGAGATTCCCTGTTTAGCGCTAACAAATGTACTGAAATCCGTTGACGATTTACTATTTTCCGGTTGTCACTACGCCTTTTATCGTGTTGGTATGTCTTCATTCTTTCTTACGATCGTTGTTTTATGTATGATTTTCGATTCTAGGGCTCCGATATTCTAATTGTCGTGTCTGTATGTATACGATTGTTGTTGCTGAGTTGAAATTGCATGTTTTTTTTTGTTTCATTGTGTTTATGTTCTTACGCAATTGGTATCCTTTTTGGTGAAAGTGAGTTTCAAATTTGTTAATTTGGTGAAGAGATACTGATGTATGAAATGTTAATTTGGCTTAATATTATCTCTTTTTTAGCTGGATTTTTTACACAACTGAAATTGAATGTAACCCAATTGAAATTGACTATATGAGTTTCTTCAAATCATGTTCTTCTTCTGTAAATTTGTTGTTTAGTTGAAATTTGTATTAATTGTGCTTCCTTCCATTTTTGCTAAAATCATATATTTATAACTGACTTTGCAAATTTCAATGGTAGAAAAAGAAACATCCATTACTTTAGACATCGAATGATTTACAAGGAGTCGTTTATCAAAATTGTTAGTAGCTATTTCAATTGAAGAGTATGAGTATTTGGCCTTGCTTTTTTTTTAAAGTTAACAGCTGCTATTGAATCGCTTTAATTTTTATGGCCTTCTAAATTACCTATTTGTTTTCCCCACCTGATGGTCTTGCATGTAAGATTCTTTTAGAATTAGGTACCTAAGCTTATGTGAAGGACATATTTTTCAAAATGAAGACTTCATCTAATATATGCAAAGAGAATACTGGATCAATAACCCAAAGTATTGTCTACCATCAATTTTACAACTTTTATGGTAAAAAGGCATCGTGATTAGTTTACAATCCAATTGATCGTGAATGAGATTAATGTTGGGTTTTTATCTTTGACTGATTTCGCTCATCATTGAACCTTTAATCATTTTCTTGCAGGCTCTTAAAAGTGGCTGACATATGTGTTTCCTATGTAAGTTTATCTGTGGATTTCTTTTTCATGAACTTCATTTCTAAAGTCGTGATCATGAAGTCAATTTAATCGGTTGTTTAATTATTGTTCTATTAGATAGCACGAGTATTATTTTTAAACTTAGAGTTGATTTGCTTCGTTTTAAAATTTCCAGCTCCTGTTGAAGAATTGAATTTTTTTGTCCATTGCAAACTTATTTTCTTAAATTTGTTAGCAAGTTACTTTCCTCTAATGCTCCACAAAATTACTATATTTGCTTATTATGTGAGTTGACTTCTATTTCATCTTGAAGTTGTTGTGATTTGCCAATATAAAAGAATGAAAACTGCAGCCTTTTTTTTTACTCTTAACAACCATTTTTTTTTTGTAAATTTCCATGTTAAGATGACCTTTGGTGTATTATGAAGTTATAATATATCTTCATAAGTTATTGAATATGTTGTTTAGCTAGATGAGTTTCATGCCACGTGGTTATTGAAAATGGATGAAAGTGATTTAAGCCAAGTTTTGGTGAGAAATAAATGTCTTATATATAAGAGCTTAGGTAACCACTATAAATCTTATATCTACAATTTTATCTTATGTAATTGTATTAACTACATCATTATGCTTACAATATAAAAACTTAAATCGACGTCTCGTCCGCCGCAACGCGCGGGTCACAAGTCTCGTATATATTACAATAATGGTTGAAAGTATGTGAGTGGGTTTACTATTCATAACTAGCCAATAGGAACATGACACGTGTCATGTTCCACCACTAATAATATGACACATGTCATGTTCAACCAATAATTGTAACGCCCCAAACCCTCTTATGTGATTTTTAATGTGAAAATGTTTCGTTTTGTATGGGATGGGTCGGATTGTGCGGCTAGTAAACGCACCCCGACAGATTTAGTAAAATACCAAATTAGTCACTAAGTTGTATTTTTGAGACTAGATGAGTTTTTAATAAAAGTTAGAGGTTAAATGGGTAAATATGAAGTTTAGGCCTGAATTAAATAAAATAGTAAAGTAAGGGGGCTAATGTGTAACATAAGTTAAAACAAAACAAGAAAAGAAAAGTCTGGGATTTCTCCCAGACGTGGGTCGCGAACAGGAGGAAGGAGAAAGGGGGGGATTAGGGTTCCAGCTCAATTCACCTCAAATCTGTGAGTTTATGTGAAAATTCGGTAGTGGGGGACTGAAATTCGACTAAGGAGGGAGTCTAGGCTGCGAATTTATCATCCATTTCGGATTTCTCACATCAAGTAAGTGTGTTTGAGGTTAATTGATTTTGTGAAAAATCAAAGATAGATCAAATTGGTGTCAGAGGATGTTATGTAGGGACTTGTGTGCTAATTTGATGCATGATTCTACCCCTGCATGTGTATATTTGACTTGATTGTTAGTAAGATAGTAATGGGGTTAAAACCCACTTCATGTGAGCCGAAATTTAAGGTTAGATGGGTGGTTGGGTTGGATTTTAGATCATAAGAGCTTGATTCTTATGATAGGTTAGCAATTCTTCATGAAATTTGATGAATATATGCATTTATAGTCAAAGATGGATTAAATGGTATGAAGAAATATTACTTACAAGAAAGAATGATAATTGTGCACTCTAAGTGTTCGATGAAATGCCTAGGTGAAAATTTAGTAGGCTTAAGGCATGAACCATTGCATAAATTGAAGTGTTGTGTGATGTAACAAGAAGTTTGTGTATGTGTTCTTGATAAGAGTCTAGAAATACATAGACTTTGATCTTTTGTAGATATGGCCTTGTGTGTGTGTATGATAATTGGAAGTCAAGTGCTCCAACACTTGACATGGGTTATTAGTGTGCCTTAGCATTTGCAAGAATGTGGATATTCATGATTTACTAATAATCATGGTAATATAGGTGAAACCGGAGGAAGCTCAAGCCACCAACGTGAAGGAAAAGCCAAGATCTAAACGCTTGAGGTAACGTAAGAATGTTTAGTTATGTATATATATATATATATACCTAAAAGTGATCAATATATCTATATGTGTGATGTTATACCCATGGTTTGGGAGAAATGGGACTTACAAGTCCTAAAGAATGAAATAGTTCAATGAACTTAAGTAAGCTTGAACAAATCTGCAAAATTAACCCGTTTGGGTAAGAATGGAAGAATCGACCCTTTGTGGGTAAGAGGTGGAAACCATGTTTTCAAAGAATGGCCTTTGGGTAAGAGTAGGGAATTGTATTCGATGCAATTCCGAGTGTAATTGCGAATAAAGAACTAACGTTGTGTGTATTGATAGGAACGTTAAAAATGGGTCAAACGGGTCAAATGGGTTGGGATTCCATTGGTTTGATTCTCATGTGTTGATTTGTAGATGGCTATGGGAGTTTAGTGGAAAAGATTGTCAATTTGGTCAAATAAAGGATTTGTGGTACTTGGAATGAATTTTTGTTATGTGCAGTGTTTTGGTCAAAAACTGCCTAAGCAATTAGTTGATCAAACTTTGTATGTGAGGTAGCGTGTTTGATGTAAATAAGGATGAAAATGTAAGTTTGGAGATTGACACGAGGATGTAACGAGGGAAAATCCAAGAATCCTTGAGTATCCTCAAGGAGCCTGGCAAAAAACCTCGGGGGCCGGTTCAAAGTACCTGCCTCCTAAAACTTTTATATAATCGAAAGTACTGGTTACAAAGTAAATGAGCTCGAATTCTAAGTGTTACAGAGAGTTTTGATAGCGAGTATCGTGAGTTGTGTGTGTCTTCCCCCTTTGAATGAATGACCTAGAGCTCGTTTAAATAGTCAAAATGCATTAACTAACTAGGCTAAAAACTAGGGATTGAGTCTTCAAGTCTTTGTGAACGTTGGAGTCAGTTACAACACGTCCCATAAAGCCTTGACCGAGTCTTTAGCCATCATTTACACGTCCCTTAATACCTGCAATCAATTAAGACACGTGGACAATTGTAACGGTTAAATCGATAACTGTAGTTCAGGATCCTTTGAGCTTCTGGCGAGCATCCTGAAATAATATAACCAACTGTCCTATATTTTAGGTATTCTCCCAACTAAGCCAATATGAACGTTGTGGACCACTTAGTCCACGTTTTATATCATTTTTCCGAGTCTTTAGGCTTGTCTACACGTTTCTTTGACCCTGCAATTAATAAGACACATGGGAAAAACAAACGGGTTAGTTGATAACTGTAATTCCGAGATGCTCGAACCTGCCAGGATCCTGAACTTGCGTAAGGATACCAAACCATTTGAGCTGCCGCCAGGATCCCGGATTATCAGCCCTAACAATTGCCCCTGAATTTTAACAGTTGTCGACCAAGAAGACGGCTGTAAAAATTCAAACTCAACGTCATCTCTTGAAATAATTACGAAGGTGACTCGTTAGCTCCTGATTTGATAGCAACGCAACTTCTCATGTGATTTCCCCATAAATAACTCCAAGTTGCTGTCTTCCCCTTACATCAGTCGAAACCCTGTCGATTACTCTCTTTGTATTTCCTGCATATATATGACTTAGTAGTATTTTGATCATCATGGTGTGTATGTTTTTAGTTATTTTGAAAAAATGTTTGAATGAGGATCCTACAGGATGCTCAGCATAGTTTAGTTTAAAAACTCAGAAGTTTATTAAAATTTTGTCAATGTTAACAAACCATGATGCCATCTAATACTTAGTAATAAAAATACGTATTAAACGCAGTATCAATATAACCTGTTTGAGAATACTCCAACCGTAGAGGTAGTCAGGATCTCCAAGGATCCTTAGGAATCCTTAAGATAGATTTGATGAAATTCCGATTTTAAGGCATAAAATACCTTAAAAACCTTGAGCACTTGTGAATAAGTTAAACTGGGGTCAAGCCCAATCTTGTATTCTCGCAGTGTAAAACGTTTTATAAATCTTGGGTCTAAGCCAACTGGGGTCAAGCCCGAAACTTGAGAGACACAAGTGTGTCTAAGCCTTAATTAATGCGAGAGCATCAACAACCTTTGCTAACCTGAGGACAAGCTCATAGATACTTGGGACTAAGCCAACTGGGGTCAAGCCCATAACTTAGGAGACACGAAGGTGTCTAAACCTTAGTTAATGTGAGAACATTAAAAACCTGTGTTATTCTGAGGACAAGCTCAAAAATACTTGGGACTAAGCCAACTGGGGTCAAGCCCAAAACTTGAGAGACACGAATGTGCCTAAACCTTGGTTGACATGAAAATGCCAAAAACCTTAGAATCTTTTCGAGATGACACGTCTGCCATCCATTTTGAAGTGCACTCTATGGCCAACAGTGATGAAATTATCAGCCACCCTCAGATGGACTGGTCGCACCACCTTGAACCATAGGCCACCATCGTGCGCTCCTGGCGAGGGTCTTGCGCTCCTGGCGATTCCCATTAGTGAACGAGAAGGTGAAAACCTCCTAAACCTTTGATAGCATTCTGAATGCCTTATACTTAGAAGAGGTGATCAGCCTCTAGCTTATGGTAGGACGCTCGGAGCACCTACAAAACACTTCAAGGCTCGGTGAGGGGTGGGTGTTAGTTTTGCTAACACCCCTCCGATGCCTAAGTCAGTACACATTCCACAAAGATAATAATGTGAAAATGAAATAAGGGTAAAAATCATACCTGAGGTTCTCGAAGTTTGGACAAGGATTCTCTGATATGCTCAAAGGATCCAAAGAGAACTTACATAAAATATAACTTCAAATGAATTGCATTCCAAGCTCTTGGGAGCAGCTCACCTTCCATGGTAGCTAACCTGTATGCTCCTTTTCCAGCTTCTGAATCCACCAGGTAGGGTCCTTCCCATTTAGGCGCGAGTTTCCCATGTGCCGGATTGGTTGTATTTTGAAAAGCTTTCCTGAGTACCAGATCTCCTACTTGAAATCTTCTGATCCTGAGATTCCTGTTGTAAGATTTGGCTATCCTTTGCTGGTATGCTGCCATCCTAAATTTTGCGAGGTCTCTGATTTCTTCAATTGTTTCAAGATCTTCAAGGAGCTCTTGCTTGTTTGTTTCAAAATCCCGGCAGCTTGTTCTCGCGGTTGGCATCACCATCTCAGTAGGAATTACAGCTTCGGATCCAAACACTAAGGAAAATGGTGTTCGACCAGTAGCATTCTTGGAGGTCGTTCTATCAGCCCATAATACGAAAGGTAGCTCTTCCGCCCATTTTCCTTTCTTGTCTCCTAGCTTCTTCTTAAGGTTATTGATGATAATCTTATTGCTCGATTCTGCCTGGCCATTAGCTTGTGGATGTATGGGAGTTGAAGTTACCATCTTGATGCCCCATGCCTCACAAAAACTAGTTGTTCTTTTGCCAATAAACTGAGATCCATTGTCACACACTATTTCCGATGGGATTCCAAACCTTGTACGTCAAGATATTCCTTTTGATGAAAGAAATCACTTCCTTTTCTCGAACTTGGACAAAGGCTTCGGCTTCGATCCACTTAGAAAAGTAGTCCGTCATGGCTAGCATTAAGACTTTTCCTCCAGGTGCTACAGGCAGCTTACCAACTATATCCATGCCCCATTTCATGAACGGCCACGAAGATGATATTGAATGAAGCGGCTCAGCAGGCTGATGGAGGATATTGCCGTGCCGCTGGCATGCATCACACTTCTGAACAAAGGCCATTGCATCCTTTTTCATAGTAGGCCAGTAGTATCCTGTCCTCAATACCTTTGAATATAGTGATCTGCCCCCAGTGTGATTGCCACAATCACCTTCATGAATATCCTGAAGTACCGCACGTGCTTCAGGCTGCTCGAGGCATCTCAAGTATGGTCCTGCAAGAGATTTCTTGTATAAGATACCATTTATTATTGAATATGGAATTACCTTTGTTCGGAAGAGTCTGGAGTTCTCGTTTTTGGGGATTTCTCCTTCTTGGATAAATCTCCTGATAGGGTAAGTCCAGGATTCTTGAGGATCCTGGGAGTCTGTCATTTCTTGATCTTTATCTGTTGTAACATCATTAACTTCTTGTTCTTCAATTGCTGGTGTCAGGATGTGAGTTATGGGAATCTTGACACCTTCTGGGATCCTTAAAGATGATGCTAAATTTGCCAAAGCATCAGCTTCTGCGTTTTCTTCTCTGGGTACCTGTGATATGCTGCAATATTCAAAGGATAATGCTAATTGTTTTACAAGGTCTAGATATTTGGTTAGCCTTTCGCCTTTCACTGCATAGGATCCATTAAATTGGTTAGTTAATAACAAGGAATCAATAAAAACTTGAATGTGTTGGATACCCATATCTTTAGCGAGTTGTAATCCTGCAATTAAAGCTTCGTATTCGGCTTCATTATTAGTAGCCTTGAATTCACAGTGGATAGATAGAGGGATAATGTCCCCCTGTGGCGATTTCAGTAGCGCACCCAATCATGTACCTCTAACATTAGATGCTCCATCTGTATACAAGACCCAGCTGCCTGAAGCTTCTTCGAGCTGCTTGACTTCTAGTTCAACTTCTGGCAGTATGTCGCTGATAGTATACCGGATGTTGTTGTCCCTCATGATCTTTCACAAGCACAGCACTTACTGAGCTACCTGAGACTGCTAAATAGAGGGATAGTGGTTCGCCCTTGACTGGTTGCATTAGAAGTGGAGCGGATGATAAATATTCTTTCAAGGAGCTCAGAGCTGCTTCGTGTTTCTCACCCCATTCGAACTTTTTATTCTTCTTCAATATGTCATAGAATTCTATGCTCTTTTCGGAAGATCTTGATATGAATCTGTTAAGTGCTGCTACTCTTCCAGTCAATCTTTGAACTTCTTTAACATTTGTTGGAGACTTCAAGTTTATAATAGCTTGTATCTGCTCAGGGCTGGCTTCTATTCCTCTTTCAGTAACCATGAAGCCCAAGAATTTGCCGGCTCTTACTCCGAAATGGCACTTGGAAGGATTCAATTTCATGTTGAACTGGTCCAGGATATCAAATGCGGCTTCAAGATCTTTGGGATGATCTTCTGCTTTCTTCGATTTCACCACCATATCATCTATGTATACTTCCATGGTGTCCCCCAGTTTGTCTTTAAACATCATGTTGACCAGCCTTTGGTATGTAGCACCTGCATTTCGTAAACCAAAAGGCATTGCAATATAACAATAAATACCTGTGGGAGTCATGAAGGCCGTGTCTTCCTGATCTGATGGTTCCATTTGAATTTGTTGAAAGCCCGAAGATGCATCCATAAAAGTCAACATCTCATGCCCGACAGTCGCGTCCACCATAGAATCAATATGTGGTAGAGGGAATGGGTCTTTTGGACAGGCCTTGTTTAGGTCTGTGTAGTCTACACATACCCTCCACTTACCATTCTTCTTTTGGACTACCACCACATTAGCCAACCAGCGAGGATACTTAACTTCTCTGATCATTTTTGATTTGAGCAGCCTGTCAACTTCCTCTTGGATTATGATGTTTCTCTCAGGAGCGAACTTTCTTCTCTTCTGATGTATTGGCCTGAAAGATTCATCTATACCAAGTTTATGAGTAATAATATCTTTGGATATACCTGTCATGTCTTCATGTTTCCATGCAAATGTTGTGACTCTGGACTTTAAGAGGCTCACGAGCTGCTCCTCAGTATCCTCAGGAATATTTGTTCCTACCAGCACTTTGATTTCAGGATCTTCAGGATTGAGTTGAACTTCTTTGGTCTCCAATTCCTTCGTCATCTGAATTCTTCGTGCTGGTTTCTTTAATTGCTATGCTGGCTTTGACTTGATAGTGTTCTTCATAGCAGAAGTGTAGCAGTCTTTGGCTTCTTGTTGATCACTTAGTATTCTTACAACTCCCCAAGGTGTGGGAAGCTTCACACATTGATGATAGGTAGATGGAACTGCTTTCATGTCATGGATCCATGGCCTTCCCAAGATTACGTTGCAACAAGGAAGGGAGTCAATAACGCAGAATTTCTGCATGGAGTTGACCCCTTCAATGTAAACAGGAAGTCTGATGTCTCCAACCGTATGCTTGGTTTCTCCGCTAAATCCTACTAACACTGAGGATCTTGGGATTATCTCTTCTTCGGGAATGCTCATCTTCTTAAGCACGTCTAATTGGATAATGTTGACCGAACTGCCATTGTCTATCAGGATCCTGCGAACATAATGGTTAGCAATACACAATGTAATTACCAGACTGTCATGATGAGGGTCCTGGATGTCTTGCTTATCAGTTTCGTCAAAAGAAATGACTTTATCTTCAGTCAATATTGCATTCTTCTTTGGTCGACTGCCTTGATCCATTTTAGCCTCCTTTGCATGTCTTTTTGCTGATGAGAAGGAAGCTCCACATATGTCAGATCCTCCTGAGATGAAGTTGATTACTTTTGCGTCTGCTGGTGGTGATTGAGCTCTTTTGGGCAGCTCGGCAGCTTCTTGAGTTTTGCTTCTCTTTCTGCCAAACAACTCTTTGAGGTGCCCTTTGCTGAGCAGGTAACTGATTTCTTTCCGAAGTGCTATGCAGTCATCCGTTAAGTGCCCGAAGTCTTCGTGGTAAGCACACCACTTAGACTTATCCTTCCACGATCCTGGTTTTTCTGATTTTCTTGGCCACCTGGCTTTATCACCTAGATCCTGCAAGGCACATAACAAACCACTTGTGTCAACCGAAAAGCAATAATCAGATACCTTTGGGAAGTTCTCTTCGTCGTCTTCCTCTTCCACTTCGTTGACCCTTGGATTATCATTACGATAATAGGGTTTGTTTCTTTGTTGTTTTCCGGGAGAGTTTGTCCTCCTGCCTAATGATTCATCGCCTCTTTTCTGGACCTTCTTGTCATCTTCTAATCTGATGAATCTCAATGCCCTTGTTCTGACTTCATCAAGGTTCCTGCAAGGAGTCATAACCAAATCATCATAAAATCGGGAATCCCCTCTAATCCCCATTTTGAAGGCTTCTACAGCAGCAGCCATATCCAGGTTAGGGATATCCAGTGCTTCTCGACCGAATCTGGCCACATAATCCCTTAGGGATTCATTGGATTTCTGAACTATCCTGTACAAGTCACCCGTGAGCTTCTCAAAGCTCCTGCTGCAAGAAAACTGGTTATTAAATAAGTTAACCAAATGAGGAAAAGATGTAATAGTATTAGGAGGGATACTGAGTAGCCATTTCAAGGCTGGTCCTGTTAGTGTTGAGCCGAATCCCTTGCATAAGCAAGCTTCTTTGATGTTTACAGGAATGGGGTTGATCTCCATCCGTTCCCTATATTGTGCCACGTGTTCCTCAGGATCTGTGGTCCCGTCGTAGAGTTTCATGTTGGGAGTTTGAAATCTTTTTGGTATCTCCACGTCACAAATGGGCCATGCAAATCTAGAAACTCTGTGGCTGCCTGCTGGCACTTCAGGAATTGGACGAATAACACCAGGAACACTTGAGATCATATCCTTTAACCTCTGAAGTTCCCTAGCAATAGTCGGGTTGATACCTGCATCCTGCACAGTTCCTTGGTTAGGGTGTACATAGAAATTATCGAAGTTGTTACCGGCCCTGGAAGTTTGTAGAGGGATTTGAGGTCCATATCCAGTATCTCTAACGACGGTTGGCTCAGTTGTAGTCTCCACTTGCATGGGGATGAAGTCTCCTTCATGCATTTCTTGAGATGAACCTGGGATTGCACCTGCAGAGACAGTAGGATAAGAAAACAAGGACCCTTGAGGATCTTGAGCAGCTCGGAAGCGGCTCCGATATTGTTGGAATGGCTGAGATGATGATCCCTGAAGCATTTGAGGAGTAGGCATTGCTGACTGCTGACTCCAAGGCTCATGAGGGTTTGTTGCAGCAAACCGCTGTGGTTGAGATACAGGTTGTTGCATTGATACCGTTGGCACCCGGTGACTTAGCGACCCGGATGGTTGCTGACTCGAGCATCTCGGCGGCTGCTGACTTCCATATCCACCGTAATAAGATTCTAGGGGCTGCTCGGAGTAGAACCCAGAGTATCCCAGATCTGTCACTCCGGGACTCTTCTGTTGCTGAGGGCCCGAAAATCTCGCAGTAGTAGCCGTTGCAACACCCGATTTTTTAGCAGTGAAGGGGTTTATTTTCTGTTTTGGCTGCTCCGATATTTCCGGAGAGTCGAACCCGAATGATTTTGGCATCAACGGGCTAATCTCCTCCACTGGTTTCTTAGATTTCTTCAATTCCATGATCTCCTTCATCATTATCTCGTTGGTTTTGCTTTGTTCATCCGCACGGGCCTTCATCTGCCTGATCAAAACATAGAGATCATCATTAGAAATAGCAGAGTTAGTGGACGTACCTTGAGAACCAGTAAAAGTAGGGTATTCCGTTCTTTTAGCATCAGTATCAGTTGCTTTCTTCGTCATTGGGGGAAGACCGGTGCTCACAGTCGGTTTAGTGGACGAAACAGATTTCGAAGTAATCTTTGGTTGAGTCGACATTTTCAAGAATTGGTTATGGGAAGAAGATCAAGGCTTTTAGCTGAATTCAAACACCGTTTGCCCCACGGTGGGCGCCAAATTGTTTTGGTCAAAAACTGCCTAAGCAATTAGTTGATCAAACTTTGTATGTGAGGTAGCGTGTTTGATGTAAATAAGGATGAAAATGTAAGTTTGGAGATTGACACGAGGATGTAACGAGGGAAAATCCAAGAATCCTTGAGTATCCTCAAGGAGCCTGGCAAAAAACCTCGGGGGCCGGTTCAAAGTACCTGCCTCCTAAAACTTTTATATGATCGAAAGTACTGGTTACAAAGTAAATGAGCTCGAATTCTAAGTGTTACAGAGAGTTTTGATAGCGAGTATCGTGAGTTGTGTGTGTCTTCCCCCTTTGAATGAATGACCTAGAGCTCGTTTAAATAGTCAAAAATGCATTAACTAACTAGGCTAAAAACTAGGGATTGAGTCTTCAAGTCTTTGTGAACGTTGGAGTCAGTTACAACACGTCCCATAAAGCCTTGACCGAGTCTTTAGCCATCATTTACACGTCCCTTAATACCTGCAATCAATTAAGACACGTGGACAATTGTAACGGTTAAATCGATAACTGTAGTTCAGGATCCTTTGAGCTTCTGGCGAGCATCCTGAAATAATATAACCAACTGTCCTATATTTTAGGTATTCTCCCAACTAAGCCAATATGAACGTTGTGGACCACTTAGTCCACGTTTTATATCATTTTTCCGAGTCTTTAGGCTTGTCTACACGTTTCTTTGACCCTGCAATTAATAAGACACATGGGAAAAACAAACGGGTTAGTTGATAACTGTAATTCCGAGATGCTCGAACCTGCCAGGATCCTGAACTTGCGTAAGGATACCAAACCATTTGAGCTGCCGCCAGGATCCCGGATTATCAGCCCTAACATGCAGGAAATCTGAAACTTAGCCAGAATTTGGCTAAGTATGAAAACAGGGGAGAACTGGACGAATCCCGAATCCCTGGAAATCTCTCTCCAAGCGTATCGCTTGGAGAGTGGGAACCAGGAGGCGATACGCCAGGGGTACTAGGCGTATCGCCTGATACGCCAGGAGTTCTAGGCGATACGCCTAGAACTGCACCACTCGGATTAGTGTGGTTTTCTCATTCTATGCTATAATAAATGATTGAATTTGTTGAGGGTTACCATTTACTAATACGTTACTGGTACTTGGTGACAGGTAGTAATGTTAATGGGGAAGCGGGTCCAGATTGAGCATTTTGGGAGAAAGAACCGAACACACACAAGGAAGGGTAGTCTTATGGGGTGTCATAGTCATCCTGTTTTGTTAATCTCTGCGCACTCTGAATATGATGTATTTAAACAACAAACCTATGGTTGTAAGAATGTTAATGGTTCAAGTGGTCAAGTATGGACCCGTCTTTTTAAAGAAAAAAATTTACGGGTCGGTTTTTACTTGAAAAATTATCAAAAAGGTAGTGGGATGCCACAAGTTGGTATCAGAGCCACGGTTTGAGGGATTCAAGTGTTGTGGGACACTTGAACTCAAACCAAGTGCTCGGGGAATTGATACAGTGTTCGGTTCGAGGCTCAATCGGGTGACCCGGTAAGTATTTAGTGTTGTTTAAATTCCATATAATTATTGACATTAGATGAACAAGTATGAACTTGAATGTACGTGATGCGTACAATTCAAGTAAGAATGTAAAGATGGGATAAAACTAAGCATCTGGGGTGATGAATGAAATCTCACACTCAAATGCCTAAGATGTAACAAGAAGGCCAGGTTGGCCTAAGGGGTGAGAATGAAATGTAAGAATGATGAAATGACCCTCGATTGTGATATTCACAACGTGGGTAAGATGGAAATAAATAAAAATGGTGGTGAATGATTACCTTGTAGTGATGAGTGGATAGTTATGTTGAACTTTGTTTTCGCATAACGCATATGGATTGTTAATAAGATGCTAACCTATTGTAAACTTTCAGTTGCAATGGTGAATGAAGATGATCAAGGGGGAGCTTTGACGGAAGCCATGTTGGCGGAAGTCAAGAAGATTGTATCCGATGAAGTTGAGACCTCCGTGGATGCCAGTATACGACTCCACGTGGGTAAGATGGAAGAAACTCTAATGGAGTTATTGGATAAAAGGCTTGAGGCTTTGAAGGATGAATTGAGGGGTGAAGAAAGTGCAGCTAAAGACAAGGGGAAGTGCACGTACAAAGACTTTATGGCGTGCAAACCCCCACTTTACACTAGTGAAGCAAATCCGATAGCTTGCCACAGGTGGCTAACGGATATGGAAGATGTGTTTGAAAGAAGCAAGTGTGATCCAAGGGATCAGGTGATGTTCGCTACCGGTCAATTACGGACGCGAGCAAAAGATTGGTGGGACATGATGAAGCTTGAAAAAGGAAGGGAAGTGGCGAATGCCATGGATTGGGGGCAATTTAAAGAATTGTTTGAAACTCACCATAGCCCTCAATCGGAGGTGGAAAAGTTGCAAGAAGAGCTCTCTCTATTTCGACAGAAGAAAGGGCAACCAATTGCGGAGGTGATAGGCTTCTTCCTTGACAGGGTGAAGTTTTGTAAAGATGAGTTGCGAACCGAGAGACAGAAAATTCATCGGTTCAATGGCATGTTACACATGGACTTTAAGGAGTTTATAAATGCCTCTAAATGTCAAACCCTTGAAGAATTGATCAATGCGGCACGTGAAAGAGAGATGGAAATTAAGAGACAAGTTGAAAGGGGTGAAAAGAGAGGGATTGAGAGTAGTACCACACCTAGTAAGAAACCAAAGGTGGCGGAGACTCCAAAGAAGAATGAGGGTAACAGTGGTGGGACCTCGGGATGTCCCCACTGTGGTCGAATGCATAAGGGCGAATGTTTTCTAAAGACAAAGCCATGCTATAACTGTGGGAAAACGGGACATGGGTACGCTCAGTGCCCTAGTCCTACAAAGTTGTGTTACAACTGTGGCCAGGCGGGCCACAAGAAGAGTGAATGCCCGGGGTTAAATCCGGGGGGAGGATCAAGCGGAGTAAAGGTAGAGATTCCCAAGGCCAGAGGGAGATCTTATCAAATGACCGTGGAAGAAGGAAAGATAGATCCAGGGGTGGTGACAGGTATATTCCTTGTAAATTCCATTCCTGTTCATGTATTGTTTGATACGGGTGCGAGTAGGTCGTTTGTTTCACTCGACCTTATTCGTCATCCATCCTTTGTTACTGATAAGTTGTTTGTACCTTTAGAAGTAGAGATAGCTGATAACAAGAGTGTGGTAGTATTTGATGTATGTCGTAACTGTAACATTTTCATTGAAGAGGAAGACTATCCAATTGATCTCATACCCATGTTAATGGGAGAGTTCAAGGTAATAGTAGGGATGGATTGGTTATCGAAGTACCAAGCCAACGTAGACTGTCGCCGCAAGGCGATACAATTAATGTCGCCAAGCGGAAAGAATGTTCAAATCCAGGGAGAAAGAGAAAATAAGATGATGCTATGCTCGGTTATGAAGGCTAGGAAGTACATCCAACATGGGTGTAAATCTTTCCTGGCCTATGTGAAGGATACTACCATGGAGAATAAAAAGATGGAAGAGGTACCAATAGTTCAGGAGTATTCTGATGTGTTCCCGGAAGATTTGCCCGGTATTCCACCAGATAGAGAGGTGGAGTTCCACATTGAATTAATACCTGGTGCCAAGCCGGTTGCTAAGGCTCCGTATCGTTTGGCTCCTACAGAGATGCAAGAGTTGATGAATCAGCTACAAGAGCTACTCGACAAAGGGTTTATTCGACCCAGTGTTTCTCCTTGGGGAGCACCGGTCCTCTTCGTTAAAAAGAAGGATGGTAGTCTAAGGATGTGTATAGACTACAGAGAACTGAACAAGCTAACGGTGAAGAACCGATACCCGTTGCCTCGAATTGACGATTTATTTGACCAATTACAAGGCGCGAGTTGGTTTTCTAAGATTGACTTAAGATCGGGCTACCATCAGTTGAAGGTGAAGGAAGAGGATGTACCAAAAACGGCATTTCGAACTCGTTACGGGCACTACGAGTTTCTGGTGATGTCTTTTGGGTTGACAAATGCACCCGCGGCTTTCATGGATCTTATGAACCGCGTGTGTAGGCCTATGTTAGATCGGTCGGTTATCGTCTTTATTGACGATATACTTGTGTACTCAAAGAGTAAGGAGGAGCACGCCCAACATCTTCGCGAGGTGATGGAACTGTTAAGAAAAGAAAAGTTGTATGCAAAATTCTCAAAGTGCTCCTTCTGGTTAAGAGAGGTACAATTCTTGGGGCACGTGATCAGCTCTGAAGGTGTCCTGGTGGATCCCTCCAAGGTTGAAGCAATAACAAAATGGGGTACACCGAAAAGTCCAACGGAAATTCGTAGCTTCTTGGGCTTGGCGGGTTATTATAGGAGATTTATACAAGATTTCTCCAAGATAGCCTTGCCTTTAACCAAGTTAACTCGGAAAGATGTGAAGTTTGAATGGGGAAGAGAACAAGAGGAATCCTTTAGAATCTTAAAGGAAAAATTAACGCACGCTCCGGTATTGACTTTACCGGAGGGCACGGAAGACTTGGTGGTTTACTCGGATGCTTCATACCTTGGCCTCGGGTGTGTACTTATGCAACGAGGAAAGGTAATTGCTTATGCCTCTAGACAGCTGAAGACTAATGAGGCTAAGTATCCTACTCATGATCTTGAGTTAGCCGCAGTGGTTTTTGCTTTAAAGATTTGGCGACACTACCTCTATGGGGTTAAGTGTACCATTTATACAGACCACAAAAGTTTGAAATACTTCTTCGATCAAAAGGAGTTGAATATGAGACAGAGGAGATGGCTAGAGCTTATCAAGGATTATGATTGTGAAATACATTATCATCCTGGAAAAGCTAACGTAGTGGCGGATGCCCTAAGTAGGAAAGGGGATTTGGCTCCCATAAAGGTGAGATCCATGAGGTTGGTTGTGACTTCGAGTATCCTTGATACTGTCAGGGATGCTCAAGTAGAAGCTATGAAGGAGGATAATTGGAAGCAAGAACGGATCAAGGGGATGGTAAAGGACCTAATTGATGGTGGTGATGGCTTGAAATATCGGTTTGGTCGTCTATGGGTACCGAACACGTGTGGGGTAAAGGAGTTGTTGTTGAACGAGGCTCATAAATCTCGTTACTCAATTCACCCGGGGGCTACTAAGATGTATCGCGACTTGAAATGCGATTATTGGTGGCCCGGTATGAAACGAGATATTGTAAAATATGTGAGCAAGTGCATGACTTGTTTGCAAGTGAAGGCGGAGCACCAAAAGCCGTACGGGAAATTGCAATCACTTGAGATACCCGTGTGGAAGTGGGAGCATATCACTATGGATCTGCTCACTGGCTTGCCAAAAACGGCAAGGAATACGAATGCGATATGGGTGGTTGTGGATAGATTAACCAAAAGTGCCCACTTTGTACCCATCAACGAATCTAGTGGCTCCGAAACGTTGGCAAGGATATTCATAGATGAGATAGTATCGATGCATGGTGTTCCTGTTTCGATAACTTCTGATAGGGATACGCGTTTTACCTCGCGGTTTTGGCAGGAATTTCAGAGGAATATGGGTACTCGATTGCATTTCAGTACTGCATATCATCCTCAGACTGACGGGCAGAGTGAGCGGACGATACAAACTCTTGAAGATATGTTGCGAGCTTGTGTACTCGACTTCGGGGGAAGTTGGGATAAATATTTGCACTTGGTGGAATTTGCCTATAATAACAGTTACCACGCAAGCATGGGTATGGCTCCATACGAGATGTTGTATGGTAGGAAGTGCCGAACCCCACTGTGCTGGGGAGAAGTGGGTCAAAGAGAACTTGCCCACAATGAGATTGTGGAAAATAACTACCGAAAAGATTGCTATAGCTCGAACACGTTTGAAGGCCGCTCAAGACAGACAAAAGTCTTATGCTGATAAAAGGCGAAGGCCTATCGAGTTCCAAAAAGGGGAACATGTATTGCTAAAAGTATCCCCTTGGAAGGGGGTGATCAGATTTAGAAAAAGGGGTAAGTTAAGCCCGCGGTTCATCGGGCCTTTCAAGATCGTCAAGAAAGTGGGCAAAGTTGCTTATGAATTAGAACTCCCGGAGGAACTTGGTGGCATTCACAACACATTTCATGTGTCTAACTTGAGGAAATGCCTAGCAGACGAGACAGCTTATGTACCGCTGGATGACATAGAGGTGGATGATAAGTTGAACTATGTGGAAAGACCCGTTGAGATTTTGGACCGGAAGGTCAAGCGTCTCAGAAATAAGGAGATTAAACTGGTGAAGATAAGATGGGAACATCGGAAAGGATCGGACGCCACGTGGGAGTCCGAGGAGGAGATGAGAAGATACTATCCGCATCTCTTCGGGTACGTATTTTAGTTTCGGGGACGAAACTCCCTTTAAGGGGGGTGGAGTTGTAACGCCCCAAACCCTCTTATGTGATTTTTAATGTGAAAATGTTTCGTTTTGTATGGGATGGGTCGGATTGTGCGGCTAGTAAACGCACCCCGACAGATTTAGTAAAATACCAAATTAGTCACTAAGTTGTATTTTTGAGACTAGATGAGTTTTTAATAAAAGTTAGAGGTTAAATGGGTAAATATGAAGTTTAGGCCTGAATTAAATAAAATAGTAAAGTAAGGGGGCTAATGTGTAACATAAGTTAAAACAAAACAAGAAAAGAAAAGTCTGGGATTTCTCCCAGACGTGGGTCGCGAACAGGAGGAAGGAGAAAGGGGGGGATTAGGGTTCCAGCTCAATTCACCTCAAATCTGTGAGTTTATGTGAAAATTCGGTAGTGGGGGACTGAAATTCGACTAAGGAGGGAGTCTAGGCTGCGAATTTATCATCCATTTCGGATTTCTCACATCAAGTAAGTGTGTTTGAGGTTAATTGATTTTGTGAAAAATCAAAGATAGATCAAATTGGTGTTAGAGGATGTTATGTAGGGACTTGTGTGCTAATTTGATGCATGATTCTACCCCTGCATGTGTATATTTGACTTGATTGTTAGTAAGATAGTAATGGGGTTAAAACCCACTTCATGTGAGCCGAAATTTAAGGTTAGATGGGTGGTTGGGTTGGATTTTAGATCATAAGAGCTTGATTCTTATGATAGGTTAGCAATTCTTCATGAAATTTGATGAATATATGCATTTATAGTCAAAGATGGATTAAATGGTATGAAGAAATATTACTTACAAGAAAGAATGATAATTGTGCACTCTAAGTGTTCGATGAAATGCCTAGGTGAAAATTTAGTAGGCTTAAGGCATGAACAATTGCATAAATTGAAGTGTTGTGTGATGTAACAAGAAGTTTGTGTATGTGTTCTTGATAAGAGTCTAGAAATACATAGACTTTGATCTTTTGTAGATATGGCCTTGTGTGTGTGTATGATAATTGGAAGTCAAGTGCTCCAACACTTGACATGGGTTATTAGTGTGCCTTAGCATTTGCAAGAATGTGGATATTCATGATTTACTAATAATCATGGTAATATAGGTGAAACCGGTGGAAGCTCAAGCCACCAACGTGAAGGAAAAGCCAAGATCTAAACGCTTGAGGTAACGTAAGAATGTTTAGTTATGTATATATATATATACCTAAAAGTGATCAATATATCTATATGTGTGATGTTATACCCATGGTTGGGAGAAATGGGACTTACAAGTCCTAAAGAATGAAATAGTTCAATGAACTTAAGTAAGCTTGAACAAATCTGCAAAATTAACCCGTTTGGGTAAGAATGGAAGAATCGACCCTTTGTGGGTAAGAGGTGGAAACCATGTTTTCAAAGAATGGCCTTTGGGTAAGAGTAGGGAATTGTATTCGATGCAATTCCGAGTGTAACTGCGAATAAAGAACTAACGTTGTGTGTATTGATAGGAACGTTAGAAATGGGTCAAACGGGTCAAATGGGTTGGGATTCCATTGGTTTGATTCTCATGTGTTGATTTGTAGATGGCTATGGGAGTTTAGTGGAAAAGATTGTCAATTTGGTCAAATAAAGGATTTGTGGTACTTGGAATGAATTTTTGTTATGTGCAGGAAATCTGAAACTTAGCCAGAATTTGGCTAAGTATGAAAACAGGGGAGAACTGGACGAATCCCTGGAAATCTCTCTCCAAGCGTATCGCTTGGAGAGTGGGAACCAGGAGGCGATACGCCAGGGGTACTAGGCGTATCGCCTGATACGCCAGGAGTTCTAGGCGATACGCCTAGAACTGCACCACTCGGATTAGTGTGGTTTTCTCATTCTATGCTATAATAAATGATTGAATTTGTTGAGGGTTACCATTTACTAATACGTTACTGGTACTTGGTGACAGGTAGTAATGTTAATGGGGAAGCGGGTCCAGATTGAGCATTTTGGGAGAAAGAACCGAACACACACAAGGAAGGGTAGTCTTATGGGGTGTCATAGTCATCCTGTTTTGTTAATCTCTGCGCACTCTGAATATGATGTATTTAAACAACAAACCTATGGTTGTAAGAATGTTAATGGTTCAAGTGGTCAAGTATGGACCCGTCTTTTTAAAGAAAAAAATTTACGGGTCGGTTTTTACTTGAAAAATTATCAAAAAGGTAGTGGGATGCCACAATAATAAATTGTAACGTGTCGTAGTGGCTTTTAAAATGTTACTGGCTAAGTGGCCTGACACGTGGTCACGTGTTAGGCCATGTGGTGACACGTGGACACGTGTTAGGCCACGTGTAAAATTTTACTGGTTACGTGGCCTGACACGTGGCCACGTGTTAGGACATGTGGTGATACGTGTACACGTGTTAGGCCACGTGTCATATGTGTTAGGTCACGTATGGCGATACGTGGCCACGTGTTAGGCCAATGTTTTTTTTGTGACACGTGGTTACGTGTTGGCCACGTGTTATGTACAGGTGATATTTTTTCAGACTTAAGCGCAGGTGGTCACTTTTAGACCATTTTTAAGCTTTTGACTTGCTCACAGCGTTTTGAAAAATGGGTGTTAGGTCGCGTGTCATGTACATGTGGTATTTTTTTAAGACTTAAACGCAAGTGGACTTTTAGAGTTTTCGACTTTGGCCACGGCGTTTCAGAAAATGGGTGGCCCGCCGCGAAGCGCGGGCGGGTCACCATCTTGTTAAATATATATTACTTTATGAGCCGTCACCCCCTCTTCCCCAAAACTCCGGTGGCCGGAGTTTTATTCTGGTCACCGGAAAATCGCGAAACCAGAGTTAAACAAGACAAAAACATGTGACTAGACAAGGAGAAACAAGTACCTTGAAACAAAGATAAGAAGCGATGCGTTTTTGAAGCCGAAACGAAACCGAACTCGAACCCGTCACCTTCCAACTCAAATTCCAATCTCGTTACTAGTTCCTTCCTGTTGCTCGGCAGTGGACAGTGATCACACAGGGTGTTCACGGTGGTGTAGGGGTGGTGTAAGGGTCGGAAAAGAAACAAAGCTACGGTGGTCTGTCTTGTGATGGAACCAGTGAACGAGATAGAGGTTGAAAGGGAATGAGGATGTGATCCAATAGGGTTAGGAACTTTCTAATGACTGTAAATAGCGACCGATCAGTTGGAGGAAAAAAGTGTAACCGACAAAGCTTGAAGTCGGGTTTAAAGAGTGATCGGTTACCGGCATTGAAAACAATCGACGTATTCTTTATTTGAGTTTCCAAATTGACTTTGATCAAATGACATAACTAGCCCCTGACTTTTAATCATGTATTTAGTTGAAATGGTTTGGGAATTTACAAGTTAGGTCCCTATAAATTTAGGAACATCTAACGAACGCTAACGGGGGCTAACGAAGAGTAACTAGACGATGATTTTCGAGTGTACTTCCCACCGTATTTAATGAACGAAGTATTATATAAAAAAATATAATCTATATATATCTCGCATAAAATCATAGTTATAACTCAATAACTATACATTTTAAATTCCTATAAAAATACAGAAACGCTTTGTGTAATTTACGTAACACATCATCACATAAAATCATAATATATAATGTGTATATTATCATATATTAACATAATACAACTTATGGTACAAACTCTAAAACATGTTGTACAAGTCAATAATGCATACATGGTACCAGTCTTAAAACCCACCTTACAACTCTGTATTGCAGCTGAAATTGCCTCTTGGGCTGTAAAACACACGGGTCTGAATGGACTATCCATATTATATGGATCATATAAATAGTTTATATGTTAGTGTTAAAGAATTATGTTTGGTGCGCCTCTTTTTACAACACCCGCTCTCTCTCTCTCTCTCTCTCTCTGTTCCACCGTCTTTCTTGCCGGCGCCTAATGCTGCAACCAAGAAGATGAGCGTTTTGAGAGTGGCGGTAGTTTTTTTCAACGATGACAAAATAAACGGTAAGGATTCTTCAGTTTTTTTCTTCGCATATTTGCTACAGTTTTGTAGATTTACTTTTTAGGGCTAGCCGTTGCTCCGCCTATGGCATCGAAGCGGCGGTGGTGTTTGGTTACAATTTTCAGGTGTTTTTTCATCAATCACCATCGTGACGTTTCAATCCAGTCACGATCGTGGCGGCGGCGAGGCGACGATCGTTGTTTTCTTTGTCGTCGTTGCTGGGATCCTGATCTGAGTTTCGGTCCTTTGGTGGTTCCAGGTTTGCGCAGATATGTGCCTTTGGGATGTGATCATGATGCTTCGTCTGTCCCTTTCATCAGGTTCATTTTTTCTTTAGATTTTATTGAATTAAAGCTGTTTGAACTGATTAAAGTAGTTATTCTTTAGATCTTGACGGAAACAATCGAGGATTAAGGTTTATTTTCTAAAAATTTTGATATGTTTATGTGTGCAGGGGGTGGTTCCATTCAATACATGGATCCTAATGGTGCATGTTTTTGGCGGTGTTCTTAAAAGTATCTTAAAGTTTAGAAATGTTATATCTAGTGAGTGTTTACTTGCTTGCTGGACTCTTTAAAAAGTGATTTTTTATTTATTGAATGATAGGTTGATATGGCTGATTTGAGCCAAATAGGAGACTAGGATCTGAAAGAGTTGGGATTATTTATGGTATTTTTTTGTATTATTAAAATCATTTTAAGTTATGTATAACTTGCTTTTTTCAATTAGCAATTTTAGTCTCATGTGTGTAAATTATACCATATACAAATGGCTTATGTACTTGACATAATCTTTTTTCTATTTGCAGGATCTGATAGAAGAATTTTTCATCTATGTAGAAGGGTATTACTTAAAAGGTAACTTTCATTTGTGGTAAAGAGAGAGCAACTTAAGTGCAATCCCTAATGTCTGTTTATTTTTTCTTGCTTTATTTTGTTACTTTGTTGTGTTTGTTATATCACTTTTAGTTCTTTTTCTTTACTCAAGGATTGCTTCATCTTCTGTAGTAGAGCATTGAATAATAAAAATTTAAACTTTCATATCTAAAGTTTTATACATTGAATGTTCTATTATTAGCTTCTTTTGTTAATGCAGGTGTGGGAATTGATCTGCGTTTGTTGTTGTTGTGTGTGATTTAAGGTGAGTTTCTTATGTATCCTACTCCTTTTTTGTTGTTGTATGTTTTGTTCCTTATGGGTCTTTAAGATAATTGTTGTTAGTTAGTTACTAAAAATCATAAGCATGCTACAAATTGTAAGGTAGGAGGAATGTGCAAAAAAGTAGAAGCAAAAGGGCTTTAGGCCTAAAACATCATGAGGGTATAAGCTTTAGGAGGCATAGAAAATATATAATGTCACAATTGGACCAGCTTCGTCTATAAAATGCTCCTCAGTACCAATTATTTGTTATATAAATATGAGGTCTGTTAAGGATTCTTCGGATGAACTATATGAAATTATTAAATAATAGATGAATATAATGAAAATCTGATTTTTCTTCAACCCTTCATTAAGATGAAGGTGCATTCTGGATTTCAATGTTATTGGTTGATTTTGTAATATTTGCATAAAGTGCAAAAGCAAACCTCTTTCACATTTTTCAAAAGCTGGGGTCACTTAGTATATATATATGCTTTTCAAAAAAAAAAACTTAGTATATATATATATATAGTATATATATCAAAACAAGTAACTTTCTAATACTGGTCAAATGGGTCAGCATTCAGGATTCTTGAGTAACATGTCAAATGGATCCTGATCAAAATGGGTAACCGTTCAACATTATTGAGATACTTATGACCCATTAATGGTCATTTTATTCATAGCAAATAATGTAGGTTTTGCACTGCCTATACATTCATCATTGAAAAGGGAGCTTAGTCAATATGTCACTTGACTATTATGTACAAACATGGCATCTTTTAACTATGAAAATTAAAAATGGTGGATTGGTTAGTGCTTCAGCAGGGAACAGCTTCGCAACTTTGGAGACAGGGGTTTGAAGGTTTTGATTGCACAAATTAGTTGCTTAACTAATGCTTGATTCCCTTAGCAGGAATTGTTACAAGTATTGTTGTTACTTTCATTTAAATTGCTTTAATTTTCATATATTAAATGACCTTTTTATGAAGTGTAATTGTTTTGTAGGATGGGTCACTGATTTCGATGATCTAAACTTCCGATTTCATCTACTTGCCTTAGATTTGAAATGGATATTTGGTTGCTTCAAGATGTCATAAAAATGGTTGCACTTATCTCAGGTTATAACTTGGTTTTTTTAAGCATTCAATATGTATAGCATTAGATGGGTGGATGGCCATTTTGTGAATGAGAATGAGTTTTGGCGTTTTTCCATGTTTGGTTGCTATATGGCTACGTAGTTGTCCGTTGCAACAAATAAATGTGAAACGAGTCGATGGCACGCAACAAAAATCGTACTACCACGAAAACAACCTGGTGCAAAGGAGCATTTTGGATGCATAATATGGCCTTCTTGACTTGATCTCTTTGAACTTAGCACGACCCGTATCTCATGGTTTCGCTAACCGACTTTCTAAAATGGCTCCGCTCCACGGCGAAGCGCGGGTCGCCCCACTTGTATATACATATATACCACATAAAAATAATAAATATAATTGTCGCATAAAATGACAAAAACGTTTTCATGGAATCATAAAATGTAATTTATATAAAATTATAAATTATATACATTCAAGTTGGTCAACCGACGTCTAGACTCATGTGCAGTGCTCGTGTAACTATTCTAGTTAGCTGAGGTAACGAACATTATCGAAATATAACACAAGTTATCAACAGGGTTAACCTGGGAAATTATCGGTTATCACAAAGATGGCTAGTCTCCCGATAGATATTCGTTGCGTGAGTTAGATTCTAGAGAAAAAGATTAAGGAACAAGACTAAATTCTTTCGGATAACTTTTCTGATCTCCATTAATATCCAAAGCAAATTACAATATATATAAAGACAAATACATGACGCTCAACAAATGCAAGAACAACCAACACTAATGTGATCATAGATCACTTCATGGAAAACATGGGAAAAACCCTACTTGCATGCAATGTGGAGTAAACTAATTAAACAAAAGATGTCGGCAGTTGACTAGGTCATGGGTTGGCACATTCATCGTAACCAATTGGGTCGGATCATATCACAAAGAGTACGGAAACAACTAATAGAGATAATTCTACTTGTAGAATTCCATAACCCAAAAGTTACGAACAAAACATTCTTTTCTAATCCCCTTGAATCCAGCTTCTTTAGCTAGTGCAAGAAACTCATCCTCAGTACGCTCCTTTCCTCCAGGATCTTGAGTCATCATGAATGCATCAATTTGGGTGTTGACTTTGACAAAAGAGCTTGTGTCTGGTAGAAAAGAAAGAATCGCATCTACTACAACAACCTTGCCGTTTTCTGGTAAAGCCTTGTAACAATTTTTTAACAACTTCACACAAGAATCATCACTCCAGTCATGCAAAATCCACTGTAACATATTCTAGTAGTTAGCAACATGTTCATTAAAACATATATATACAAATGTTATCATAAATATATACCTTCATGAAAATGACATCACCTTCCGGAACGTTTTTAAACATATCTCCTCCAACATGTTCTATACCTACAATTATTTTACATAAATATAAGTACGTGTGCAATAAATGTTGCTGAGGATCCGTTGCACCTACAATTTTTATTTTTTATTAATAAGGATATATGATTTCTAATGTTGCTGCTTTCTCATAATATTTCATTTGACACTCCTTATTCTATACTATAGAGTTTGATAAGTGTATAAAAATTTATCAGTTTTTTAACGTTTATAAAAGCTTCAAGAATATATTTTGACATTTCTTAGTGTTTACTATATACGTCATATAAGAGGAACACATAGGAACTGGTTCCAACAAACTTATTTCTACACTCTCTAAATGTGTGTTTTTATGCTTGTACATGCATGTTCATTTGTGAAAACATGTTTTTCTATGGTTATAAGTGCTAAAATTGTAAGATTCTTTTACTTTATTGACAACTATAATAATAACCATTTAAACATGTTTTGTTTTATTTAAGTGCATAAAAACAAGTGTAGATTTATGTATAAGTGACATAGTTGTATTTATGTTTATGATCCAAACCGTAAACTAAACCCTAAGACCTGGTTTGTCAAACCATAAAAATTACTTCTAAACCGAAAAAACCGGGTAGGTTAGCTCGGTTTAGACGGTTTGAACCATTTCATTTGTTTTTTAAACACTCTAAATGTTGTAATGAATTTTTTTACATGTATTATACATGTGGATACCTGGATAGAATGGTGCATCTTGAGTCACATGTGGCAAATCAAAATTAATCCCCTTAATGGTGGGATGTTTAGATATAATCATATTAAGACTGATTCCTAGACCACCTCCCACATCAACCACACTTTTAACGTTATCAAAACCACCATAGTGCTTAAGAATTTCCTTCATTACAATCGTGGTATGACCTATCAAGGCATTATTGAAAACTTCATTGAACCTTGCATCTGATGCTAGATATTCAAATTGGTGTGCTCCATGAACCTTGTTAAATGCAATACCTCCGTTTACGACCACATCATCAAGCGCAAACCTTATTTTTGACATAGTTAATAACAAGTTACTAAAAAACATAGTTTATATAGTAAAGATAACAAGTGAGTAGGAGTGTTTACGGTTGATTTAAAACAAGAAATTCATCCAAACCGACACTACCAAAAAATGAGGATAATGCAACACTTTTGCAGCCTTTTTTTTTCTTCACAAAAAGGCTGCATTAGCTGAAGTTGCATTAGACCTAATGCAACCCTTTTGTTACATAATGCTACCTCTTAATACCTAATGCAACATTTTTAGGAGGCAGCTCTTTGGGAAAAACGTTGCATTAAGTAATAAAAATGTTACATTAGGTTTAATGTTACTTTAGCTAATGCAACCTTTTTTGTCAATAAAAATGTTGCATTAGGCTAAATTTTTGGTAGTGCAAAGATTGGTTTGGTTCCAGGGTTTGTTTTCTTTCTTAACATTCGATCGGTTGATTTAAAAAAATTCAAACCGTATTTAATTGTTTCGTGTTTATTGACCTAAACCATGAAACCAAATCATTAAGAGGTTGTGAGGTTGACTTGAGCACAACCCATCTAGCTAAATATGTTTGTAGGTTTGACTCGAAACTAACAAACTTGTTTAGACTATACCCAAACACATAAATTTCAAGTTAGGTTCATCTCATGTCAAAAATTTACATTCCTAGTTCAAAGTAACTCATATGAATCAACTTACCAACTTTCAATGAACACTTTATCTTGAAGCAGCTGCATTAAGGGACCTAAGGATACCCCATCTTCGTTCGGAATGAAGTATTTGGCAATGGGGGCGAGTCCATAAGCTCGAACATGCCTTGATTCATGGACCTCTTCGGAGCAAGTGACAATTGAATGGCTGGCAAGCAAACGAAGCATCCGGTCAATCATGCTAGGGGCATCTTGGTTGGGAATTGATAAACGAGAAGCGATATCATGACCCGAGAGTCGTGCATCAGGTCCCACCTTGGCTATGGTCTCTAGGACCTTAAGCTTGATTGCAGTGGCTAGCACCATGGTTAATGATGTGGAGCTAACCAATTCCATTGCGTAAGAAAAGTGGTCATCCTCACTTGAACCCATTTTTCACACAAGTCTTGTTATGACACTCCTTTCCCCATCAGTTGCAATCCTTTATATAGGAAAAACTTCACAATTAATATTAATGATAATAAAGTTTCTCAACTTTTATATTAAAATTACTCATGGAACATTACGTACACTCTAATGTTTTATTTATCCAAAACAGGTTAAAAAAAACTACTTACGCTTGACCATAAAAATTTATAATACCAACTATATAGTCTTGTTTTTATAATATTTTATTAATAAAAGTTATAATATTAATTATAGTCTTGTTTTTATAATTTTCTTATATATCCAAGTAAGAAAGTTACAAACAGACAAAAGAACCAATCACGATCGGCAACATAAAGATAACAATATTAATTATACTTATTTTTTGTAGCATCTAGTTATTTGTAATTAATTAGATTCTAGCTTTTGTTTCAACTATGCTTCCTCAGTTCAAAAAAGAAAACAAGTTATACTCATTTTTATTCATTATTAATCTTTGGTTTATATACCTTTTAACCCTCCTCTTTCGATTATACTGCCGTTCTTAAAAAAAAAAAAAAAAAAAAAAAAAAAACCCTCCTCTTTCGATTATCAAGCGAAAGTTGTGGTGGTGAAGTGGTATATATTCCAGCGTTACATATAAGCTTTTATTCTTTAAGCAATAAAGTAGATAGGCTCCAATAGCATTAACAATGGTCCTAATTTCTCTTATTTCATGAGTATATTATCGTGAGAAATGATTTTGTAGTTTTGTACCATTTTTTTCATGAATGGTATAAAGCAAGAATTTCTTATAAAAAATAGTAGCTGTTTTTTTTTTATAACAATTTCGCATTTGGGAAGTGGGAAATTTCCTTTCATTCTCGCACTTGGCAAGTGCGATTTGTCAGTGACTGGTATTACTCGGACAAAAGCTAGCATTTATACCACTTATCCGACATATCCCACAATAATTTCACAATCCAACAAAATTCATCTACTACCAACCAATTTATTATCACATGCATGCATTTGTGATGCGCCAACAATAAATTTCATGCAATCATGCAATCAATTTTCGGACAAAAGCTGAGTTTGTGATGAAGCAAAAAGGAACTAGACAAAATTCTTTTAAAATTTACACCCACCAACTTCTTTCGTTCCATAATAAATCTAACCATCTTGAGATTTTCATCACAATCTTTCACCTACATCACAATTAAACTTTCTCTTCACCATCAAACACGAGATAACTCAAACTTTCATCATCTTTTTTTTTTCAATTTTCATCACTATCTTCAGATTTCCAATCTTCATTCAATCTCACCATCAAACACATTCAACTCTCATCACATTTCTCTAATACTCAAGCCATTCAATGGAGTCGACACAAATTTATCCGGGTCCTCGAAATAACGAGTTGTTATTTTCTCTATCATCTTTAGACGTTGATTCAGAGATGTAGCCATCAGAGCCGTTAAACCCACCATCTTCTTCGGTTTCCTGGTTAATATAACTAGTATGAGCAGCAGAAATTACTGGTTCCATTTTAACGTAAACATCACCCATGTAACCGGGTTGTGTTACTGCCAAATAAAACAACATCTGTAAACTGTCGTCATCTTGGATAAATGAAACATCGCGCACCCCCTGAAACTCGTAGGGCAACAAAATACTCACATTAAACTCTTGCTTACTAACACCAAATAGGCCGTATACCATATCAACCAGTTCTTCATATGAAAATTTCTCATATATAGGATATGTTGAGACTTTAGTTGCTTCGTCGGACAACACAGCCCCCTTCTCGTAAAATATATTACCACCCTAGAAAATTCGTAAGACAAGCGGACTATGATGGCCCTATGATTGTGAATGAAGTGTTATCTTGGTTGAAGAAGGTGAAACATAAAGCTATGATCTTTAAGATTGATTTCAATAAGGCGTATGATAGTCTGGATTGGGAATTTTTGGACTCAATTCTTTCCCAAATGAACTTTCCGGTCCGGTGGAGGAAATGGGTGAGTGGTATTCTAAAAGCGTCTAGATCTTCCATTCTCATTAATGGGTCTCCGTCCGGGGAGTTTTATGGCTACAAGGGTGTTCGTCAAGAGGATCCCCTCTCCCCGTTCCTTTTTATTATTGCGATGGAGGCGTTTCATTAGATGATGATGAAGGCGAAGAGTATTGGTATTTTTCACGGTATTCAAATCCCAAACGATGGTCCTAGAATTTCTCATCTCTTGTTTGCGGACGATGCAATGGTGATGGGTGAATGGTCAAACTTGAATTCTTTGAATCTTAGAAGATTACTATGGGGATTCTTTATTGCTTCGGGGCTGCGCGTTAACTTAAATAAATGCGCCTTGATGGGTCAAAATGTTAGCCATAATGAGGTTCTCGCGAAGGCCATGATTCTTGGTTGTAAGGTTGGTGAAACACCCTTTGATTATCTCGGTATGCCGGTTGGTGCTAATGTGAATCATAAAAAGAATTGGAGTAAAATTATTAATACATTTCGAAGGAGGTTATCGGGATGGAAAGCTAAACATTTATCCATGGGCGGCAGATTGGTTCTCATTAAATCGGTTCTTGATAGCTTACCGACATATTTTTTCTCTATTTTTCGGGCTCCAAAGGAGGTTTTAAAGGTGTTGGAGAGTATCCGCTTCAATTTTTTATGGGGTGGGGACTTGGAAAAGAGAAAAATTCATTGGATCGGTCGAGATAAAATCCTTTGCCCAAAGGAGAAAGGTGGATTGGGTTTATCGTCTTTGGAAAAGATTAATCTGTGTTCACTCGCGAAATGGGCTTGGCGCCACAAAACAGAACACAGTCACATGTGGAGAAGGGTAATTGATGGGCTACACTCAAGGTCGGGTGTTGATCTGTTCCTTCCGCTTGGTTCAAGATCAGGTGGGGTTTGGAAAAAGGTTATTAAATCCATTGAAGAGCTACCTACGTATGGAATCAACATCCAAAACACTTTAGTGAGGGAGCAGGGATCCTGGAGATGGAATGCTGAGCCTTCAGGAGTTTTCTCCACCAAATCCTTAAGACTTATATTGACGAACTCGGATGACAGCAGGCCCACTTTTAACTTTGCTTGGTGCAGGTTCGTCCCGTCGAAGATCAACTTGCTGGTGTGGCGTGCGATGCATGATCGATTGCCAACTCGTGAGGCTTTATCTCATCGTAATATTTACATGGCGAATACCAACTGCGCTCTTTGTGGTGAGGGGACTGAAACGGTTCCACATTTGTTCACGGGATGCGAATTTACGGACCGGGTGTGGCAAGTGTTGGCGTCTTGGTGCCGGATTCCAGGGGTGTTTGCGTTCTCGGTTGCGGATCTGGCTAAAATCCATAAGGTGAATTGTCTCTCGGAACACAAAGCTAAGGTGGTTAATGTAATCTTTCTAACTGGATTATGGTGCATTTGGCTTGAGAGAAACAAGGCGATCTTCAATCATCGTCCCCCTTCTTTACAAAGAGTGATTAGTGAGATTAAAACTTGGAGTTTTATGTGGTATGTGAATCGTTGTAAAAATCAGTCCATTTGTTAGTCTTATTGGTCTTCTTTTTCGTTGTAATGTTGTTCCTTTTTACGGCCTCTAGCGCCTTGCTAGTGGGTCCGCTCTTAATTTAATTGCCGTTCAAAAAAAAAAAAAAAAACCTAAGCAAATTCCGCACTTCCCAAAGTGCGAAATTGCTATAAATGGAAAAAATTAAAGCAGCTACTATATTTGATAAGAAATTTTTGCTTTATACCATTCATGAAAAAAAATCGTTTTGTACCATGTTCGATCTGCATCATAACGTATTCATCATAGAACGCGGACTTTGATCTGAGTTCAATTAAGTGAGATGCCGTATCGATAGATGGATCGAATCAAATCTTTCTTTAATTCAGTATATATATTGTCAATGAAGTATAAATCTCTAAGATCTTCGGACCTTGAGTTGCTATATTTAGGAGATCGGAAATTTCTTCGAGAAGAGCCATCCGTTTCTGTCAATGGGGAGACTTATCAAGGAAGTTAAATATTGAAAAGAAAGAAAAACAATTCCTTTGTGTAGTGTATAGTAGGGCGTTATATCCATCGATGGCGCCCCTCATAGTACCCTACACCGCCCCATGGGCGTTATAAGGGCAAAACTCGTCCTGGGCGCTTTGCTCAAAACGCGGCGCCCCTTTCACCATTTCAAGTTTTCGAACGTTGAACGGTTAAATATTCAATTTTTTTATTTTTTCCCTCTTTTTATAAACTCGCGGTGTTTTTACATTTTCAAGACACTCTCTATCAAATTTTCTATTCCTCTTTCACATTTTTATATATTTTTTTTTACCAACAATGTCAAATTGGTGCACCGAGTAAGAGTTCGAGTTCATCGTTTGTATCATGGAGGCTAAAGAGGAGACGGACACTACCAAAAAAAGGCCTTTAATGACACACACTGCTTTTTTGACGCGCAAATATGCGTGTCATAAAAGATTGTCATAATTTATAAATATGAAGAGTAGATGACGCCCATTTCCGTGCGTCATAAAATTACTATCATAAAAAATAAACTAAAAAAACATGGAGTAAAGATGTTATAAATGCGCGTCATCCCATTTCGTCATTTTATGTTTTCATCTTTCCCGCTTCTTGTAATCTCTCCATTATCTCTACCTCAAGCCCTAAATTTGAATTCCCGCTTCTTCCATTACCTCAGCTCACAAAATCGATTCCCGCTCACAGTTGACCTAGTCCCCATTCTCCATCGACCTTACCTCCACTGTTTCCACGGAAACCACGACTCATCGCAATCTCCCATCTATTTTGTCAACTGTTGATTTGGTGAGTGTTTTTTGTATCTGGTATGTAGTAATCGAAGCTATCTTGCTCACTTCCTCAATTTGTTTCTTTTTTTTTTATCCATATTTGGACTTTATAATCATATGTTTAGGATTATACTAGATTTGAGATTCGTTGTTCATATGTAAGGAGCAGCAATGACATGCTTTTAAGGTACATAATGTAACCCAAAAGTAGTATTAGGCACTATT
Source organism: Deinandra increscens subsp. villosa (assembly GCA_039602395.1). Classification (NCBI taxonomy): domain Eukaryota; kingdom Viridiplantae; phylum Streptophyta; class Magnoliopsida; order Asterales; family Asteraceae; genus Deinandra; species Deinandra increscens. The sequence goes on along the minus strand of JBCNJP010000007.1, from coordinate 13,468,370 downwards.
TGAATATTAGTTAGAGATGGTGAAGTATAAATAATTGTGATTAAGTTGTTTGTGATAGATACCTTTCTACAATTTTGGATAAGAAATTCAGAGAACATGATCTCCCTTTTGTTTTCACTTCAATCATCTTGTTCGTCAAGTATTTCGACCTAATATATGTGTTTAATTTCGACCCTTTCTTTGGTATCAATGATTTTAATCAATAGATGTGATTTTGTGAAATACTCTATTGAAAAAGTAGAGAATTTACGATTGTTTCAAATGCTTGAATCATGGCACCAAATCTGGATCAGGAACTATCTAGGGAACTGTCAATCAAATCGACTTTGCACCAAATCATTCGCACCAACGATCATCCATGGCTAATGGGTTCTGGTGGGATAGCAATGAATAATTTTTACATCCAATGATTAGGGTTAAATAAAGATTTCAGAATACGAGTCTTCTTATCCTTCTACAACTACTGGGATTGAGGGTTAAGTTTTGAAGATGATGATTTAATTTTAAAGCATTCTGTGTGAATTTTACTATTAGATTATAAAAACATATCATAATCCATAACTATCTGTATTTAATTGTAAAGCATTATGTTTTATTTAGGTTTAGAGTTTTTGGACTGATTATATATGTAATCACTTGCTTATCGTATCTAAAAAAATGATATTTAGTGGCACATTCTTTTAGTGACATTTAATTTTTATGCCATTAATATAGGGCTTTAGTGGCACATTTTGTGTTGACTTATAATTTTAGTGACAGTTAGATTTTATGTCACTAATATAGAGTTTTAGTGGCACTTTAAATATGCGATAGTTACCTAACATACCTTTTATAGATTTTAGTTTATGCCACTAGTTTTATTTCCCAAAAATTACCTTTAAATATGATTTAATAAAAAACTTAAAAATAAAAATCAATACCGCCAAAAAAATTAACCCTAAAATTCATTTCCCCAGAAAAAAAAATCAAAACCAAATCTTCCTTCATAACCGTTGTAATTCCCCCAGTTTATTCATTTCGATTCGCCCAGCACTAGGTGTGGTGAGTTAATCTACTAATTTTATTTCTATGAAGAATGTTGTTTTCATACGGCTAGGATACCCTATTTAAAAAGGGTTGGCGGCACAGCTTGTTGCCCGTCTTTTCTGTGTGTTGACTTAAATCGTGTATGTTATTTTTATTAATGATTTAATAGAAATTAAGAGATACATTATCCTTTAAAAAAATAAAAAAATTCTATCATTTTATTCTATCAGTTGTGCTAACTATGTTTTGCAATGTTAAAGTGAGGCGTTCCACAAAATTGGTTTATTAGTTCTACCTCTTTTTACTGTTTAAATTCTTCCAAAAATTTAGACCCAACCAATATCAAACAAATCCTCAAGTCGTATTAATTCCGAAGGTAAAGTTTGGTCGAATTTTGTTTTTTCAAACCTTCATCTTCTGATTCTAAAAGGTTGTTTATGGTGCATGCTTTCTTTTCCAATTTTAATAGGTTTATATTCATTGGAGGTATTCCCCTATTTTGATTCTTATACCTCCGCGATTCTTTATTTTGCTCACTCTTTTTCAGTTTTTCGTTCATATTATTTTTTTAAATAGTAGGTAAGCAAATACTGAGCTCTATAGTAACTTTAAATTCGTAATATCTGAAATCAAATCCAACTGAAAAACTTAATTTGATTTTGAATACTACCTCTTATATGTGCAGCTCTGAAGAGGATATCATTGTTTAGCGCTATTATCTTACGTACGTTTCAGGTTGGTTTTATCTTTTCTCTTTGTCCTTTTTTTTTTAAAAAAAAGTTACGATCTTTTTTATTTTTCTTCCAATTAAATTCATTTTAAATATTAGAATGGGATATTAATAAATGTGTATGTAAACCTTAAAATTTAAGGTGTGGTTATGAGTGGTTGTGAGTAGAGGAGAGAGAAATATTTGTGGAAAAATTTGATGAATCCCTATATTTTTTGGGAAAAATTTAGTAAAACTGTAAAATTTGAGGATCGAAGAGAGAGAAAAGGTAATGATAAAGGTATAAAAAGTTATTATTTAGTTGTGGTTGTGAGTGGAAGAGAGAGAAAAAATAATGATAAATATATAAATTATAGAGATAAGGATTGGAAATGTACTGTGAAATTTAAGTAATAACTGTTGTAGGCTGAATCATTGAGTTATTTATTAGAAAAGGTATCATGCTCAAGTATCATAATATTGAGTTGCATTAAGTGTTAGATTAATCGGGTATATTTACTGGTCAACGGGCCACGGGTCAGCTGGTTATTGGGTTATTTGAACCTGGATATTTAATTATGCATGTGTTAAAATGAGAAAGGAGTGAGTAAATGGGTGACCGGACTTTATAATTACAAGCATAATTTGAGTCATTTGACTAATAACTTTTTTAGGATGTACTACAGATTTTTAGGATGTTCTACTATACGTACAGATTTTTGCAGATATGAAATCAATAAGAACTTGATATATTTTCATACTTTAAAGGAGTCTTTGAAACCAAGTAGAGTTTCTTAAAGATGTTCTTAGTTTCTAATATAATATATTACATAATATACCAAATCTTCCTTTCTTTGGAATTGATGAGATATAGGTTCAGGATATTATTTCTATTGAGATGATTACATTTTACACTTAGCAATGAGAAAAGAAATACTATAGTGTTCCATTTTCAAAAGTTCATTTCTACTATTCCATCTGTTTTAGTTCTATAATTTCTAAACATATTCATATATTGAATATTTTCAGAAGTTTATATTGTTTTCGATTATAAATATTTAACTTCAATTTCACCTATAACTTTTCTTTTTAACATATTCACATTCTGAAATTTTCTCCTTTAGGCTGTGTTTGGCGCACTAGTTGAAAAGCTAGTTGCTAGCTGATAAGCCAGCTGATAAGCTAGCTGCTAACTGATAAACTATAAGCTAGCTGATAAGCTAGCTGATAAAAAATAACGTTTGGTAAAAACTAGCTGATAAGCTAGCTGAAAAATGTAAAATGACATAAAAGTACATGTATATAAATAAATTAAAATTAAAAAACAAAATATTAGGGAAGGGTAAAACTGGAAATATTATAAAAGCTAGTTGAAAAGATACTCCAACTAGCTTTTCAAAAGCTAGCTTATAAGCTAGCTTTTTGACGTTACCAGACGGGGCTTTTAAAAAAAGCTAGCTTATAAGCTAGCTTATAAGCTAGCTGATAAGCTATCTTATAAGCTAGCTGATAAGCTATCTTATAAGCTAGCTTATGGCGCGCCAAACACGACCTTAGATTTATTAATTGTTTATCTCATTGGTTCTAATAGAAATATGTTGACAATGGCATATATTGAGATTCATTAAATTTAATTTAAGAGTAAACATCACTTTTGGTCCCCAAGGTTTGTATATTTTAACACTTTTAATCCAATTTCTGAAATTATAACATTTCAGGGCCTGAGGTTTAATTATTTTTTCAATTTTGGTCACTTTTTAAATTACCATCCAAATTAACAGTTGAAATCAGTTAAATACGATATTAATGAGGGGTATTTTTGTAATTTAACCATCCCCTTATTTATTTGATACAAAACGCAGTAATTGACTCCCCCCAAAAAACACTATGTAACTCAGCCATTTTTCAAATAAATAAATGTGGAAGTCAATTACGGTGTTTTGTATCAAATAAATAAAAGGGGATGGTTAAATTATGAAAATACCCCTCATTAATATCCTATTTGAATGATTTTAACCGTTAATTTGAATGAAAATTTAAGAAGTGATCAAAATTAAAAAAATAATCAAACCCCAGGCCCTAAAATATTATAATTTCATAAATTAAATTAAAATTATTAAAATGTGAAAACGTTGGAAACCAAAAGTAAAGTTTACTTTTAATTTAATTTAGTTCATTCATACTTAGTGTTCTACTGATATGATTATATTTAATTGTTATTGAAAATGTTCAAATACCCATCTATTTGCCAAAAGGCCCATTTATCAGAATCCAGTTCCTTGAACATTTTATTAGCACTCCTTAGGAACATACGTACTAAATAAAATAATACTATTGGTCAAATCATGTGAATTATGTATGTAATTATGGTGAATTCTAAAATGGAATTTTGTGTGTGGATATGCTGGCCTTATTGACTGTTACACTTATCTTAGCAATTGTAGAAACATGCTTTCTACCTCGTTTTCCTTTCGCAACAAGATGAATTTTGTTACTTCATAAGTTGTTTAGTTCACACATAAATCCGTTAACCATTTTGTAAATGCTTATATAATTACATGATTTGAATTTTAATTTATACTAATGTTTGTTTATATGGTTGATGATGACGGGATGTATATAATGAGAAGTTTTGAAGCTATGTTTTTATGGTTGATAATGATAGCATAGCTATGTTTAAACTATTTGTGTAAACATTTAAAATTTTATGTATGTTTGAATGTTAAATTACTTGTGTAAACATTTTGGATCTACATTTATAATTTAATCATCTTATCGAATTTTTATTTTATATTGTAAATAATGTGATTTTTGTTGTAATGTGTCAATACAAATAGTATATGTGTGTGTGTGACTATAATATTCTTTTAGTGGCAAAAAAGTCACTAAAACTACTATAGATAGATAAGTATGATAACCTTTTAGTTGCACAAAACATTTGACACAATAGTCTTTCTTTATTGTGGCTGAAAAAAAGCGCCACTAAAGCCAAAAAAGTTTGTGTGGCACATTGTGAAAGTGCCACTAAGGCTTAGTGTCATGTTTTAGTGACACTTTTTTGTGATTCTTAGAAGGGTGTTAGTGGCATTTTTTTAGGGGCACCTTTTGTGTGCCACTGAATGATATTTTTTTTTTGTAGTAACATCTGGTTGACTTCTTATTTTATTCCTAACGCTTGGGATCCTTGGGATTCTGGCTCTTCCACTTTGAGGGTATAGACATTCTGGCTTTCTTGTTAGCTTCCTTGAGAAGACATGATATTTTAATCGTTTACCGGTTAATTCCATGAATTTGAAGAAATGAAGAAACTAGGTGTTGGTACTAGAATTCAGGAGACGATGAGCAGCTCGCATCAGCTCGTAGGCACTTCATGGTAAGGATCCTGAATAATATTTACTTACTAAACGGTTGCTTCTCTATTGTTTGTTACTCGCAGGTTGACTTGGTCATTCATCACGTGTCCTAAAGACTCGGTCTATCAACAGAATCGTGGGTCAGTTGGGATTCAAACGGCTAGTTGGCGAACGTGGACTTAGTTGCTATTTTTTAGGAAAATTAGTTGCTATGTATTTCGTATTTAAACAGAGCTCTAGGCTTACACACACACACAATCTTTTCGATTACAATTCTCTGCAACACTTAGAATTCGAGCTCATTTACTTTGTAATCAGAACTTTCATTATATAAAAGTTTTAGGCGGCAGGTACTTTGAACCGGCCCCCGAGGTTTTTTGCCAGGCTCCTTGAGGATACTCAAGGATACTTGGATTTTCCCTCGTTACATCCTCGTGTCAAGCTCCAAACTTACATTTTCATCCTTATTTACATCAAACACGCTACCTCACATACAAAGTTTGATCAACTAATTGCTTAGGCAGTTTTTGACCAAAACAATTTGGCGCCCACCGTGGGGCAAACGGTGTTTGAATTCAGCTAAAAGCCTTGATCTTCTTCCCATAACCAATTCTTGAAAATGTCGAGCCAACAAAAGATTACTTCGAAATCTGTTTCATCCACTAAACCGACCGTCAATGCTGGTCTTCCTCCAATGATGAAGAAAGTGGCTGATACTAATGCTAAAGGAGTGGAATACCCCACTTTTACTGGATCTCAAGGTACGTCCACTGACTCTACTATTTCTAATAATGATCTCTATGTTTTGATCAGGCAAATGAAGGCCCATGCGGATGAACAAACCAAAACCAACGAGAAAATGATGAAGGAGATCATGGAATTGAAGAAATCTAAGAAACCAGTAGAGGAAATCAGCCCTTTGATCCCAAAATCATTCGGGTTTAACTCTCCGGAAATATCGGAGCAGCCGAAACAGAAAATAAATCCCTCTACTGTTCAAAAGTCAGGTATTGCAACAGTTACCACTGCAGGATCTTCAGGCACTCAGCATCAGAAGACTTCCAGGATGATGGATCTGGAATACTCTGGATTCTACTCTGAGCAACCCCCAGAATCTTACTACAGCGAATATGGAAGTCAGCAGCCGCCGAGATGCTCAAGTCAGCAACCAGCCGGGTTTTTAAACCATCGGGTGCCAGCAGTCTCAATGCATCAATCCGCATCTCGACCACAACAATTCGCGGCAACAAACCTACATGAGCCTTGGAGTCAGCAATCAGCAATGCCTACTCCACAGATGCCACAGGGATCCTCATCTCAGCCATTCCAACCATATCGGAGCCGCTTCCGAGCAGCTCAGGATCCTCAAGGATCCTTATTTTCTAACCCTACTGTCTCTACAGGCACATTCCCAGGTTCATCTCAGGAGATGCATGAGGGAGACTTCATCCCCATGCAAGTGGAGACTACGACTGAGCCAACCGTCGTTAGAGATACTGGATATGGACCTCAAATCCCTCTACAAACTTCCAGGGCTGGTAACAACTTTGATAATTATTATACTAACCCTAACCAAGGAATTGTGCAGGATGCAGGTATTGACCCCGTCATCGCCAGGGAACTTCAGAGATTGAAAGACATGATCTCAAGTGTTCCTGGTGTTATTCGTCCAATTCCTGAAGTGCCAGCGGGCAGCCACAGGATATCCAGATTTGCATGGCCCATCTGTGACGTAGAGATACCGAAAAGATTTCAGACCCCCAACATGAAACTCTACGATGGAACCACAGATCCTGAGGAGCACGTGGCACAATACAGGGAGCGAATGGAGATCAACCCCATTCCTGCAAACATCAAAGAAGCTTGCTTATGCAAGGGATTTGGTTCAACACTGACAGGACCAGCCTTGAAATGGCTACTCAGTATCCCTCCTAACACTATTACTTCTTTTCCTCACTTGGTTAACTTGTTTAATAACCAGTTTTCTTGCAGCAGGAGCTTTGAGAAGCTCACTGGTGATTTGTACAGGATAGTTCAGAAGCCCAGTGAATCCCTAAGGGATTACGTGGCCAGATTTGGTCGAGAAGCTCTAGATATCCCTAACTTGGATATGGCTGCTGCTGTAGAAGCCTTCAAAATGGGGATTAGAGGGGATTCCCGATTTTATGATGATTTGGTTATGACTCCTTGCAGGAACCTTGATGAGGTCAGAACAAGGGCACTGAGGTTCATCAGGTTGGAAGACGATAAGAAGATCCAAAAAAGAGGTGAAGAAACGTCGGGCAGAAGGACAAACTCTGCCGGGAAACAACAAAGAAACAAACCCTATTATCGTAATGATAATCCAAGGGTCAACGAAGTGGAAGAGGAAGACGACGAAGAGAACTTCCCAAAGGTATCTGATTATTGCTTTTCGGTTGACACAAGTGGTTTGTTATGTGCCTTGCAGGATCTAGGTGATAAAGCCAGGTGGCCAAGAAAATCGGATAAACAAGGATCATGGAAAGATAAGTCTAAATGGTGTGCCTACCACGAAGACTTTGGGCACTTAACAGATGATTGCATAGCCCTTCGGAAAGAGATCAGTTACCTGCTCAGCAAGGGGCATCTCAAGGAATTGTTCGGCAGAAAGAGAAGCAAAACTCAAGAAGCTGCTGAGCTGCCCAAAAGAGCGCAATCACCACCAGCAGATGCCAAAGTGATCAACTTCATCTCCGGAGGATCTGACATATGTGGAGCCTCTTTCTCATCAGCAAAAAGACATGCCAAGGAGGCCAAAATGGATCAAGGCAGTCGACCAAAGAAGAATGCAATATTGACTGAAGACAAAGTCATTTCTTTTGACGAAACTGATAAGCAGGACATCCAGGATCCTCATCATGACAGTCTGGTAATTACATTATGTATTGCTAACCATTATGTTCGCAGGATCCTGATAGACAATGGCAGCTCAGTCAACATTATTCAATTGGACGTGCTTAAGAAGATGAGCATTCCCGAAGAAGAGATAATTCCAAGATCCTCAGTATTAGTAGGATTTAGCGGAGAAACCAAGCATACGATTGGAGACATCAGACTTCCTGTTTACGTAGAAGGAGTCAATTCCATGCAGAAATTCTGCGTTATTGATTCCCTGCCTTGTTGCAATGTAATCTTGGGAAGGCCATGGATCCATGACATGAAAGCAGTTCCATCTACCTATCATCAATGTGTGAAGCTTCCCACACCTTGGGGAGTTGTAAGAATACTAAGTGATCAACAAGAAGCCAAAGACTGCTACACTTCTGCTATGAAGAACACTATCAAGTCAAAGCCAGCATAGCAATTAAAGAAACCAGCACGAAGAGTTCAGATGACAAAGGAATTGGAGACCAAAGAAGTTCAACTCAATCCTGAAGATCCTGAAATCAAAGTGCTGGTAGGAACAAATATTCCTGAGGATACTGAGGAGCAGCTCGTGAGCCTCTTACAGTCCAGAGTCACAACATTTGCATGGAAACATGAAGACATGACAGGTATATCTAAAGATATTATTACTCATAAACTTGGTATAGATGAATCTTTCAGGCCAATACATCAGAAGAGAAGGAAGTTCGCTCCTGAGAGAAACGTCATAATCCAAGAGGAAGTTGACAGGCTGCTCAAATCAAGAATGATCAGAGAAGTTAAGTATCCTCGCTGGTTGGCTAATGTGGTGGTAGTCCAAAAGAAGAATGGTAAGTGGAGGGTATGTGTAGACTACACAGACCTAAACAAGGCCTGTCCAAAAGACCCATTCCCTCTACCACATATTGATTCTATGGTGGACGCGACTGCCGGGCACGAGATGTTGACCTTTATGGATGCATCTTCGGGCTTTCAACAAATTCAAATGGAACCATCAGATCAGGAAGACACGGCCTTCATGACTCCCACAGGTATTTATTGTTATATTGCAATGCCTTTTGGTTTACGAAATGCAGGTGCTACATACCAAAGGCTAGTCAACATGATGTTTAAAGACAAGCTGGGGGACACCATGGAAGTATACATCGATGATATGGTGGTGAAATCGAAAAAAGCGAAGGACCACCCTAGAGATCTTGAAGCTGCTTTTGATATCCTAGACCAATTCAACATGAAATTGAATCCTTCCAAATGCCATTTCGGAGTAAGAGCCGGCAAGTTTTTAGGCTTTATGGTTACTGAAAGGGGAATTGAAGCCAGCCCCGAGCAGATACAAGCTATTATAAACTTGAAGTCTCCAACAAATGTTAAAGAAGTTCAAAGACTGACTGGAAGAGTAGCAGCACTTAACAGATTCATATCAAGATCTTCCGAAAAGAGCAAAGAATTCTATGACATATTGAAGAAGAACAAAAAGTTCGAATGGGGTGAGAAGCATGAAGCAGCTCTGAGCTCCTTGAAAGAATATCTGTCATCCGCTCCGCTCCTGATGCAACCTGTTAAAGGCGAGCCACTGTCTCTCTATCTAGCAGTTTCAGGCAGCTCAGTGAGTGCTGTGCTTGTGAAGGATCATGAGGGGCAGCAGCATCCAGTATACTATGTAAGCAAAACATTGCTAGATGCTGAAACCAGGTATTCTTATTTAGAAAAATTAATCTTAGCTCTTGTCATGGCTTCTCAAAAGTTAAGGCATTATTTTGAAACTCATGTTATTTATGTAAAAACTAACTATCCTATTAAGTGTGTCTTAAGAAAGCCAGAGATGTCTGGAAGAATGGCGAAATGGGCAGTTAAATTAAGTGCCTATGACATCATATATGAACCAAGAACAGCGATCAAGTCACAGGCCTTAGCAGACTTTGTGGCTGATTTCAGCAGCGACATACTGCCAGAAGTTGAACTAGAAGTCAAGCAGCTCGAAGAAGCTTCAGGCAGCTGGGTCTTGTATACAGATGGAGCATCTAATGTTAGAGGTACAGGATTGGGTGCGCTACTGAAATCGCCACAGGGGGACATTATCCCTCTATCTATCCACTGTGAATTCAAGGCTACTAATAATGAAGCCGAATACGAAGCTTTAATTGCAGGATTACAACTCGCTAAAGATACGGGTATCCAACACATTCAAGTTTTTATTGATTCCTTGTTATTAACTAACCAGTTTAATGGATCCTATGCAGTGAAAGGCGAAAGGCTAACCAAATATCTAGACCTTGTAAAACAATTAGCATTATCCTTTGAATATTGCAGCATATCACAGGTACCTAGAGAAGAAAACGCAGAAGCTGATGCTTTGGCAAACTTAGCATCATCTTTAAGGATCCCAGAAGGTGTCAAGATTCCCATAACTCACATCCTGACACCGGCAATTGAAGAACAAGAAGTTAATGATGTTACAACAGATAAAGATCAAGAAATCACAGACTCTCAGGATCCTCAAGAATCCTGGACCTATCCTATCAGGAGATTTATTCAAGAAGGAGAAATCCCCAAAAACGAGAACTCTAGACTCTTCCGAACAAAGGTAATTCCATATTCAATAATAAATGGTATCTTATACAAGAAATCTCTTGCAGGACCATACTTGAGATGCCTCGAGCAGCCTGAAGCACGTGCGGTACTTCAGGATATTCATGAAGGTGATTGTGGCAATCACACTGGGGGCAGATCACTATATTCAAAAGTATTAAGAACAGGATACTACTGGCCCACCATGAAGAAGGATGCTATGGCCTTTGTTCAGAAATGTGACGCATGTCAGCGGCACGGCAACATCCTCCATCAGCCTGCTGAGCCGCTCCATTCAATATCATCTCCATGGCCGTTCATGAAATGGGGAATGGACATAGTTGGTAAGCTGCCTGTAGCACCTGGAGGAAAAGTCTTCATGCTGGCTATGACAGACTACTTCTCTAAGTGGATTGAAGCCGAAGCTTTTGTTCAAGTTAGAGAAAAGGAAGTAATTTCCTTTATCAAAAGGAATATCTTGACAAGATTTGGAATTCCATCAGAAATAGTGTGCGACAATGGATCTCAGTTTATTGGAAAAAGGACAACAAGTTTTTGTGAGGCATGGGGCATCAAGATGGTAACTTCAACTCCCATACATCCACAGGCTAACGGCCAAGCAGAATCGAGCAATAAGATTATCATCAATAACCTCAAGAAGAAGCTAGGAGACAAGAAAGGAAAATGGGCTGAAGAGCTACCTTTCGTATTATGGGCTGACAGAACGACCTCCAAGAATGCTACTGGTCGAACACCATTTTCCTTAGTGTTTGGATCCGAAGCTGTAATTCCTATTGAGATGGTGATGCCAACTGCGAGAACAAGCTGCCGGGATTTTGAAGCAAACAAACAAGAGCTCCTTGAAGATCTTGAAACAATTGAAGAAATCAGAGACCTCGCAAAATTTAGGATGGCAGCATACCAGCAAAAGATAGCCAAATCTTATAACAGGAATCTCAGGATCAGAAGATTTCAAGTAGGAGATCTGGTACTCAGGAAAGCTTTTCAAAATACAACCAATCCGGCACATGGGAAACTCGCGCCTAAATGGGAAGGACCCTACCTGGTGGATTCAGAAGCTGGAAAAGGAGCATACAGGTTAGCTACCATGGAAGGTGAGCTGCTCCCAAGAGCTTGGAATGCAATTCACTTGAAGTTATATTTTATGTAAGTGCTTTCTAGATCCTTTGAGCATATCAAGGAATCCTTGTCTAAACTTCAAAGACCTCAGGTATGACTTTAACCATTATTTTAATTTCATATTATTATTTTTGTGAAGTAATTACTGACTTAAGCATCGGAGGGGTGTTAGCCAAACTAACACCCACCCCTCACCGAGCCTTGGAGTATTTTGTAGGTGCTCCGAGCGTCCTGCCATAAGCTAGAGGCTGATCACCTCTTCTAAGTCTAAAGCATTCTGAATGCTGTCAAAAGGTTTAGGAGGTTTTCACCTTCTCGTTCACTAATGGGAATCGCCAGGAGCGCAAGACCCTCGCCAGGAGCGCATGATGGTGACCTGTGGTTCAAGGTGGTGCGACCAGTCCATCTAAGGGTGGCTGATAATTTCATCACTGTTGGCCATAGAGTGCACTTCAAAATGGATGGCAGACGTGTCATCTCAAAGATTCTAAGGTTTTTGGCATTTTCATGTCAACAAAGGTTTAGACATATTCATGTCTCTCAAGTTTTGGGCTTGACCCCAGTTGGCTTAGTCCCAAGTATTTTTGAGCTTGTCCTCAGATTAGCAAAGGTTTTTAATGTTTTCACATTAACTAAAGCTTTAGACATATTCGTGTCTCTCAAGTTTTGGGCTTGACCCCAGTTGGCTTAGACCCAAGATTTATAAAACGTTTTACACTGCGAGAATACAAGATTGGGCTTGACCCCAGTTTAACTTATTCACAAGTGCTCAAGGTTTTTAAGGTATTTTATGCCTTAAAATCGGAATTTCATCAAGTCTATCTTAAGGATTCCTAAGGATCCTTAGAGATCCTGACTACCTCTACGGTTGGAGTATTCTCAAACAGGTTATATTGATACTGCGTTTGATACGTATTTTTATTACTAAGTATTAGATGGCATCATGGTTTGTTAACATTGGCAAAATTTTAATAAACTTTTGAGTTTTTCAACTAAACTATGCTGAGCATCCTGTAGGATCCTCATTCAAACATTTTTCAAAATAATTAAAAGCATACACGGCACACCATGATGATCAAAATACTACTAAGTCATATTTATGCAGGAAATTAGAGAAGTTGACCCCAGGCTTCGTCTTGGAACCCAAGATCCCTCCACCTGTGGCCAACTATATTGTCTAAAGGAGCTTGGACTTCGCCTTGAAACTCAAGGTCCCTCCATCCAAGTCCCCAAAAGAAAGTTAAACTACCATTGTTTACAAAAGCTTCACCACAAACATTGTTTACTGAACCTGAACCTGACCATGAACCAAACAAACTAAAAAAGCGGGCTCAGACCGTTGCATCGTCCTCATCGCCCAGCTTATCACCAGCAGCCTCCGCCTGCTCAACCTCCTTGCCCTTGCCCTTTTCCTTCTCAGCTTCCTTCTCGACCTCCGGCTCAGCCTCCTTCTCAGCCTTTTCAGGAGCATCTCCCCTCTCAGCCAGCAGCTTCTTAAGGCTCACCTCCCAGTCCTTCACCGGCCAGCTCTCTGGAGTGAAGCCATCAGCCTGTGCAGCAGTTGCCATCTCAATCATGCACTCCAGCACGCTGATGGCGGCTGAAGATTGAGCGTTCAGTTCGGCCTGCTTCAGAGCTTCAGCAGCCGCAGCATCTTTCTCTTTGAGCTGCTTCTCATAGTGGCGAGCATTGCTGGCTGCGGCCTTGTTCAGCTTCTCAAGACGGAGCGTGGCCTGATCAAGTTTGAGCTCAGAGGCTTCAAGCTTCTGCTCAGCTGCTTCGAGCTTCTGCTCCAGGGCTTCCACTTTGCCTTCGAGGTCAATCACCTCGTGGCTCAGCTTGTCAATGCCCTGCACATCAGAATCAAAAAGGGAAGTGTTATAACTTTCATTTTTACATATTTCCCTATTATTAAACTACGACTTACAATGTTCACTACAGCCTGCAGTGAGAGCAGCTTGTTAGCAGCTGCAACGGGAGGGAGATCATCGAAGCTGTCCACATTGATAGTGGAGTCAGGAGCCTTGCGCTTCTTTGCAGAAGAAGTCCTGGAACGAGTGCTCGGAGCTCGGAACTTGGGGGCTGAGGTGTCAGTAGGAGCCTTGCTGCTGGTCTCCTCAGTTTTCTCCTTTTTGGCAATGAGCAGCTTAAGGTCCTTGAAGGAGAAGTTGGAGGCCGAACCTGGAGCTTCATCATAGACAGTGAAGGATCAATTTCAGAAGAAATAAAACACAATTCAAAGACGGAAAGGGAATAATTAAATGAAAGTACCTGTTGACATGGTTCTTGAAGGGCTGAGAGATTGCTGAGAAATGCTTCTGGCACTTGAAACGTCCTCGGGCTGGCAGCTTCTTTCTGCTGCTGGGATGCTGAAAAGATCCTTAAGCTTCTTGGAGGATTCACGGGTTGGTTTTATCAAAGCTTCAAACTTGGGCGCTGCAAAGACAGAAACACAATCATATCAGTTACATGCAATGGAAGAGTATACGGGGTTAGAATGTTACTAAAACTCTTCCTACCCTTAATGACCCACTGGGTAGGAAGGTTCTCACAACCAGCAAGGCTACTTCGTTTCACAAAGAAAAATTGACGCTTCCAGTCGTGGTCGTTATGAGAAGTCCTAGGGATCATCTGAGCTTCTCCAGTTCGAATTTTCAAAACAAATCTACTGTTGCCGTGAGTGGCCAACCGGTAAACTTTACAAATTTCAGCAACTCCGATATTCAGATTATGGGACTGGTTCAAACTTTCGAGAGAGAACAGAAATACGCCACACCATTGGCATGACTTGGGAGTAAGCAAGACCGGTGACGGAAAAGAACTCATTCACCAGTGTTGGAAACGGAAATGTCATGCCAAGAAGAAAAGGGTAGTTCAGAAAACAAACCCATTCGTCGGAGATGTGGTCGGCTTTCAAAGAAGGGTCGAAGGGACGAATTTCAGCTCCAGCGGGGAAACAGCAGGATCGTTTCAACAATGCGATCTTGCGATCGTCAAAATTGCAAGTTTCCTCCGCCGTCGCTGGGAGGAGACCTTGGTCAGTAAACTCGTCGGCCACTTGGTCGGAGACCGTGGCCGATGACGGTGCAGGATTTTTTCCCATGCTCAGAGAAAACGAGAAGGGCGGAATGAGAAACTAACCTGGAAAAGATGCGAGGAGCTCTAGGGTTTCGCCGAGAAGAAGATGTGGTGAAGAATTAAAGTGGTGAGAAGGTTATAAAGGGATAATCTGACGGGAACTTCGCTTGGGAAGTTGGGGCTAATTACTCCCCATCAAATCATAGTTACTTAGCGATAAGCCAGAAATCCAAATTTTCGACAGCTGTCTCGCATGCACCAACTGCCAAAAATTTGGGGGCAATTGTTGGTACTAGAATTCAGGAGACGATGAGCAGCTCGCATCAGCTCGTAGGCACTTCATGGTAAGGATCCTGAATAATATTTACTTACTAAACGGTTGCTTCTCTATTGTTTGTTACTCGCAGGTTGACTTGGTCATTCATCACGTGTCCTAAAGACTCGGTCTATCAACAGAATCGTGGGTCAGTTGGGATTCAAACGGCTAGTTGGCGAACGTGGACTTAGTTGCTATTTTTTAGGAAAATTAGTTGCTATGTATTTCGTATTTAAACAGAGCTCTAGGCTTACACACACACACAATCTTTTCGATTACAATTCTCTGCAACACTTAGAATTCGAGCTCATTTACTTTGTAATCAGAACTTTCATTATATAAAAGTTTTAGGCGGCAGGTACTTTGAACCGGCCCCCGAGGTTTTTTGCCAGGCTCCTTGAGGATACTCAAGGATACTTGGATTTTCCCTCGTTACATCCTCGTGTCAAGCTCCAAACTTACATTTTCATCCTTATTTACATCAAACACGCTACCTCACATACAAAGTTTGATCAACTAATTGCTTAGGCAGTTTTTGACCAAAACACTAGGTATTTCTTGTTGCACGGTATTTTTTTTCTTGCTATTCGCAACACCCAAGCAACATCAGACCACCGATGCACCTGTGGTAAGAACTCTGTTGACTACGCATCCTTTAGATCGGCAGTTTCTCTTAGGCAAAAGGAAATATATACTGTTTGGTAGCTTCTTATTGCCTCTTAATGGTCATTCAGATGTTACCTCTTAATGGTGCCTTTGAATGACAAAGAGGTTTAAGAGATGCTGAATGTTTAAGATGTAACCTCTTAATGCCATCACAAGTCACGTTCTCCTCTCTTCTCCTCTGTAAAACAGTTAATGATTTCATTAAAAGGTAACCTATTAATGACAGTAAGAGGTTATCAAACAGCCCCTGATCCTTATGTAAATGATGAAGAAAAAGAGAATGGAACAATTAGTAGATATTTTTTTTTTTGGAATAATAAGGTCTAAGTATACAGCCTATATATTTGTGAAATAGACTTTTATTCACTAATCAAGAACTTCATTGTATATATTTGTACACGGTACAAATTTTCAACATTAACAATCTTTTATTAAAAGGCAAATGCCAAATATTTTTGAACTTCATTGCGTCACACTTGTGACATCTTAAGTTGAATTTGTCAAAACTTATGATAAATTTTTAAAACTATCCAGAAAACAAACTCTTACAAAAATACTTATTATTCTTGAACAAATTTCAAGATAGTATATGCGGGCATATTAATCTCCATATGAATCAATTTAGTATTTTATGATCTTGAAAGATAAATTTACATATAATCACATGTGTGTTTTTTAGCTTATTGAAAAAGTTGCATTTGCCCTACTATACAAGTTAAAAATTATCGAACTAAAACGTCGGGTGGATAATGTAGAAGAGTTCATATTCCAAACTTTTAACAGAAATATGTATCCATCGGGATAAATAGTTGAACATCTCGTATCTCATGTTCACATAAAGGTTTAGTTGAGTCACTAATTAGATCATTACAGTCGATTACTAAACTGTTCCTGATAGGATGTGAATTATTATCTCCTACATTAGGGTATATTATTTATACATACCGCTGCAATAAATTTGATTAAAACCAACTGTGTATCACAAATACTCCCCTTTATAACTTATCTCCATAAGAGAATTAAGTTTGTCCCATATAAATAATTTTTGGTTATGCCGTCTATATAGCAATACCACCAAAGATTGACTGGAGAAATATTCACAACAGAATATCTTATTCAGTTAAAAGCAACTGTATTCCCGGACTTGGGGGGGGGGGGGAGATAAGAGTAAGAAAAGCCTGGTAATACAAGAAACAATATGAAATGCATCATAAATATCAAATATTGGTTCCTAAATGGTCTATATGAAATCTGAAGTCCAGTATGTCATACATTTACAAAGAATAGCAAATGAATCTCTAGATGCATTAACACATACCAGCATCAAGTCCAACTACTCGACTTAAGTAACCATAAAACGTACCACACAAACAAAATATGGAAAATAAATCGGTTCCAAAGATAAAAATCCTCAAAAACAAATCGAGCTGAATAATGCAGTTGGTATAACCCTAAAAGAGGCTACAACAAAACCTAGAAGAGGCTATTGATAAAGTCCCATAAGAGACTGATTATATGCAATGTCCCAGAAGAGACTGATTAGATTCAATGCCCCAGAAGAGGCAAGTAAAGTTCTTTAGAATATATTGTTTGAATCAAACTAAATCATTTTATTTATTTATCACAATCTCATTATTTAATTTCAAATAAAGTTCGTAACCTGGGCATCATCTCTATAAATTGACCTCACAGCCTCTTCCTTGAACTATTGTTTAACGTTTACCCTCTACCAATTTCGGTTTTGAAGCTCTCATTCACGTTTCTAAAGTCAACGTAAGTCAGTTTGACCAGTCGATTTCAAGATCATTCCTTCTCGGTTTCGGGTAATTCTTTTCACCACCTTCTTTGTTTACAAAGCTCTACGACAGTTTCCTGTTCTTTTTAGTTTTTGAAGTCTATCACGAAAAGTCAACTCTTTTATTCATATTCATTTGGGGATTTAATCTTGAAACTACGATTATTTGTTATGTAACCATTGTAATCTATTATTACAGTTCTTCATTGTGTTTCAATGACTCCAAACATGAATATCTATTATTACAGTTCTTCATTATGTTTCAATGACTCCAAACATGAATTTTAATCATAAAGTTTGGATTTTTAGCAATTATGTCACTAAACTATACTTTTCTTAAGTTTAATCAACCTAAACTTTGATTTGGTTGACTTGCCTTTTCATCCAAGTCCATAGACATGTCCAATAATGTAGAAGTTCTAACGATGTTGCACATGCATCTTATTATTAAATTTGATCTTTTAGCGATATTAGTAAAACTTGCAATATTTGTGATTTTAGGCATGTAATTAGTGACATGTATATTTTTAGCCTAAGTTTAGTAGTCATGTAGCAAATGTTTAATGTTAGAATATTTTCTAGAATATAGTTAGTCAAAGTTGATTTACCTAGTTAAATTACTTTAGTGTTGATACCTAAGAGTGACAGACATGTACTAACTGGAAGGGTGAAAACACTGGTAGTTAAGCTTTTGTCTAAGATTGACATTGCGTATAAATCCAAACCTACATTTGGAACCGGATGTCTACCTGGGAAGTCTCAAAGAGAGTGTCGTAACCTATTAGGCCAAAACATTTCTAGTAACGTCTAAGGTGTTATTACTTTCAAAACTAATTATTCTAAATTGTTTTCGTCACATTAATAAAGTCTGGATATATCCCCAATTATTTATGAACATAGGAATCTTAGTCATTCTATCCCATTATTCATTTGGTCCATCATTTCATTAGGTGATTTTGGGGTTGTCTTTCTCATTTTCGGTTGAAAATTTTTAAACTTAATACTATTATCATGTGAAGAATCTTTGCCCCTTTCTCATTTTATCACTTTAGGGTTGCAACATGTATCATATTACAAGATTTAATTTTCAATGTCTTTCAATATTATGCTATTGTAGATTATATGTGAATTTGTGTGTTACTTGATATGCTAGCATGATTGTTAATGTGTTTCTATCAATAATTATCAAGTTTGTCAATTAGCATAAACATTAACTTTAAGGTATGTGATAACAAAGATAAATCTATTGGTTGACAACCCACTCAATTTGACCGGTTTTGGCATCAAGTGTTTGAAACATATTTCACTTTAGTCTACCTTCGGGTCAGGAAATCAATGTCACTAAGGCTTGTTTATGCAAAAATATTTAGTCTTTCAATTTTGTGAATTATTCTAGCTATGTTATGCTTCTCTTATTCTATCACATGACACAATTCACATGTTTTTTAAAGTATTATGCTATGCATACAAACTTGTGATTGTTCACTAACTTTTTAGTTGACATTATTTTATACATGTTGTAGACAATGATATATGAGAGCTCAAGTTGTTATCACGTAGGACTTTTGGACCTAGTTTAAAGTTTAATAAGACATTTTTATTTGTTTGTCAGTCTTGATTATGTGTTGTACACTATTTGGTTATCAATGAAAGAGGTTGTTTAAATATTGTCACTTTAATAATTTGTCATGTGCTATTGAACGATCATCATGTCTCGACATATTCCGCCGTCGATTGAGGTTTAACACCCACCACAGACCCATTACACATGGTCTAAATTTCTTTTTATTAAAACTAGTAAGTTACTCCACGCGTTGCGGTGCGCAGCTCGATCTTAAAATTGTTTGTTATTTTTAAACGTCCTTTTAGTGACGTTGGTTTTTGTAACGTTTTTTTCTTCTTAAAATCGTTTGTTCTGACTCCCCCTCGTTTCGTTTTTCTATTCATGTTTTTGGCCTTTCCAGTTCTCGTTTTTTTGTTTTTATTTTTTTCTTCACGTTTTATTTTTGTTCTCGTTCTCTTCCGGTTTCTTTCGTACGTTCTCAGCAGCTCACGCCCTTCGTCTCTGTATGGTTCAGCTTCTCCATAGTCTCTAATCCGGACAGAGGCTCACGGTCTATTTCAGTCAGACTTGGTGCTCATTCAGACATCAACCAAACACCTCTGAACCAAGCCTGCCTCTGAATCGGTCAGATTCAGACCCCATTCAGATCCAACCAAATAGACCCTTAGTTATTAAACAAAATTTAAAGTTTAAATTTTGTGGAATATCCATAAAAATTAGGTGCAGTTTGACTTTTTTACGTATCCACAAAGATGGAATTTTCAAAATTTGAAGATACGTGAAGTTTATAAAGGGAGGAGGGCCAAGTATGGCAAAGTCTCGATTTTAAAAGTTTTAATTGAGAACTCTAGTAAAAATGTGCAAGTTACTCGGGGACCTGATGCATTCTTGTATACTCGATCTTGGAAGAACATACTAGATATTTTTGTGAATTTCTCAATCGATAATATTAATTTAAGAAAGTATGGTTCCTCAATATATGTAAGTCCACGGGAAAACGGGACCGAACTCTTCGACGTTTTCAAGACTCGAGGACGAGTCTTTTTCAAAGAGGGTGAGAAGAGGAAGGAATCGGGACGCCCCTGTAACCCAATAGACTCGGGACCTGCAAGTTCAAATAGTGTTCGCTTGAAGTCGGCTAGGGTGACACGAGAAGAGAAAGTCAAAGAGTTGGTGATGACGGTATTGATCAACAACTAACAAGATGTGTCGTTTGATCCTGCTGGATTGTCACCAGACATTAAAACTCGAGGACGAGTTTTTTAAAGAAGGGGAGAATTATACGGATTCGTATTAAGCGCCCGACCCGTAGGGGCGAAGCTTGGGCCGAAATGCGGATCGGGCCGGACTACAGGCGGATAGGGCCGGACTAAGTATATGAAAATTTTTCGGACCGAACGAGTATATATTTACACTATGGAGCGAAAAAATGGACCGGGCCGGGGCCCGGCCTGGCCCCTTAGAAGCTTCGCCAGTGCCGACCCACATGACGATCCAAGCCCACGCCGAGCCTTTCTGTCCGCCATCTTTACTTTTAGGGTTTTATTTGTTTCTTGTTTAGCAAGTTAGTTTTTCTATTTAAAGATATTTGTAACCAGGTTTAAGGGAGTTGAAATTTTGAATAAATAAATATTTTCTTGTTAAACATGTTTTGTTTAACAGATAGCTCCGGTTAGTCGGATATCTAACCGGCGTTGATCACTTGCTTGGCCAAGGATCTCGTCGCTAGGTTTAGCCTAGATTATCGCCTGTACGCTTTCGTATCAATTCAAGTAATATGGTAGACAAGTGATGTATAAATTTGCCGTTAAAAATACAAATGATGTCAAATCTAAAAATTAACTTCATGCGCTAAATATAAAATACCATTTTAATTACACTTTTTAGAGAAAATTTATTTTTAGCATCACCCAACCTCTAGAAATAAATCTACTTGTAAAACTCCATGACCCAAAAGTTGCAAATGAAACATTCTTTTCTAATCCCCTTAAATCCAGCACTTTTGACTAATGCAAGAAACTCATCCTCGGTTCGTTCCTTTCCACCAGGATTCTGAGTCATCATGCTCACATCTAAGTAGGTGGTGACTTTGACAGACGAGCTTGTGTCTGGTAGAAAAGGAAGAATTGCCTCTACTATAATAACCTTACCGTTATCAGGTAAAGCCTTATAGCAATTCTTTAACAACTTCACACAAGAGCCATCATCCCAATCGTGTAAAATCCACTGTTAGATATCATAGTAATTAGTAACATGTTTAATACAAATATAAATACAGTTCAGCCAAGTTACCTTCATGGAAATGGCATCGCCTTGTGGAACCTCTTTAAACATGTCTCCTCCAACATGCTCTATACCTATAATTGTTTTACATAAATATAAACATCTTATACACATATGTATTAAAGGTGTGTATCAAATGAGCTTTTTTTTTGTAATGGTTGATCGTTTTAAAACATGGTGAGACAATAATATAGATTTAGGAGGTGAGTGTAACTAATTCAGATTGAGTCTGGGTGTTACGCTACCCGAACTTAGCTTATTAGATTTTATTGTTGTTGAGATTAGGACTGGCTGAATTCGAACATTTTTACGTGATCAGTTCGACATAGAGGTGTACATAAAAACCGGTTTACAAACCGAACCGGTATAAAAACCGAAACCGGTTCAAGATTAAAACCGGTTTTAAGAAAACCGATTCGGTTCAAGTATAAACTGGTAGTTCCCCATCGATTTGGCATCCTTATTTAGCGAACCGGTTTCAAACCGGGTTGTCTTTGAAACCGATTTGAAACCGGTTTAGAAACTGGTCCGGAACTGCTTTAGAAACCAGTTTTTTATTAATTCCAAATAACCATTAATCACTTAGATGTTATTAGTTGTAATTCCAATACAAATAGAAGTAGTACATTTTTAGTTTTACTAATACTTGCAACTTGCAAGCTTAAAATTTTTAGTCTTGTACTTTTGGCCAACTTTTTTCTCTTATATCAAGCCTTAAGCTTTTGCTTAGTTGATTATTTGAGGAATTAAAAAAAGCAAAAAAAAAGAGGTTTTTTACAAACCGGTTCAACCCAAACCGGTTTCAAACTGACCCGATTCAGTTCTATAGGTTTGAGGTTTTGTTGCTTGAAACCGGTTTGTAACCCGAACCGATTTTGTTCAAACCGGTTTTGACCAAAGTTGACCAAACCGGTTTCGGTTTACAACCCGAACCGGTTTGAAAAAAAACCGGTTTTGTACACCTCTAGTTCGACATGAGCTAATTTACAAAGGAGCTTAAACAAGCCAAAGCCCAACTTCAGCTCGAGCTTGGTTCGACACATTGTGTTGAACTTAAAAAGAATTCAAATTGAAAAAACTAACATAAATACAATAAAAAAATAACATAAAAAAAATCCACCATAATTAAAAATAATTAATTTACTATCTACTAATTTAATGTTGGGTGCTCCCCCATTTATGGTTTTTTAAAGCTCGGCCTGGGTGATTAACTTTTGACTCGGGATTTTGATGAAGATCCAAGTTTAAAACTTAGAAGTGGAGAATAATGGTGTTAAAATTAGCTGTTAAATTTTGTCTCGGGATTGTTGTAATTGCTATCTTAGGTTTGGTTTCATATTTTAAGGCTGTATTTTATTTGCATATTGTAGAACTTTTTGTATCATTAGTAGCTCCTGACTAGTTTTTGGTTTTTAATTAAAGTCTTTACTATTTAAAAAAAAATAGACATTTTTTTGTGGGGTCGGTATATCTTAATTTTTCCGAATTTTTTTTATATGTTAAATAGGTTGTGCAGAGGAAATTTAAAAAAAATATCATTCTAGCATAGTGGTCTATACTTTTATTATTACTTTTTCTTTCTCTTCTAATCCTCAAATTTATACCTTTAGAATGTTCCATTGTTTCTCCAAGACCTGGATACGAAACCTCTTGGCCATCATTTGTTTTCTTATTTACTCCTCAACTAAACTTATTTTCTACTTTTTCTTTGTTTTTTTTTCCTTTTTTCTTCTTTTTATTTTAACGTTAATGTTTCCCTCGTTGAGCGATAATGTGATGTGTATTTCTTTTGTAGTTTTTTAGGTTTAATTTAAGCTAATGTTATTTTTACATGGCTTAAGTGGAGGGTTTAAAATTAGGTGTTACATCTTAGTATCTTTGTGATTTTGGGTTAAAACTTTAGGTGTATGGGTTAATATTTTAGATGTTGCATAAGGTCATCTGTAGGGGGCGCCATGGACGTCCAAATTGCTGACATAACCCCCCCTATGGGCTATGGCGCCCCTCCACCACCCCCTTAGGCATTATGTTAGCAAGTTTGTGCATGGGCGTTACATATATAACGCCTCCCCCCTCTCATGTTTTTTTTTTTTTTTTTTCCTATTGGTTCTCCCAATTCTTATAACCCCTATCTTATAACCCCCCACTACACATCTTACCTCATAACCCCCCCCCCCCCCCCCCCATTGCCACGTCATTCGCCACATGGCGCATAACCCCCCACCCAACTCTCAAACCACTACACATAGCCTAGTAGATTTAGTTACATGTCGAAATACATTTACTTAAAAAAAAATTACCTATAGTATTGCCTCCACAAAGCGTAGTGGGGTAACAACTACTTTATATTACAAGCTAGGAGGAAAAAAATATAAGAAAAGTTTCATCTTCAAATAATTTTTTACCAGACCTATTTTTATTGATCAAAATTTTCCCCGTGCTAAAATTTCTATATTCGCCACTACCTAGGCTACAAACCATATAGTAACAATATCATATATATACCTGGATAGAGTGGTGCATGTTAAGTCACATGTGGCAAATCAAAATTAATCCCGTGAATTGTGGGATGTTCTGATACAATCATACTAAGAGCAGTGGCGAAGCTTGAAAAAAACTAGTGGGGGGTCGGGATCTATATAAAAAAATTTCACAACTAATATGGGGGGTCGAAACCGGAGCATATCGAAATTTTCTACACGAAAATTATATACTCGTTACATCGCAAAAAAAAATTCGGGGGGTCGGGCGCCCACCCCCGCCCCTTATATCCTGCGCCCCTGACTAAGAGTAATTCCTAGACCACCTCCGACATCAACCACACATTTAAGGTTGTTGAAACCACGGTAATGTTTGAGAATTTCCTTCATTAAAATTGTTGTATGATTCACCATGCCTTTGTTGAAAAGCTCATTAAACCTTGCATCTATTGCAGGATATTCAAATGCGTGTGCTCCATGAACCTTGTTAAACGGAACACCTCCGTTTAGGACCGCGTCTTTGAGTTCAAACCTTGTATTGAAATGGTTAATAACGAGTTAATGAAAATGAATTTTATATAGAAAAGATAACCCGTAAGGTTGATCCGTACATGACCTATTTAGCTAAACGTATTCCAAACATATACGATGCTTTATATTAAACCCAAAAATACCCATAAAGTTCGTGTTAGGTTTGTATTGTGTTAAAAATTTACACCCATAATACAAAGTAACTCTTACGATTAAACTTACCAACCGTCAGTTAACACTTTATCAAGAATCAACTGCATAAAAGGACCTAAGGACACCCCTTGTTCGTTTGGGATGAAGTATTTGGCAACGGGGGTGAGTCCGTACACTCGAACACGCCTTGACTCATGGACACCTTCGGTGCAAGTGACAATTGAATGACTTGCGAGCAAATGAAGCATCTTGTCAAGCATGTCTGGGGCATCTTGATTAGGGATTGATAAACGAGAAGCAATGTCGTAACCATAGAGTCGGGCATCGGGTCCCGCTTCAGCTATAGTCTCTAGGACCTTAAGCTTGATTATATTTTCAAGGACCATGGTGAATGATGTGGAGTTGATCAATTCCATTGCGCGAGTAAAGGGATCCTCATTGGAACCCATTTTTACACAACTTTTGTAATGACACTTCCTCCATTACATGTTGCAATCCTTTATATAGATATTTTAGGGTAAGATGTGTACAATTTGGTATAATTCGGTTATTTGTCAAATAAAATATACATGTATACATACATACATACATACTCCATCCATGACTAATCTTTTAAACTATACGAGAAAAAGACCCGCGCGTTGCTGCGGGTTGACTTTTTTTGTCACCATAGATATATATAGTACCAAAATTACCGTAGTTATAGATATTACATTACAAAACACCAAACAAAGTTAAGTTGTCTTCAAAACACCAAACAAAGTTATGTTGTCTTTAAAACACCAAACAAAGTTAACTGACTATTTATTACATTACAAAGGCAGCCCAAAGAGCAAAAAAGAATAATTACCTCAAACAAACAACAGCTACACAAATGAACATGCAGGAAGAAGCAGCAAGAGATAAAAACTATGAGTCAACAACGGTAAATAATAAAATAGTCGAAATGTATAGAATAAGAAGTCTCGTACATAGTTTGTACCTTCAGAAACCTCTTCCAGTTATAAACAAAAGTTGGATTCAATCATCATGTTCATGGAGCAATTATTATGAAAAAAAAATATAGAACACTTACATTTGCTTTGGCTTCGGTGGAAGCTCCATGAGAGAGAAGAAGCCTTGCATCTTCGTTACAACCGTTTCTAGCAGCCATATGCAGTGGAGTTTCTCCATACTTCAAAATCGAAGGCAAAAGAAAATCAATCAATCATACAACAAACACACACACCTGGCGGTGCCTCTAGAGACACATTCGTACTCTGATCTGGCTAAACAATATTACCCCCTTTTCAGCCTCCTCATTTTCTCACTTCCTCACCCTTCTCTCTCCCGTTATTCATACGGTAATTGAAGTTGAAGATTTTCCATTTCCTGACAAACTCCAGCATACTGTTTGGGACTTTCTTGGCATCATTCAAACCTTCTACTACGACCATTCTTTCACAATCGATGGCCAACAGTTCCTTCATTGTCTTATCAAAGAATACAACCGTGAAAATTGGTGTTCCATCAAAGAGAAGTGCATTGACATAGTATCTGTTGGTTATACATCAGAATGAAATTGCACACCTAAATTCTTGTATGAAAATCGTCCAAGTGTTCTTTCATCAAATTTGTTAAGTAAAGAAGGAAGGCTTACATGTATTTTGGGTTGTGGGTTGTGCCATGATGCTTGCAAGCTCGATCCCCGTCTTTTGGGTGCAGCCTACCTTTACAGTGTGGGCACCTGCTGCTGTACCACGTGCGGTAACCTTGAATCTCCTTAATTCTTGGAATACACAAAAACTTGTGCTTCTATTGTAAACAGATATGATAACATTAGTCTTTTGTATGTATAAATACCAACACACATACACATAGATATAGAAACTCATTAGGCTGAACGAAAACATTATCTGACGAACCCTTGTGTAGTAAGCAACATACCAGAAAAGAAAATCCTCATATATCACCATGAAACCTCCTGATAACGCACAAACACAAAACTCTATCCATTAAAAGAGGAAAAAAATAAACAGACCTAAAATCAGAAAGGATTGACCACAAAATGTACAATACCAGAATATAAAAGTTGTATTCTACGGTTCCAAGTCAATTGGAGAATGTACTATCCAAATCCAAATGAAAATCCAAACAGAAATCCCAATAGCTAAGTTCAATAGAAATGAAATTGCTTTAAGTGAGTAGATTGTCATAAAGAACAATCCAAAGGCCATTGCACATGAACGCAATTTGCTCTTATTTAAATTTGATCCAAATCTTTCCGGCACTATCACCACACCACGAAGAGATAAGTTGATTAACGAAAGAATAGATAAACAGTAGAACACACGGTGCTGCACGTTCCTTCAGCTTGAACCTACTGATAATTACACATTTTCCATCAATTTGTTAATTTTATACTTATTTTGATTAAACTAACATCAGTAAGTTTGCAACGGGAATGCCAATTTTGTCCAATATAGATCTATGTCCAGTGGTGAAGAGCGGACACCGAGATTATGTTATATTTTGTCCAATATAGATCTATGTCCATTGGTGAAGAGCGGACACCGAGATTATGTTATACACCTACAACACTGAGCTGGTATATATAGGAAGACGACTAATTTAGAAACAGAGAAAACTAACCTTCAAAAGCAAAGCTCTGTAATACAGGGAGATATATTGCTGAAATCTGCAAATATAACAGTAATAGGAATGATTAACAACATATAACCAAGCACTCAATAACACACATGAGTAAGCTTTACAAATAAATATCTTTACAACTATTTAGAATAATTACAGGCAACACATATATATATTTGTAATCATCATTCAAGACACAGGCTGCAAATCTAGGATTGAAAATTTGAGTCTTACAACCATTTAAAATAATTACAGGATACAAATATGTAATCACCATTTAGGACACCACTTGACACACTGAACATAACTAATAGATATCATAAACGCTAACAGTTAGTGAACCCATAACTGTAATAGACAGTTACAACAAATAAACTTCCATTGTTTTTATTTTATTTTGAAGGCGATAAACGAAATGGATTTTCATTATGAGCTATGAATACAACCAAAAGAGATGACCCAAAAAAGGTACTGGTTAGGACGATAAGTCGATAAAATTTGGAAGGAAAAAAACAAAAATTTATAGCATCTTACATGCCCAAAGAAAAAAAATTGTTTCAAAGCTTTAATTGTTATAAAATTATGAAAGCTAGTATCTTGTGATTTAATCGTTTACCTATAACATGTGACAAAATATAAATAAAAAGATATGCATATTCCTACGAAGTAAGTGAAAAACAATTTGAATGACCAAGATTTATTGAGCCATGTGAATTTTTCATTCTTAATCCTTTCCCATGAACTACTCTTTTAAACTGTTTATCCTGTATTATGATATATAAGACATAACGACATATATTGAATATAACTAAAGAGACACAGACAATAATAATGCAAACTATTATTTTAAATTGTTTTATATGTCTATCCTATATTAAGATATAAGGTATACTGATATAAGTAGAATACTGAATCAATAACTAAAGAGATACCGACAATAATAATGCAAGATAAGACTCACTTGGGTATAAACACATTTTGAAATCAAAATCTATAATAAGCTAAGCTATCTTTTATATATGATACATGCCTATTGTACTACAATCTGGGAGTAATAAATAGTAACAAAAAGGACAACACGAACGAAAAAGAAGAAATCATACCTGACTTAGTAAAGAAAGTGAAGAATAAGAAAGAAAAACCTACGATTGCAAGCAGCTAAAAAAACGACTATGAAAGGCTAAAAGGGTTATATACTGAAACATACCTGACATCCATAAGCAAGTAAAAGAGCCTGCGCTTATCTTTCGGATTCTATTGGATTATGTACTTCCTTATGACACTAACATTCAACGGCACAGGTTTCTTGTAAGGAATCACTTCAAGTATAGTTTGAGTAGACATTTTCTGATCCTCAACAATAGAACACACAGACTCATTATTTAATAATAAAAAGAGTTAAAAATAGAATATGTTGTTGAATAACACTGATTACAAACACAAAAATAACTACTAACTTTGAAGAGGTAAACATAAGTGACACATGATGACATGATGCATATATAGATTTAAGAAGAAAACAGAAGTGAGCATGAAGTTGCTAGTAAAAAAAATGTTATTCAAATTTAAGAAGCATGAGGATGGTTAGTACTAAAAACTCTTTAAGAAGAAAAGATAAGTGATAATGATGCTGGTAGTAGAAAGCTCTTAAAACAGAGCTCACACATGCGCTTGTAAAGGAATGGACTATTTTATATTCCAAATTAAGGAACATGATGCTCGTACTAAAAATTGTTGCTTCAGTTAACAATTTCAGAGGACATGAATTCTTACAACTGTAAAACCATAAAAAATGTAATACTCGAGTATTTATTCTTTATGACTCTTTACATTATCAACAATAAAAAAGTAAACTGTATGTACAACTTCATTCTTTAAAAATGTATATATCATATTATTAACACTTAAGACAAATCTAATACTAAAATTTTTGGTATTTGAAAGAAACAATCACCAAAAGAAGGCACATAAATTTAAAAAAAATGTACCTCAAACTGAATAGGAAGATCCAATAACCTGCATAACAAATATGAAAATGAATTTAAAATGGTGCATGTAAGAGAATAACCCTTTGAAGAAGAAAGCAGAAGTCACACATAATAGTCGTAAATCGGTAAATGACCAAGAGACAGCAATTATCAGCAGAAGCTCTGTGTGATACGAATGGATTTGCATCCTCAATTGATCAATTTACCTCTGGAATTAAAACCCCTAAAAAATATATCAAGTAGGTAAAAGAGAAACCCTAAAATTGAAAAGCAGGGAGTAGACAATTCTGAGAAAATCTTACCTTGATTGAACAAATAACAAAATTTTATTTTAATCAAGAAATAAAGCGCATGAAACATATACAATATAGAACCAGTAGAAGAGTGAAGAGTTTAGGGCAACCGCGTTACCAAAGTTTTTTCGAAGACGCTTCGCTTATAAGCAAAATTTCCGATGTTGCGCTGTACTCCGTCCCAGCATTCTCCAGCGCATCCACCGAGCTTCGCAAAATCAATTTATAGACCTTCAGATCTGGAGCTTAGATGGCGGAACCGTCGTAGCCCTAAATCGATTTACAGATCTTCAGCATCTGAAGCTTAGATGACACATGCGATGGTGGTTGTCGGGCAATGATAGGGTTATGAAGGGAAGACCGGCGCTCGAAGGTACCATGCCGGCGAAGAACGACAGAGCAACATACGGGGGCAGTAGCGCCGCCGATGGTCTGCATCGGAGAAGAAAGGGAACGTTCGGCTATGGAGGTTTCTCTGAGAGAGAACCTGGTTTTGTGATGAGAAATGAGAGAGCATACGTGTGTCTATTGTTTAATAAAGCTGCAAACCAAAAGATACGTGTCAATCGAAAAGGAAAAACAAATAACACGTAGAGGAGAAGATGAGACGTGTCAATATAGATTAAGTGAAACGTGGCAAAGACGAAAGAAAAAAAAAACGTCGGTCCCAGGAATAGAACATGAGCCTACAAAGAATAAAGCAACGCAGACACCACTGCGCCAAAGCTTCAGAATGGTATATTTCATTCTGAAAATAACTTATAACATATGAAGCAAACGATAAAAGAAAAAAAATATATAAACAAAATAATTGCCACGTGGCAATTAAAGAAAATGCCAACGTGGAGGGAATAGTCGATTATCCTAAAAGTTAACATCCGAAATTCTATAAGCTAAATTAAAGCCCAAAAAGTTCAACCAAATATTGATTCGATGAGCTCGTCCACTTCCGAGCATAACAAACACCTATTCATGGACCCAGTGAGAGCCATGAGCATATGCGGCAAGTGCGACGGAACAATATATATCATTTTAGAGGGTCCATATTTTTTAAAATTTTGTATTTATATTATATATATAGACATATAGTTCTTTTTAAATAAATTTTTTAAATATTAAAGTTTTAACTAATAAATAATCTAATTTAAAAAAATAGCTCAATAACTTATTTAATATTTAGGCATTTAGAGCCTAATTCTAATTAAAATATAATTTAATTACTTAAAATGTCATTTTAAAATTATAATTATGTTATGTTTATTGCTATAATCTATTTTTGTGTCTTATTTAAGAACTTTATTTATTTGTATTTTTTTCGAATAACCCATAATTTTTTAGCTCAAACATGACTCATAAATCCTTATGACCGGTCTCCATAGACCTCATCGTTACCTTCTTTCGAGTCACACATTTTTTTCGAATAGCCCATAATTTATTGCTATATGTGTCTTTTAGCGGGGAGTGGGCAGTCTAATACATTCACGTGAATTTATTTGGCTGTTGGTATGTATTATTTAATCATATCCGAAATTTGATCGCACAACTTGCTTAAAAGTAGGATATACAACATGCCAAATTTTTTTTCTTTAACATGGCTAAAATGTATTAAACACTAGACGGGTTAGAAATACCTAACCCAACTCAAAAAATAAAAAATGGTGATAGTTTTACTTAGAGGTCAAAGCAATACGCTTTACAAGGAATATATTATCATTCTCTCCTATCTCATTTATATCATATCAAATCTCATCAATAGAAATGTAATTCCTATAAAAACTTAGGCAGTAGTTAATTTTTTCTAAAAATAACCATGCAACTTATACAAAAATAACCAAGCAACTTATACGTACTACTTCTATAATGATAATAATAATTTTAAATATACCATTAGTATTATAGAGCGTATAATAATAATAATAATAATAATAATAATATTAATTATAATAATAATACTACGACAAATATTGTCCACGTATGTGGATTTTATCTTTTTTTTAAGGGTATGTGCAATGCCTCCCCCGAGTGTTGGACTAATTAATTGACCGAATGGGCCACAAGTCGGTGAGGACTTGGGCCGGTCCAAACCATGCGTAAAGTTGTGTGTATGGGCTGTGATCCGAACAATCAAACATGTCGGTTTGATTAAGGGTTGAGTGGTGAGCAAGTTGGCTTATCACAAAGAGGTTTTAGTCTTCTGCTAGGATTCTAATCAATTGTATAGATTTCTAGTATATATATAGATGTCATGTTAGGGCTTCTATGTACTTGAGAGTTAAAACCTTAATGAAGTTTTGAGTAGTTTCTTCATAATTGTGTGTGTTGATATCAATTCTAAACTTTGAATTGGTATCAGAGCGTGTTGCGGTCTAGGATTCTTGAAGGCTTTCTACACGACAGGAAGCAAGCAAGGGACGGGTTTTCTTGATCGAGTTCCGAACTCGTCAAGGTCGATAGCAGCAGGTTCGATCGAGGTCGTGCAAGGTAAGCAGAGTCGAAGGAGGGGCTGGACAGGTCTGATCGAGTTCCTCAAGATAGTCGAGTTCTGCTACAAGGCAAAGGTTTCAAACTTTCGTCATGTCGGACGGAGCGGAGAATTCCGGTAATGCGTCCGGAACAAAAGACGGATCCTTAACCTTAGCGTGCCCCATGTTATCATCTACAAACTATAACGTGTGGGTCGCTCGGATCAAAGCGGTGTTCCGGGTTCATGGGATCGATGGTGCACTTGAAAGGGAGGTTACACTAGCCGTACGGAAGAAGAATGATATGGCGATCGCTCTTCTACTACAAGCCATACCCGAAGAATTGGTCTTACAAGTTTGTTAATTTGACACCGCGAAAGAGATTTGGGATGCGCTTAAAACTCGTTTCGTGGGTGTTGAAAGAGTCCGAGAAGCAAGGCTTGAGACATTGGAAGCGGAGTTCGAAGCCCTCAAGATGAAGGAATCCGATAATCTAGACGAGTTTGTGGCCAAGATTGGAAAGCTAGTATCTAAAGCATCGAGCCTTGGTACAATCTGGGAGGATCGCAAACTTGTTCGAAAATTGCTAAGTTCGGTACCTCTTCGGTTTATGCCAATTGTGGCATCAATAGAGCAGTTTGCGAACATAAAAACCATGGCTTTCCAAGAAGCCGTGGGACGTCTAAAGGCTTTTGATGAAAGGTTGAAAGGCAAGGAAGCTTCAAGTGAGGGCAACGACAAACTTCTTTACATGCAATCCAACAACAAGAAACCAGATCGTTGGAAGGGTAAAGGGACACAATCAACCGGGGCGGGTGGGTCGGGTGGTAATAACCGGAATCAAGGGGCACGAGGTGAGTCATCTCAAAGTCGTGGGAATAAGACTCAATCAACCGAGAAGAAACAAAAGGGTAAAGGTAAAGATAGGTCCAAAGTGCAATGCTATCGATGTGATAAGTATGGACACTTCGCCGCAAGTTGTCCAGATCGAAAACCAAGGGATGAGGCAAACCT
Source organism: Deinandra increscens subsp. villosa (assembly GCA_039602395.1). NCBI lineage: Eukaryota > Viridiplantae > Streptophyta > Magnoliopsida > Asterales > Asteraceae > Deinandra > Deinandra increscens. Next base: position 13,435,434 of record JBCNJP010000007.1, on the reverse strand, counting down.
ATCGGATGCAAGGGAGGATGACCCGGCTCTTTACATGGCCCTATGTAGCTCGGAAACCATCTTCTTAAATGAAGACAAGGTAGTACCTAGAAAGTATTTGGAAGACTCACAAGAAGACAATATGTGGTATCTTGACAACGGGGCAAGCAACCACATGTCAGGTAATCTTTCATACTTTTCGGATTTAAACAAGCAAGTGTCGGGTAAAGTTCGCTTTGGTGATTATTCTTTTGTGATAATTGAGGGCAAGGGATCGGTTTTGTTAGAGGGTAAAAGGGGAGAACAACAACTTTTAAAAGGAGTGTATTACATCCCATAATTAAAAAGTAATATTATCTCACTCGGGCAACTAGATGAGAGTGGGTTTGATATTCACTTAAAAGATGGTGTTCTTACTATGAAAGACAACAATAACCGATTGCTAATGAAAGTGCCAAGAGCCAAGAATCGACTTTACAAGGTACCTTTAAAAGTGGGAAACCCGGTATGTCTACACACCAAGTTAGATGATGAATCTTGGTTGTGGCATGCAAGACTAGGGCATGTGAATTTTGATACAATATATAAAATGTCAAACAAGATGGTTGTGGATGGGTTACCAAAAATCTCTCATCAAGATCAACTATGTGAAGCATGTTTAGTCGGGAAGCAAATAAGAGAACCTTTCCCAAGCCAAGCAAAGTTTCGGGCATCTAGTATATTGGAGTTGATACATGGTGATCTTTGCGGTCCTATCTCCCCTCCGACACCGGGTGGTAAGCATTATATTTTTGTATTAATTGATGATTTTTCTAGATTTACTTGGGTATTTTTGTTGAAGACAAAAGATGAAAGTTTTCATGCATTCAAGACATTCAAGAAAAATATAGAAAACGAAACAAAGAAAAAAATAATGACTCTAAGAACGGATCGAGGTGGAGAATTTAATTCCGGAGAGTTCAAAGCCTTTTGTGAACAAGAAGGAATTAAAAGACATTTAACTGCACCGTATTCCCCTCAACAAAACGGTGTAGTTGAGCGTAAAAATAGGACGATCATGGAGATGACCCGGAGCTTGATGAAGGCTAAAAATATTACTCTTTACTTATGGGGAGAAGCGGTGATGCACTCGATTCACCTAATCAATCGAGTGGTGACAAAGGCGGTCAAAGAAAAAACACCCTTCGAAGTGTTCAAGGGGAGAAAACCCAATGTTGAACATCTTCGAATATTTGGGTGTGTGGCGTTTGCAAAAATTACAAAACCACATCTCAAGAAACTTGAAGATCGCTCCATAAAACTAGTTCACTTGGGAATGGAGCCCGGAACAAAAGCGTACCGTTTATATGATCCCGTTGGAAAGAAAATAATTATTAACCGAGACGTGAAGTTTTTGGAGAATGAAAGTTGGAGATGGGAAGACAAGTCGAAGACTCAAGAACAATTTTTTCAGCGTCCTGGGTATGAAATAAATATTGCAAATGACCAAGAAATGCTTGAAAACTTGACCGAGCATGGTACTGATGACACAACAGCAGGCTCGGTTCAAGCTACAGAGTCGCAGGCCCAGTCAGAAGCCCAGACAGCTCAGTCAAGCACTTCTGGGACAGCCCAGTCACGATACAGTAGCAGCAGCCCAGTAACTGGGCAATCAGGCCCAGTCGCATATTTCAGCAGCCCAAATACAGGGCGATCAGGCCCAGTCAAAAGATCAGAAGCAACAGAATCAGCCCAGTGATAACGGTTTGTCAGGCCGTTTCAAATCCCCAACTAAATTGATTTGTAGTAGTGGTAAGTTAGGGTTATCGAACCAAGGGAATATGTGGAAATTGACTAATTGATTAACTAAGTTAACTAAATTTACTGATTACCTAAAATTAACTAAGGGTGCCACTTGGCTGTTTTGAATTGTTGGGTGATTTAATTAACAAATTAACTAACTTTAACCTAAAAACTTAATTGAATTCAAATGAGACAAATCTAACCACTTCTGAATCCTGGTTGGCTACCTATCTAGAAAAACCTAATTACTTAACCGTGACACATAGACATGCCCCCCAATTGCTTCCTTGACCTAATAACCTAGTTTCCTAATGGGCTGATTAGTCCTGCCGCAAGAAAGTGCTAGATCAATAAACAGTGGACCACTAAAACCCTAGATTACTAGTTAAATTTAACAATTCCGCATGCAGGTGTTCAACGGTAGCAAGTATTCCGGAACAACTAGTTAAGCAATAGATTAATCATAGAACGAATCCACCAACCAATCACCAAAAGCGGTTAGTGGTGATTAGCCGGACATGGCTAACGGAACAAACATGGTTGTAATAAAAGATTGCATAAAATTAACGTACCGAATGATTGATTGCTCCACAAAACTCCCAAAACAAGGTGAAATTCGCAAAAACCTAGCCTCTGGTCGTCTGGAACAATGATAGAATGATAAAAACTTCACCAACAAGTTTAAATACAAAACCCTAAAAATTTCTACTGTCGACCAATTCGGGGTGTACCGCCCCAAAATATGTAACTCTGGGCGTACCGCCCGGATTGTAGTTCTCGCCCGCTTCTCTAAACTTTAGGGCGTACCGCCCTGGTTTCTTCACTTCTGGGCGTACCGCCCAGATCTGGATCTCAGGAACTTTCTTCAATTTCTTCTAAGTCTTCACTCGTTCTGGTTCGATTCTCGATCCTTGTACCAGCAGCTTCCAATTCTTCATAGAACTCCATTCTTAGCTCATTAAACTCATGGTACCTCACAACACAAAAACCCGTGAAAATGCGACATAATCCAATCATTATTATAACTAAATATAGCAAAATAAGCACAATAATGACGACACATTGGACTAACATCACATCCCCACACTTGACTTTTTCCGTCTCGGAAAAACTGCCATGGAATCATAATCGGGAAATCAATTTCAAATTATTTCAACAATTTAATATTTATCAACCAATTCAATTCCACATTTCAAGATGTATTCATATATACTAATTGCAATTGCCGATATTTCTATCCGACTAAACCCAACCACTGATCTTTGAGCCCCCAAAGTGTTTATAAATTACCAAACAGTTATATCAGTCCACCAATGTGTCCCACATTCAGAAAGTTCTAGCTCAATCTAATCCCGACTCAAATTCGGTCAAAGTAAAGGGTAATAAAGATGGATTATTTATATTTTCCCCACCCTAGTTAAACCAGATACTCATATATCCCAAGAATGATGGATTTGAATGGATAGTGAAGTTGCTGAGCATTTATTTGTCTACTACTGCTTTCTATTTTTTTTTTTCATTTTCTTTTCTTTTTTCTCTTTTTTATTTTTTTTATATTTTTTATAGTTGGTTAATTTTAACTATACTTACCAACGGACATCATCAGAGGCATTCTTTCACAAGGTCTTACCCCCGAAATCATACGTGAGTGTTTTGCCCGCGAGATCCGGAACATCATCAGAGGTATTCTTTCACAAGGTCTTACCCCCGAAATCATACGTGAGTATTCTGTCCCTTCACTCTAATTCATTAACAATTTATTACCTAATATGCTCAAAAGATGAAAAGATGGGGCGCCGTTATTTCTCGGATTTGCTTTCGCAAAAAGATCATAACGTGCCAGGTATTCTGAGGATATATAAGTCTCTAATCTAAAAAGGTCTTTTTCCTCTTAATCATCAGTTTCAACCTCACTATTACCTCTAAAATGGGAACCCACTAGCAAGCTAATTATTTACATATTTATACAACAATAAACACAATGAGATAATTAAGCTTTACTAAATCAGCTGGGCCTACCGACACATCACGAATTAGATATATTTTCCATTCTTTCCTTTTCTTAACACTTTTCCCTTTCTTTCCTTATTTTTATTTTGAAAATCGACTCCCAATTGTACTATCATTTTCCATGTACCGGCAATTTTCCCAAAACAGATTTTGACTCAAAACACTAAACTCAAAATGACTCAAAAAAATTGCAAAATCTTTTTGGATTTTTTATGTTTTTCAAATTTTGTTTTCAAACTAAACACAACTACCTAAAAATTCAACTGACGTTAAAATTAAAAA
>JBCNJP010000007.1:13397858-13430881 GCA_039602395.1 Deinandra increscens subsp. villosa | reverse complement strand
TAGTTTTCGAAAATTTTGTTTTGGTTTTTGGAATGATAACCAACTTACGTGTTAATTTTGGTTGCAATCTATTCTACCTTCAAAATTTACTATAATAGATTATAATAATTGTTATTGTTTAAAAACCCCAGGCCCATACGATGCACGTGTATTAAAAACTAACATACGCAACAAAGAACATTTTTTAAAATCTCGTTTTTCAAACTACCAAGTTAACTTTTACTTAATAGTTGTTTCATTTTTTGTCTTATTTATCTTCTTTTATGTTTTATTTCATATGTAGTTTTATGCAATCTTTTACTTTGTATTCAATTTTATATTATAACATCGGGTATTTACCCAGGTGTTGTTCATCCCCATGGTCCATGGCGCAATTGTAAGTCTGTAAACTAGATATTAAGAGGTGTTTGTCAGATCAAATTAAGATCATAAAAGGTCACCAATCACCCAAAATTAAATTGTTATTGTAATAACATAGGTCCTTTGGTAGTGTTAGCATACTCTTAATATGTTTCTTTAGTAATATTAACATATTGATTGCAGCAGATAAGTAAATTGCTTTTAAGTTTCAAAGAAGTCAGTTTGCAATTTCAGTTTGTTTTGCAATGACTATAAACAAAAGCAATGTAAATCTCTTTCCAAAGTTTGATTGTTTTTAAAGAACCCAGTATTCTCGCATGGATAGTTATACGTTGCTTTATCAAGAGTGAAGAACAAAAAATGTATTAAATCTTTATTTTAGATGAAAACGATCGACAAACAAATGCAATAAAAAACATTTAAGTTTCTTTTTTCAAATTTGTAAGTTACTCTTATTTAATATTTCTTACATTTTTAGTTTTATGTATTATTCCTTTTAGTTTTTATTTCGAATTTAGTTCTATGTTATATTTCATTTCATGTTTTCGGTGGAAATTTCAGACAGATTCTTCCCGTCCTTCAAGGCGCTTCAAATTAAGATGTTGTTACTTGATGCCTTACTTCGTCTTACATTTGGAGAGAGTGTAAGGTTTTAAAGTTAACAAAAAACATGCGTCTTCTTCAAGGTAACGATCCATCAGAGATACAAGAAACAACTGATTTTGCTCGATGGCTTTTGGATATTGGAGAAGGAAAAGTCGGTGGAGATAATGATGGTGAGTCAAATATAGATATTCCTCCTGATCTTCTTATTCATGATTCATCGGATCCAGTCAGTGATCTTATTGAGTTTGTTTACCCTTCGCTTCTTGACAACTTCGGTCATCGAGATTTTTGGTCAGAAAGAGTTGTTCTCGCACCAACTAATGAAGTTGTCGATGATATCAACAATCGTCTACTTTCTTTGGTTCCCGGTGAAGAGCATGAGTATTTAAGCTCATACTCTGTATGTTAAGATGAGATGGTAGGTGACAGCTTTGATCGTAACATATACTCACCAGACGTCCTGAATTCTTTACATATATCTGGCATTCCAAATCATCGACTTGTGTTGAAAGTCGGTGTTCCTGTTATGTTGCTTATTGATCAGAGGAATGACCTATGTAATGGAACACGCCTTCAGATCGTATCTCTAGGAAAACACGTGATTGAAGCGGTTATTATCTCTGGAAGCAACATTGGATTCATGACTTTTATTCCTAGACTTTCCTTGGTTCCAACAGATAAAAGAATTGCTTTTCGGTTTCAGAGAAGGTAGTTTCCGAGGATACTTTTGTACCAAATTGTCCGGTTCGATTTATAGACGTAAACTAGAAAATTAGAGAATAAGCGACCATCCATAGAAGTAAGAATGAGAAACAAAAAAAAAAACCCTAGAACTACTAAATGTCGAAAATCAAACAATATCGTATGATAACAGATCAATTAATTACGCAAATTTCAGGAAAAGATAAACTCACATTAAACTGAAAAAGATGAACGTGTTTATGTTTTCCGATAACGGTTGGGCTTCCGGATTAACCGGCGAGTCGTCTGAGGCGAAGCGAAGAACAACAAATTGTGCGAGTAATCGGTTTTAAATGATTATACGCGAAAGGTCCTTCTAATTTGCTATCATTTTAAACTAAAAGGTAAGGTAAAAAAATTAATGAATTATGTAAAAATACCTCTATTTCCCGATCACCATACCCACATGTTCCATTTAGGTCTAACTGTGACATATAGCCCTTTATATGTCACGCCTAATTAACTGTGGCATATAGCCCTCTATATCAGTCAATATTGAACCCCAACCCCCCCCCCCCCCCCGCGCCCTAATATGTCACGGTTAAGCCTAAATGGTCGTCTGGGTGCGCTGTCAGTCATTATTGAACCCCAAAAAACACCCCACACCCCTATATGTCACGCTTAGACCTAAATGGGACGTTTGGGTGCGACGTCTGGTAAAAAAGAAGCGGTGTCCCTAACAGTCCCCTGAAAATAACATGAAAGGTAGTCGGGGTATAACAATTAAATAATTAATGAGAAGAGATAAGGTATCAAAAACCCGTGTGTAGTCAGGTTTGTCCATGGAGGACCCAGGTTCACGGGTCTACATTACTCAAACAGATCACTGTTATAGACCTTGCCTACGTGTAAATGTGGCATATAAGGGTGGGAGAGTGGTAGAAGAGTGTGTCACGTAAGATAGAGAAGAAAAGAAGAATTCAGTGGGGGGGTGTTAGAATGGGGAGTGTTAGAATTATTTAGTGGGTATGAAGTATTTTAATTATTATTCAAGTTTGGTTGTTTAGAACGAGATGTTTACCACTCGCGCGTTGCTGCGGGGTTGAATTAGTATACCGAACGAAAGTTAAAAAATTAAGTAGTATAAAATGTAAAAGTTTAAAAGTCTCGTGTGAAAATATAAAACTATAGAAGTATACTAAAAGCGAAAGTAGAAAATTTAAATGTTTCGTGGCAAAAGTAGAAGACAAAAAGACTTAAAACAAAAATAAAAACTTTCAAAGTTAAAGGATTAAAAAGTTAAGGAGTATAAAACGTAAAAGTCTCGTGGTAAAAGTATAAAACTATAAAAATATATTAAGTTAAGGGGTATAAAACGTAAAAGTCTAAAAGTCTCGTGGTGAAAGTATAAAGTTATAAATGTAACATCCTGATTTTTAAATCGGGTATATTGTTACGTAGCATGTTAAAATAAGTAACGAGGGACGTTAAACCCCCAATTCTTGTTATAAATAATAGTTATGTAAAACCTTAGGGTCTAATGAGTATATTTATGTTTTAGTTAAAAAACTAAAACAAGGTCTAAGTGGAGGGGCCTAGATTGTAATAATTTAAAAGTGAAATAAATAAAATAGAAAAGAAAAGGAGAGGAGGTCGTGGATTGCGAACTGGAGAAAGACATCTCCTCCTCCTTCATGCCCTAGCTCGAAATTTGCTCAATTGGAGGGGAAGGCTGCGATTTTGGTGATGGGAAACCATGAATTGGAAGCTTAGAACCTTCTTTATCTATTAGAGACTTTGGTCAAGTAAGTAGCCCCAACTCTATGCATGTATAAGTCTCAAATCCATGGCAAATTATGAGGATTAGGGCTGCGATTTTTAGTCTAATGTGTTATAGAATGATTATGTGGTGTTTTAGACCCAAGAATGCTAGAATTGGTGACCAAAACACCAAGTTTTGGTAGGGTGAACCATAGGTTACGAATTTTGGCCTTGGAGGCTAAGATTTGGGGGTTCCATGTTGTTAGTTATTGAAATTGTATGTGTTGGTTCACTCGTACTAGTTAATTGACGCATGCAAATGAGAAACATAGTTGTAAAACCTTGTTGTGCAAATTATGAGAATTAAACCTAAGTCAAAGTAGGTTGAATTTATCATATTATCTAGATGCACACCAAGTGCTCGATTAAATGCTTGAATGATTATTGTGTTAGTTAACTAGTGTAAATTGATGCTAAATGCGAAGTCGTGATGTGGAGTATTGACACTAGAGGCTAATTGTAGTATTATGAACTACTAGAAGCCACGAAGTAAGAATGTGTACAAGTTGTGAAGTTCATGTTTGTATCATGTGTTAAATGAAATTTTATAAAACCATAAAAAGATGAAAAGCTAGTCGTGGGGCTGTTTTGTAAGTGTCATATAAGATCCCTCGTATGTCCGTTTAGGGTGTATAATATACGATTGAAAAGCTTGTTCTTAATACTACATTTTGTATTTGAACACCAGAAACTGAATATGTTATATAATGGGTCAAAATGACCCGTTAATATGGTCACTTAATTTTCCAGCATGCTGTTTGGGAAAAATTATGGTTGCTGTCCTGTTTTTAGAAAAATCGTATAAAATCAACCGTAACTCGGAATAAATGTGTATTTTATATGCTTGGAAAGCTCTATGAGTCTACTACGTTTTATGTTTGAACATGTTGGGTCGATTCAGCTGTTAAAAGGGTCAAATGGTGGCTTGAACAAGGGTTGGACAACAAGTACCACCCTAAGATATTTAGTGAATTGATGTCGTGAGATGTGAATCTTTAGATTTATATAACTAAATGATTCATGTACTAGAATGTGGAAAATGTGATATATATATATATATATATATATATATATATATATATATATATATATATATTGATGATTATGTTGTCTCACGAATCAAACAGGGAATTGAGTCCACTTTAGGCAAGCAAGCGGATGCAACTCAAATGGAAACCGGTACTTATGGATAAAGCTCACGAGGTAACATCTATGTTATGTTACACATTTATTATATTACCCGTTAATGTTATAATATTATACGATGCAAATTGACAAGTAAAGCGTTAAATTTGTTCACGGTTGACAAGATATGAAATAGTTTAAGTAGAGTTGAACTCTAACTAATTGATGACGTGCCTAAACAAGGTTACATTATGACATCTTAGATGCATAATGTTGAACCTTGTACGGTATGGATACATGGGTGCTAAATGGTATATAGGAACCATAATTATGGGATAATGTGTTAATGGTGGAAAATATGAATCGTCGGATTCATGTTAACGGGTCAAGCAGGTTAATGAGTAATGACCTAAATTAATCACTATGATGGGCTAAGTGTTAGACGTTAGCGTAATGGTTTATATAAACCATGATAATTGTGAGATCGTAGGAAGTTGTTTGTAACGTATTCCTACATGTTATTATGAATAAGAATTTCGTTGTATAAGTTGCCATTAAATTGACTATATGTTTGGTTGATAAATACACACTTGAGCTAGTGAAGTGACTTGTAGTAGTCATGGCTAGCCAAGGGATGGCACAATGGGTAACGTTGGTTCATGTAAAGGTAACGGTTTAACAAGAAGGTTCATAAGGACGATTGTTAAACCTATGGGTGTCTAATTGGAACATCAAGTGATGTTGAGGCCTAAGGGATTATTGAATCCTCATGCGTTGGCAAAAAGCATCGTTGGTGACCAATGGGACGTTGAAATGGATTGCTGCAAACAAACCGTATGTAGGAATATGTATATATATATATAATATTGTTGAGTTAAGCACAATTTGGTTCCTGGGAAATAATCACCTACATAGACAAAGGTGAAACTTGAAGCTTAACGGGTCAAATGGGTGAGTTCAACGGTGAACCCGATAAGTAAATCATAGGCATATAGCTTGTGGTAATGATGATTGCCGTGAAAATGTGTTGTTTTGGCCTATGGTTAATAGCAGGTTCGAAGGGATACGATGGGATAGCCCCGAATGGGTCCCTAACGAAAAAGTGCAAGAAAAATGAAGGTGTGCACCAGTAGCCATCGTAGCTTACGGTGACCACCGTAGCTTACGGTGGCCACTGGCACAAATCTGCACCGTGAATCAGCTGACAGCTACCGTAAGCTAGGGCCAGCCACCGTAGCTTACGGTGGCCACCGTAGCTTACGGTGGTGGCCACCCCAAATGTTGAATTCTGGCTATTTTCGCACCGATGGATCATCCCTCTTGCACCCAATGCTATTATTACTAATGAGATTAAGCTGAATGCAGGTAAAAGAAGCTGGTGACGAGATTCCACATGATCGCTTGAAGAACCGAACACTTAATGGACATTTCGTTATGACTTTCAGTTTGAATTAGTGGTTATGTCAACCTAATTGAATGTCTTCTTTTTGGGAATTGAAAACCATGTCTTTGAATTATGTATGTTAGATACCGCGTTACTCTTGAAAAATTTTCTGGGACCAAATATATTGTTAATGTTTTAACGTTATTTTTCACAATTATAACTCGGGTGTTACAAGTTGGTATCAGAGCCGTGGTTTGAGGGATTCAAGTAAGCGAAAGGTGCTTGAACTCAAACTCCGAGCTCGAGGTACGGGAAAAGTGTTCGGTTCAAGCTTGATTGGGAATCCAGGTAAGTAAAAGTTTGCATATTGTGGCCTTGTTGTGAGTAGCTAGTGTATGAACAAATGGTTAAACATATGTAATTATCAAATGGTGAAATGTTTGATAAAATGCTTAAAAATGTGAATAGCACGGAAGATTGTAAGTGCTAGAACCATGAAGTTTGTAAATGTAACGAGGTAACATTGTGACAAGTAATTGTGCAATGTTGTATCTCGAATAGTATCTGTAAATGTAACAGGATAGCATTGTGACAAGTCCATTGTGCAATGTTGTATCTTGAATAAAAATTGGAAGTGTAACGAGGTAACATTGTGACAAGTAATTGTGCAATGTTGTATCTTGAATAAAAATTGGAAGTGTAACGAGGTAACATTGTGACAAGTAATTGTGCAATGTTGTATCTTGAATAGTATTTGTAAATGTAACAAGATAGCATTGTGACAAGTCAATTGTGCATTGTTGTATCTTGAATGGAAAATTGTAAGCGTAACGAGATAACATGGTGACAAGTAATTGTGCAATGTTGTATCTCGAATAGTATTTGTAAATGTAACAAGATAGCATTGTGACAAGTCAATTGTGCATTGTTGTATCTTGAATGGAAAATTGTAAGCGTAACGAGATAACATGGTGACAAGTAATTGTGCAATGTTGTATCTCGAATAGTATATGTAAATGTAACAAGATAGCATTGTGACAAGTCAATTGTGCATTGTTGTATCTTGAATGGAAAATTGTAAGCGTAACGAGATAACATGGTGACAAGTAATTGTGCAATGTTGTATCTCGAATAGCATATGTAAAGGTAACAAGATAGCATTGTGATATATAATTTGGTAATGTTGTATCTTGAAACGTGTAAATGATGATGTTAATGAGGAGCAACCTTGATTGAGGTAAGGAAAGCTCTAAATGTGGTCTATTTTGACACCTTGATTTTTGTAGGAGAATTGCCTCCGAGCAAGTGGAAGGATAGTGAATGATCTGTATGCTTTCAAATGCATAAATGGACAAGCTCCAAGGTACAACCAGGTGGGACTACCCAACCTGGATTACATTTTGATAAACGATAATGAATGCACATGTGTCTAAATCGAGTTATAAGGAAGAGGTTGGACCCATGAGGTCATAATTTGAAATTTAAATGTGTGTATGGAAATTGGTGAAGAACGACTCTTTAGGAGCCGTGAAACCAATATAATGAATGGGTAATTAGTGAAGAACGACCCAAGGGAGGGTCGTGAAGCCATTAAATTGAATTAAGAATACATTGGAACACCTTCACATGTGTAAGGGTTGAACCTTATATGAAATTGTTATAAGAAAGGATTAACTAATAACCATGGAATTAATGAGTTGAAATGGTTACATGCTATTAATCGATAAAACCGTTGAGACGGTTACATTACGTTTAATATGCGATATCATAGATGGTTAAAAGATATCGAATTTATTGTAAGATAATAGAATAACTTGATAAATATTATTGATAGTTAGGGTACATTATATAGAGTTCACAAGGAACCCTAGAAACCTAGTTGAGCCCGTGGGCTCATACAAATAAACCCTAATAACATATTCTAATACTCCCCCGCAGTTGGAGCGGAATGATAGTGGAAGCTGCAACTGAAAAAAAACTAACATAAAAATAATAAGAAACTTAAAAACTAGCTTCAATCTCGATTCTCGACTTGGATTTCCAAACTTCTGCAAGCGGTTCAGAATAGTTGCATCTCTGAAAGTATTGTTAAGGTTGCTCGACTTTAGTTCCCTTGACGGCTTTCCCCAGATTTTGGGTCTTGGTTCTCAAAATAATAAAAAACATGGCTAAATCTCAATCAAGCGGTGACTCCATCTTTGTCGGTTATAGATAAACGAAAGAAGAAAAAAACTACTGGAAAAGGAAGCAGTCTGGCAACCGGTGACCGTGGTCGTGGGACGGTGTGTCGACGCTATGAGATCCTTGGATCTAAAAAAAAAAGAAAAAAAAAACAAGGCCAGTGACCGTGGTCAGGTGGCGCTCTCTTGAATCTGTAGATCGAGAGATGAGATCCGAAGATCGAAAAGAAAAAAAGTAAAAAAAAAAAAAAACTAATCTATTCAAACCATAGTTTGAGATTTGATGTCTTGGACCGTGGTCCGAGCCAATGTAGGAGTCGAAATTTAGAAAGGAACCAAGAGAATGATGACGAGTAAAATATAATCCTAACCCATGTAAACTGTAAGAAACTCGATCTAAACATAAAGATCGAGGAAACCAAAAACCAACCATACCAAAAACTTGAGCGACGAAGGTAAACAAATTAAACTTTGCATAGGACTCCAAAAAATATGAACGTCCATATTCTTTTATGTTGGTCTGCTTCCTTTGCATAGGACTCCAAAAAATTAAACTTTGCTTGGGCCCGTTGAATAAATCTATGAGAGAATGATTAATTAAATTGTTAAAGTCATCAGTATGCACGAATCATGCAAAGAATACGGTAGCCGAAAATAAAATAAACGATCAAAAGTATTATAGGATCGCAAAAAGTTTCGAATGAGATTATCAATCCAAATCTTGAATTCAAAACGAAGCTAATTTATTCAAACGGAATAAGAAACTTGAAGAGAATACTAAATAGAAAAAAAATAACGAAGGTGGGACAGGGCGGCGGCATTGGTAGCACACCGCCCTGTCTAGGGTTTGAACACGATAACGACGGCTAGAGTGAAGCGATTTAGGGTTTCAAGGATCTTGGCTCTGATTACCATGTAAGATAATGTAGGTCCTGAAATCTCCCCAAACACACGATATAATGATCTAACACGAGTGCGGAATCCTCGTGAGAGATTGATTCAAGAAAATAGTAGATGAAGAGATTGGATCTTAGAGAAAGATCGAATCTTGAATGGAAATCCGTCTACTATGAAGCAATGAAAGGCTGATCGTAAACACTATCTCTCTTGAAGAAATCGTGAACACCAATATCAAATGCTTACCTTAATCGTGAACATGAGTGTTGGTACTAGAATTCAGGAGACATTGAGCAGCTCGCATCAGCTCATGAGCATTTCACGGTGAAGATCCTGAATTATGTTTATCAACTAACGATTGCTTTTTTCTCTCTTTGTTCGTTATTCACAGGTTGACTCGAGTATTACTCACGTGTCCTAAAGACCCGGTCAGCTGAGGAAAACGTGGACTGGATGGACTTCAACGGTTACCAAGAAAACGTGGACTTAGTTGCTACTTTTTAGGACAATTTGTTATGATGTAATCCGTATTTAATTCGAGCTCTAGGCTTGCACACACACACACCTCTTTTACGATTACAATTCTCTGCAACACTTAGAATACGAGCTCATTCTTTGTACTAAACATTCTTTCATATAAAAGTTTTAGGAGGCAGGTACTTTGAACCGGCCCCCGAGGTTTTTTGCCAGGCTCCTTGAGGATACTCAAGGATACTTGGATTTTCCCTCGTTACATCCTCGTGTTAATCTCCAAACTTACATTTTCAGCTTTATTTACCTCAAACACGCTACCTCACTTACGAAATTTGATCAACTAATTGCTTAGGCAGTTTTTGACCAAAACAATTTGGCGCCCACCGTGGGGCAAACGGTGTTTGAATTCGATTAAGAGCCTTGATCTTCTTCCCATAACCGATTCTTGAAAATGTCGACTCAACCAAAATTCACCTCAAAATCTGTTTCATCCTCTAAGCCCACTGTCAACGCTGGTCTCCCCCCAATGATGAAGAAAGTGGCTGATACTAATGCTAAAGGAGTGGAATACCCCACTTTTACTGGATCTCAAGGTACGTCCACTGACTCTACTATTTCTAATAACGATCTCTATGTTTTGATCAGGCAAATGAAGGCCCATGCGGATGAACAAACCAAAACCAACGAGAGAATGATGAAGGAGATCATGGAATTGAAGAAATCGAAGAAACCAGTAGAGGAAATCAGCCCTTTGATCCCAAAATCATTCGGGTTTAACTCTCCGGAAATATCGGAGCAGCCGAAACAGAAAGTAAATCCCTCTACTGTTCAAAAGTCAGGTATTGCAACAGTTACCACTGCAGGATCCTCAGGCACTCAGCATCAGAAGACTTCCAGGACGATGGATCTGGAATACTCTGGATTCTACTCTGAGCAACCCCCAGAATCTTACTACAGCGAATATGGAAGTCAGCAGCCGCCGAGATGCTCAAGTCGGCAACCAGCCGGGTTTTTAAACCATCGGGTGCCAGCAGTCTCAATGCATCAATCCGCATCTCAACCACAACAATTCGCAGCAACAAACCTATATGAGCCTTGGAGTCAGCAGTCAGCAATGCCTACTCCACAGATGCTACAGGGATCTTCATCTCAGCCATTCAAACCATACCGGAGCCGCTTCCGAGCAGCTCAGGATCCTCAAGGATCCTTATTTTCTAACCCTACTGTCTCTGCAGGCATATTCCCAGGTTCATCTCAGGAGATGCATGAAGGAGACTTTATCCCCATGCAAATGGGAACCACGACTGAGCCGACCATCCTTAGGGATGCTGAATATGGACCCCAGATCCATCTCCAAACTTCCAGGGCCAGTAACAACTTCGATAATTTCTATGTACACCCTAACCAAGGAACTGTGCAGGATGCAGGTATCAACCCGACTATTGCTAGGGAACTTCAGAGGTTAAAGGATATGATCTCAAGTGTTCCTGGTGTTATTCGTCCAATTCCTGAAGTGCCAGCAGGCAGCCACAGAGTTTCTAGATTTGCATGGCCCATTTGTGACGTGGAGATACCAAAAAGATTTCAAACTCCCAACATGAAACTCTACGACGGGACCACAGATCCTGAGGAACACGTGGCACAATATAGGGAACGGATGGAGATCAACCCCATTCCTGTAAACATCAAAGAAGCTTGCTTATGCAAGGGATTCGGCTCAACACTAACAGGACCAGCCTTGAAATGGCTACTCAGTATCCCTCCTAATACTATTACATCCTTTCCTCATTTGGTTAACTTATTTAATAACCAGTTTTCTTGCAGCAGGAGCTTTGAGAAGCTCACGGGTGACTTGTACAGGATAGTTCAGAAATCCAATGAATCCCTAAGGGATTATGTGGCCAGATTCGGTCGAGAAGCACTGGATATCCCTAACCTGGATATGGCTGCTGCTGTAGAAGCCTTCAAAATGGGGATTAGAGGGGATTCCCGATTTTATGATGATTTGGTTATGACTCCTTGCAGGAACCTTGATGAAGTCAGAACAAGGGCATTGAGATTCATCAGATTAGAAGATGACAAGAAGGTCCAGAAAAGAGGCGATGAATCATTAGGCAGGAGAACAGATTCTCCCGGAAAGCAACAACGAACCAAACCCTATTACAGGAATGATAATCCCAGGGTTAATGCAGTTGAAGATGATGACGACGAGGAAGACTTCCCAAAGGTATCTGATTACTGTTTTTCGGTTGACACAAGTGGTTTGTTATGTGCCTTGCAGGATCTAGGTGATAAAGCCAGGTGGCCAAGAAAATCGGATAAACAAGGATCATGGAAAGATAAGTCTAAATGGTGTGCCTACCACGAAGACTTTGGGCACTTAATAGATGATTGCATAGCACTTCAGAAAGAAATCAGTTACCTGCTCAGCAAGGGGCATCTCAAGGAATTGTTCGGCAGAAAGAAGAGTAAAACTCAAGAAGCTGCTGAACTGCCCAAAAGAGCGCAATCACCACCAGCAGATGCCAAAGTGATCAACTTCATCTCCGGAGGATCTGACATATGTGGAGCCTCTTTCTCATCAGCAAAAAGACATGCCAAGGAGGCTAAAATGGATCAAGGCAGTCGACCAAAGAAGAATGCAATATTGACTGAAGACAAAGTCATTTCTTTTGACGAAACTGATAAGCAAGACATCCAGGACCCTCATCATGACAGTCTGGTAATTACATTGTGTATTGCTAACCATTATGTTCGCAGGATCCTGATAGACAATGGCAGTTCGGTCAACATTATCCAATTGGACGTGCTTAAGAAGATGAGCATTCCCGAAGAAGAGATAATTCCAAGATCCTCAGTGTTAGTAGGATTTAGCGGAGAAACCAAGCATACGGTTGGAGACATCAGACTTCCTGTTTACATTGAAGGGGTCAACTCCATGCAGAAATTCTGCGTTATTGACTCCCTTCCTTGTTGCAACGTAATCTTGGGAAGGCCATGGATCCATGACATGAAAGCAGTTCCATCTACCTATCATCAATGTGTGAAGCTTCCCACACCTTGGGGAGTTGTAAGAATACTAAGTGATCAACAAGAAGCCAAAGACTGCTACACTTCTGCTATGAAGAACACTATCAAGTCAAAGCCAGCATAGCAATTAAAGAAACCAGCACGAAGAATTCAGATGACAGAGGAATTGGAGACCAAAGAAGTTCAACTCAATCCTGAAGATCCTGAAATCAAAGTGCTGGTAGGAACAAATATTCCTGAGGATACTGAGGAGCAGCTCGTGAGCCTCTTGTCTATCAGGATCATGAAGACATGACAGGTATATCCAAAGTCCAGAGTCACAACATTTGCATGGAAACATGAAGACATGACAGGTATATCCAAAGATATTATTACTCATAAACTTGGTATAGATGAATCTTTCAGGCCAATACATCAGAAGAGAAGAAAGTTCGCTCCTGAGAGAAACATCATAATCCAAGAGGAAGTTGACAGGCTGCTCAAATCAAAAATGATCAGAGAAGTTAAGTATCCTCGCTGGTTGGCTAATGTGGTGGTAGTCCAAAAGAAGAATGGTAAGTGGAGGGTATGTGTAGATTACACAGACCTAAACAAGGCCTGCCCTAAAGACCCATTCCCTCTACCGCATATTGATTCTATGGTGGACGCAACTGCTCGGCATGAGATGCTAACTTTTATGGACGCATCTTCGGGCTTTCAACAAATTCAAATGGAACCATCAGATCAGGAAGACACAGCCTTCATGACCCCTACAGGTATTTATTGTTATATTGCAATGCCTTTTGGTTTACGAAATGCAGGTGCCACATACCAAAGGCTAGTCAACATGATGTTTAAAGACAAGCTGGGGGACACCATGGAAGTATACATCGATGATATGGTGGTGAAATCGAAAAAAGCGAAGGACCACCCTAGAGATCTTGAAGCTGCTTTTGATATCCTGGACCAATTCAACATGAAATTGAATCCTTCCAAGTGCCATTTCGGAGTAAGAGCCGGCAAGTTTTTAGGCTTTATGGTTACTGAAAGGGGAATTGAGGCCAGCCCTGAGCAAATCCAAGCAATCATAAACCTGAAGTCTCCAACAAATGTCAAAGAAGTTCAGAGACTAACTGGCAGAGTGGCAGCGCTCAACAGGTTCATATCGAGATCGTCTGAAAAGAGCAAAGAATTCTATGACATATTGAAGAAGAATAAAAAGTTCGAATGGGGTGAGAAACACGAAGCAGCTCTGAGCTCCTTGAAAGAATATTTATCATCCGCTCCACTTCTAATGCAACCAGTCAAGGGCAAACCACTATCCCTCTATTTAGCAGTCTCAGGCAGCTCAGTAAGTGCTGTGCTTGTGAAAGATCATGAGGGACAACAACATCCGGTATATTATGTAAGCAAAACACTATTAGATGCTGAAACCAGGTATTCTTATTTGGAAAAATTGATTTTAGCTCTTGTCATGGCTTCACAAAAATTAAGACATTACTTTGAAACTCATGTTATTTACGTGAAAACTAACTATCCTGTTAAGTGTGTCTTGAGAAAACCAGAAATGTCAGGTAGAATGGCGAAATGGGAAGTTAAATTAAGTGCCTATGATATCATATATGAGCCAAGAACAGCAATCAAGTCACAAGCCCTTGCAGATTTTGTGGCTGATTTCAGCAGCGACATACTGCCAGAAGTTGAACTTGAGGTCAAGCAGCTCGAAGAAGCTTCAGGCAGCTGGATACTATATACAGATGGAGCATCTAACGTTAGAGGAACAGGACTTGGTGTGCTACTGAAATCTCCACAGGGGGACATTATCCCTCTATCTATCCATTGTGAATTCAAAGCCACCAACAATGAAGCTGAATACGAAGCTTTAATTGCAGGATTACAACTTGCTAAAGATATGGATATCCAACACATTCAAGTTTTTATTGACTCCTTGTTATTAACTAACCAATTTAATGGATCCTATGCAGTGAAAGGCGAAAGGCTAACCAAATATCTGGACCTTGTAAAACAATTAGCATTATCTTTTGAAAATTGCAGCATATCACAGGTACCCAGAGAAGAAAACGCAGAAGCTGATGCTTTGGCAAATTTAGCATCATCTTTAAGGATCCCAGAAGGTGTCAAGATTCCCATAACTCACATCCTGACATCAGCAAGCAATTGAAGAACAAGAAGTTAATGATGTTACAACAGATAAAGATCAAGAAATGACAGACTCCCAGGATCCTCAAGAATCCTGGACTTACCCTATCAGGAGATTTATCCAAGAAGGAGAAATCCCAAAAAACGAGAACTCCAGACTCTTCCGAACAAAGGTAATTCCATATTCAATAATAAATGGTATCTTATACAAGAAATCTCTTGCAGGACCATACTTGAGATGCCTCGAGCAGCCTGAAGCACATGCGGTACTTCAGGATATTCATGAAGGTGATTGTGGCAATCACACTGGGGGCAGATCACTCTTTTCCAAGGTATTGAGGACAGGATACTACTGGCCTACTATGAAAAAGGATGCAATGGCCTTTGTTCAGAAGTGTGATGCATGCCAGCGGCACGGCAATATCCTCCATCAGCCTGCTGAGCCGCTTCATTCAATATCGTCTCCGTGGCCGTTCATGAAATGGGGCATGGATATAGTTGGTAAGCTGCCTGTAGTACCTGGAGGAAAAGTCTTCATGCTAGCCATGACGGACTACTTTTCTAAGTGGATCGAAGCCGAAGCCTTTGTCCAAGTTCGAGAAAAGGAAGTGATTTCTTTCATCAAAAGGAATATCTTGACAAGGTTTGGAATCCCATCGGAAATAGTGTGTGACAATGGATCTCAGTTTATTGGCAAAAGAACAACTAGTTTTTGTGAGGCATGGGGCATCAAGATGGTAACTTCAACTCCCATACATCCACAAGCTAATGGCCAGGCAGAATCGAGCAATAAGATTATCATCAATAACCTTAAGAAGAAGCTAGGAGATAAAAAAGGGAAATGGGCTGAAGAACTACCTTTCGTATTGTGGGCCGACAGAACGACCTCCAAAAATGCTACTGGTCGAACACCATTTTCCTTAGTGTTTGGCTCAGAAGCTGTAATACCCACTGAAATGGTGATGCCAACTGCCAGAACAAGCTGCCGGGATTTTGAAGCCAATAAGCAAGAGCTCCTTGAAGATCTTGAAACGATAGATGAAGTCAGAGACCTCGCAAAATTCCGGATGGCAGCATACCAGCAAAGGATAGCCAAGTCTTACAACAGGAATCTCAGGATCAGAAGATTTCAAGTAGGAGATCTGGTACTCAGAAAAGCTTTTCAAAATACGACCAATCCAGCACATGGGAAACTTGCGCCCAAATGGGAAGGTCCCTATTTAATAGATTCAGAAGCTGGAAAGGGAGCATATAGGTTGGCTACTATGGAAGGTGAGCTGCTCCCAAGAGCTTGGAATGCAATTCACTTGAAGTTATATTTTATGTAAGTGCTTTCTAGATCCTTTGAGCATATCAAGGAATCCTTGTCTAAACTTCAAAGACCTCAGGTATGACTTTAACCATTATTTTAATTTCATATTATTATTTTTGTGAAGTAATTACTGACTTAAGCATCGAAGGGGTGTTAGCCAAACTAACACCCACCCCTCACCGAGCCTTGAAGTGTTTTGCAGCTGTTCGGAGCATCCTGTCATAAGTTAGAGGCTGATCACCTCTTCTAAGTCAAATGCATTCTGAATGCAATCAAAGGTTTAGGAGGTTTTCACCTTCTCGTTCACTAATGGGAATCGCCAGGAGCGCAAGACCCTCGCCAGGAGCGCACGATGGTGGCCTATGGTTCGAGGTGGTGCGACCAGTTCATCCTAGGGTGGCTGATAATTTCATCACTGTTGGCCATGGAGTGCACTTCAATATGAGTGGCAGACGTGTCATCTCGCAAAGATCCTAAGGTTTTTGGCATTTTCGTGTCAACTAAGGTTTAGACACCTTCGTGTCTCCTAAGTTATGGGCTTGACCCCAGTTGGCTTAGTCCCAAGTATCTATGAGCTTGTCCTCAGGTTAGCAAAGGTTGTTGATGCTCTCGCATTAATTAAGGCTTAGACACACTTGTGTCTCTCAAGTTTCGGGCTTGACCCCAGTTGGCTTAGACCCAAGATTTATAAAACGTTTTACACTGCGAGAATACAAGATTGGGCTTGACCCCAGTTTAACTTATTCACAAGTGCTCAAGGTTTTTAAGGTATTTTATGCCTTAAAATCGGAATTTCATCAAGTCTATCTTAAGGATTCCTAAGGATCCTTAGAGATCCTGACTACCTCTACGGTTGGAGTATTCTCAAACATGTTATATTGATACTGCGTTTAATACGTATTTTTATTACTAAGTATTAGATGGCATCATGGTTTGTTAACATTGACAAAATTTTAATAAACTTTTGAGTTTTTAAACTAAACTATGCTGAGCATCCTGTAGGATCCTCATTCAAACATTTTTCAAAATAATTAAAAGCATACACGGCACACCATGATGATCAAAATGCTACCAAGTCATATATTTGCAGGAAAATAAAAAGTTAACCTCAGGCTTCGTCTTGGAACCCAAGATCCCTCCACCTGAGGCCAACTGCATTGTTCAAGGAGCTTGGACTTCGCCTTGAAACTCAAGGTCCCTCCATCCAAGCCCCATTGTTAAGTTACCATTGTTTCATTGTTTTGTTTCACAACCACCATTGTTTACCAAAAGAACCAAACCAAACAAACCTAAAAAAGCGGGCTCCGACCTAGTCAAGATTGCCTTCATCGCCCAGCTTATCACCAGCAGCCTCCGCCTGCTCAACCTCCTTGCCCTTGCCCTTTTCCTTCTCAGCTTCCTTCTCAACCTCCGGCTCAGCCTCCTTCTCAGCCTTTTCAGGAGCATCTCCCCTCTCAGCCAACAGCTTCTTAAGGCTCACCTCCCAGTCCTTCACCGGCCAGCTCTCTGGAGTAAAGCCATCAGCCTGTGCAGCAGTCGCCATCTCAATCATACACTCCAGCACGCTGATGGCGGCTGAAGATTGAGCGTTCAATTCGACCTGCTTCAGGGCTTCAGCAGCTGCAGCATCTTTCTCTTTGAGCTGCTTCTCATAGTGGCGAGTGTTGCTGGCTGTGGCCTTGTTCAGCTTCTCAAGACGGAGCGTGGCCTGATCAAGTTTGAGCTCAGAGGCTTCAAGCTTCTGCTCAGCTGCTTCGAGCTTCTGCTCCAGGGCTTCCACTTTACCTTCGAGGTCAATCACCTCGTGGCTCAGTTTGTCAATGCCCTGCACATCAGAATCAAAAAGGGAAGTGTTATAACTTTCATTTTTACATATTTCCCTGTTATTAAGCTACAACTTACAATATTCACTACAGCCTGCAGTGAGAGCAGCTTGTTAGCAGCTGCAACAGGAGGGAGATCATCGAAGCTGTCCACATTGATAGTGGAGTCAGGAGCTTTGCGCTTCTTGGCAGAAGAAGTCTTGGAACGAGTGCTAGGAGCTCGGAACTTGGGGGCTGAGGCGTCAGTAGGAGCCTTGCTGCTGGTTTCTTCAGTTTTCTCTTTCTTAGCAATGAGCAGCTTAAGGTCCTTGAAGGAGAAGTTGGAGGCTGAACCTGGAGCTTCATCATAGACAGTGAATGATCAATTTCAGAAATAATAAAACACGATTCAAAAACGAAAAGGGAACAATTAAATGAAAGTACCTGTTGACATGGTTCTTGAAGGGCTAAGAGATTGCTGGGAAATGCTTCTGGCACTTGAAACGTCCTCGGGCTGGCAGCTCCTTTCTGCTGCTGGGATGCTAAAAAGATCCTTGAGCTTCTTGGAGGATTCACGGGTTGGTTTTATCAAAGCTTCAAACTTGGGCGCTGCAAAGACAGAAACACAATCATATCAGTTACATGCAATGGAAGAGTATACGGGATTAGAATGTTACTAAAACTCTTCCTACCCTTAATGACCCACTGGGTAGGAAGGTTCTCACAACCAACAAGGCTACTTCGTTTCACAAAGAAAAATTGACGCTTCCAATCGTGATCGTTGTGAGAAGTCCTAGGGATCATCTGAGCTTCTCCGGTTCTAATCTTCAAGACGAACCTGCTGTTGCCATGGGTGGCCAGCCGGTACACTTTGCAAATCTCGGCGACCCCAATGTTTAAGTTGCGGGTTTGGTTCAGATGATGAAGACAGGAAAGGATTCGCCACACCATGGGCATCACTTGGGAGTAGGCAAGGTTGGTAATAGAAAAGAAATCGGCGACCAGGTCCGGGAAAGGAAATGTCATCCCCAACATGAAAGGGTAGTGAAGAAAACAGACCCAATCATCGGAAATATGGTCGGCTTTCAGTGACGGGTCAAAAGGGCGAAACTCAGTTCCGGCGGGGAAACATGAAGATCGCTGCAGCATTGCGATCTTGCGATCGTCAAAGTTGCAGGTTTCCTCCGCCGTGGCCGGAAGCAAACCCTGGTCGGTAAAATCGTCGGCCACTTGGTCGGAGACCGTGGCCGGTGATCGTGGCAGCTTTTTTCCCATTATCTGAAGAGAAGAGGAAAAGGAAGAAAGGAGAAACTAACCTGGAGAAGATGGGAGAAGCTCTGGGGTTTTCGCCGAGTAGAAAATTGTGTGGAATAATGAAAGAAGAAATGGGGTTATAAAAGAAAACTCAACGGGAACTTCGCCTGGGAAGTTGCACCAACTAAATCTGTCAAATCTCCGTTACTTAGCGATAAGGCTAGAATTCAAATTTTTGACACATGGCTTGCATGCGCCATCCGCCAAAAATTTGGGGGCAATTGTTGGTACTAGAATTCAGGAGACATTGAGCAGCTCGCATCAGCTCATGAGCATTTCACGGTGAAGATCCTGAATTATGTTTATCAACTAACGATTGCTTTTTTCTCTCTTTGTTCGTTATTCACAGGTTGACTCGAGTATTACTCACGTGTCCTAAAGACCCGGTCAGCTGAGGAAAACGTGGACTAGATGGACTTCAACGGTTACCAAGAAAACGTGGACTTAGTTGCTACTTTTTAGGACAATTTGTTATGATGTAATCCGTATTTAATTCGAGCTCTAGGCTTGCACACACACACACCTCTTTTACGATTACAATTCTCTGCAACACTTAGAATACGAGCTCATTCTTTGTACTAAACATTCTTTCATATAAAAGTTTTAGGAGGCAGGTACTTTGAACCGGCCCCCGAGGTTTTTTGCCAGGCTCCTTGAGGATACTCAAGGATACTTGGATTTTCCCTCGTTACATCCTCGTGTTAATCTCCAAACTTACATTTTCAGCTTTATTTACCTCAAACACGCTACCTCACTTACGAAATTTGATCAACTAATTGCTTAGGCAGTTTTTGACCAAAACAATGAGGTGGTATTTATACCACCTCATACAACAAACAAGGCCAATCATAAACAGGTTTAGCCCAATCATAAACAACTAAATGGCCCACATGGCCTATTAATTAAACTAACCTAGGCCCAATACTAATTAAACCCTCTAAGCCCAGCCCAACGTATTTAATATTGCAAGCCTCATAATCTAGTCTCTACAATCTTCCCCTAGGCTTGTGATATTAAATGTCTTCGATCTTTGAAATTCTTCTTCTTGAGTGGCTGGCATAGATGTTGATGAAGATTCTTTCCGCAAAAAATTTTCAATGGGTTTCATGATGGGCACATGGGACTTCCTCTTGATCAGCATCAGCTCGAACTTCTTGAATTGAACAAGCAATGAAATGGAGGACTCTCATTGACTTGTTTCTTTTGAATGCACTGGTTCTTGCTGAATCTTCGGTAACTGTCTTGAATCTCCAATACAATTAGAGGTTAAAATTTTGAAAACCCCTAACTTTGAAGACCTTGATTGTTCAACTTCAAACTTCATGAACTCTGACTGCTCTCTGTATCATTTTCTTTTAAAAAACTTTGAAGCTTTTGGATACTTGAAAAGATACCAACAACTTCCCCTGAACAGTTGCTTTTCAGATGGAAGTCTTGTCCGGTTGGTTCTTTACCTTGAGCAGCAGCAACATCTTTCTATCATCAACCTGTCTGACACACATTTAAAAAAAATATACTCCACCAGACATTTGATGACTGGTCTTTGGGTTAGAAGGTAATTATCATCTGTTTAGTTGATTCAAATTAACATAATTTTAACCAAAAACCCTAATATAGATTACGGGTTTTCTATAAAACTTCCCCTGAACCCAAGACCTCTAAAGACTTCCCCTTAGCTGATAACTTCCCCTCAGCTAAGGACTTCCCCTGAGATAATACATATTATCCTCGAGTTCCCTTCGGATACTATGTATTATGGAAGTCTTTTCATTTAATAATAAGTATCATCCTCGAGTTCCCTTCGGATAATACTTATTATCCTCCCTCCTTCCCCTAAAAATTTGTCAAGATCTGACGGAGGAAGTCTTTTCCATTAGATAATAAGTATCATCCTCGAGTTCCCTTCGGATAATACTTATTATCCCATACTCCTTCCCCTAAAAATTTGGCAAGATCTGTCGGGGGCATATTGTCATGCATTAAAACCCTTGAAAAACATATTTTGACTTCTCAAATCAACCTGGCCAAGACAAAAGCACACCAAAAAGAACTTAACAACTCACACACGAAAGATAAAAACAAACAAATACTTACCAATATCAAACATGAGAAAGTTTACAAGGGATCAAACCATATGAATCTGACTGAGGAACCCTTTTCAGCTTCAGTTACTTAACTAGTCCAGGTGATTGCCGGTATGTTTGTCCGCTTTAAACTCAAACCAGTTTAATTCCAACCGAATGCGTCATGCTTAATATAGTACATTATTACCGTCATGTTTAATTGTCCCCACACCCAAGCGTACACAGCAAAACCTACCCAACCTCAGAGTTTATTGAGGATTCACAAACCCCCAACTTGAGGAACCATGCAACACCGCTATGACTACCACTTATTTTCATTAACCATCAGTTGGTGATCAGGTCGGCCGCTAAGCACACAAAGAAGACCAACTGAGTGATTATTTTTCATTTTCTTTTTCTTTTCTTTTTCATTTTCTTTTGCTCTGTGGTGTTGTCAAGATAGCATAAACATGGCGTGTGAGAGAGTGAATACTAGGTATAATTACCACTCTCAACTCGTTTTTGCTGGGATTCAGTCTTTTAAACCATGCAACCTGGTATGAGAAACTAAACATATATATCTTTTAAGTTTACTGCACTTTCATTGGTGGTCATACGATTAGGTCGAGCCTACCGAGCATATCACCGTGGAGCTTGCCTTTCACTTCCGCCTTACGCGTGTTAGCCATCTCCAACCCGGTCATTCATTTTACTTCCCCTAAACTTCTCAAATACAAGACACAAACAATTAAACACAAACAATTAAACACAAACAATTAAAAATTGAAAAGCACACTATTTTTGAGGGGTCAACTTTTTCTTCATCTTTACATTTCTTCCCCTTGCTTTTTGATTTTTAATGTCACAATTTTGTGAACATAATTTTTTTTTTTTTTAAATAAAACACACAAACACACTTAAAAGAACAAAACACAAAATTTTGAAGATATTTGGCCAAGCTAACTTTCAAAGTATTGATTTGAAAATTTTTAGAAAATAGGGTTTCATGACATGCACACTTCGTTGCATTTGAAGTCAAACACGTAATCAATCAACAGCTTAATTGAAACTTTAATGAAATAGGTTTGACTCAAAAGACCCTTTGCTGCCTCATCATTCAAACAACCAAGTTAAGAATAGTACCTTTCATGCTGATTTTGATATTTTACCTCTCAAAGAGACATACCCTCCATTGTATAGATTACTTGACATGACATGAAGATACGTCTCCTAAACTGTGCCTGGAACAATCACTTATCAACAAACAAATTAGTAATAAAACCGTTAGTGATAATCCTCCTTGACTGTTCCTGCACAGAGTGAGAGATTAGTTAGCCATTGGTACCCAGGCCATTGTTTTTCTGGGTACACCTGAGGAATCAATAAAGGATACTTCTTGTAAGAACATCCCCTTTGAAAAATCAGGAAGTTGGGATGAAGCTGCCTTGATTTTTGGTTTCCAAATTCCAGGTGATTTAACATTTATTTTAGTCACTATTGGAGTTGTGACTTTAGGTATTTCAACCTTCTTTGTTTTAGATTCATTTTTCAAAACAGTTTTTGTTTTAGTCACCTTTTGAGTTGTGACTTTAGGTATTTCAACCTTCTTCGTTTTAGCTTCATTTTTTAAAACAGTTTTAGTTACCTTGGGAGGGGTAACTTTGGGCTTCTCAAGCTTTGTTTGTTTTGAAAATGGTTTCATCACCTTTTTCTGAAAATTTTGGTAACTTGGAAAGCTGTTGTTTTGATTTAAAGATTTTCTTTCAGCTTTGGCAGCACCCCAATGTTGATCAGAGGGTTTAACCTTGGGAGTAACAATCTAGTCTGTATTGCCTTAGGTTTCTGCACCATCATCGGCTTAGACTTCACAGACTCCTGAGATGAAACCCTTTGAATTTTCGGATAATAGGGTTCATAGGGGCGATACAGACAGTTTCTAGCAATATGACCAGCAATGCCACAATTAAAGCAAGTCTGCTTCTTTAGATAGAAGTCAGACGTGTACCCATTCGTCTTTGGTGGCTGATATGGAGCTGGTTTGCCTTGTGTCTGCTTCTTTGCTTTGACTACAACTTCAGATTTTACCTTCTGCTGGTTTGTCGAAGCCTGTGTCGAACCTGTCCTCATCGTCTCTGTGCTCTCTGGATTTCCTGATGAAGAAGCACCATTCTTGCAACTGCACTTACAACTGCATGAAGCAACTGAAGAAATGGGAGACACAGCTACTCCCTTTAGTTTTTCATTCTTCACTTCAGCTGTTTGCTTCATACTCGGATGCTTAATGGTGATCTTTGGCTTCTCAACTTTAGCTTCACTGATCACTCCATCAGTTAGTCCCTTGAACTTGGAGGAGAAGGATGGTAAGTCATACCCAACATCTGGTTCTTGGTCAAACATAGATCCAGATGTCATAAAGATCTTCCCCCAGGCCGTGTCGTCAAGATCACCTTTTCCCTTTTGACTTTGTCAACAACTTTCAAGCATGGGGTTTCAATTTTAGGATATGGTTTCAACTCTACCCCTGCTTCATCAGACTTGGTGCTATGACATCTGTTGTATTCTCGGCACTCAGCATCATTTTCTGATATATCCTTTACCCTCCCTTCACCATAAGTCATATTTGCTTCATTATCAATTTCTTCTTGTGTCAATGGTGTAGTTCCAACCAAGACACTATCAACAGGAGGAGCAACTTCTTTATAATCAGACTCGGT
This sequence comes from Deinandra increscens subsp. villosa, assembly GCA_039602395.1. Lineage (NCBI taxonomy): Eukaryota > Viridiplantae > Streptophyta > Magnoliopsida > Asterales > Asteraceae > Deinandra > Deinandra increscens. The sequence goes on along the minus strand of JBCNJP010000007.1, from coordinate 13,406,979 downwards.
TCGTTCAACTTGATCCTCACTAAGAAGTATTCCTATAATGTCTCTGGGAACTGGTGGAGGAATGATGCTGTTTGCAGCCAAGGCCTTATCAGTCTTTTCTGACCCAAATCCAGGTGTGTGTTTCCCAACTTGACCAGTCACAACAGCATGTGACAATTCCTTTCCAGCATCAAGCATTCTTTTGCTTCTCATTTGATTCATATCAAGCTTCACTTGCAACTCATTGTTTTTATGCTTAAGGTCATCTATCTGCTTACTAAGCTCAGCTATTTCTAACTTAGCGTTGTCATACAGATAAGCGTTCTCAGTTGCTAGTTTTTGATATTTCACAATGTCTAATTTCTGAGCTTTTACCTTCTCCTCATTCTTTTCCCATCTACCCTTAAAAGAACTCCTCTCGCATTTTATCTCAAATAATTCTAATTGATAATTTTTACAAATTTGCCTAAGTCCAGGAATTATACGAGCACAGGTAGGGTTGGGGCATATCTCAGTATTGTCAACTTCAGCTGCGAAATCATCCTTGTTCTCAACCGAATCCATTACGAAAGCTTAGGGAACCTAAAACTAAATGTCCAAGCGACCAAAAACTGAGATTACGATAAAAACCACCTGATTACGATCGTAAACTGCTAATTACGATCGAGAACTCCGTTTCCGATCAACCCAAAATCGTAAACCCCTTAACCGCCTTAAAATATCGTGAACCCTGATTATGATCCCACGATTACGATCCCTCAATCGTAAACACACGTTCCTGATAAAACAAATCGTAAACACCGTTTGCGATCCTGCAAAGTCGTAATCGTCGATTCCGAGCCAAGTACAATCGTAAACACTTTTCTCCGAGTCGTAAACACGATAAAAATGGTTTCTTGAAGTCGTAAACACGAGAACACAGCAGATCTTCAACCGATGAACTCGTAAACACCCAGAAAACCCAGAAAAACGATCGTAAACCTTCAAAACAGCAGCAGCTCCGGTCGTAAACACGAAGAACAGCTCCAAAACCTTCAAAAATTCGATCTTTTTCCAGAAAATGCTTGAATCTAATATCGTGAGAACCTCAAAACACTTGTTTCTTGGCTCTGATACCAATTGTAGGTCCTGAAATCTCCCCAAACACACGATATAATGATCTAACACGAGTGCGGAATCCTCGTGAGAGATTGATTCAAGAAAATAGTAGATGAAGAGATTGGATCTTAGAGAAAGATCGAATCTTGAATGGAAATCCGTCTACTATGAAGCAATGAAAGGCTGATCGTAAACACTATCTCTCTTGAAGAAATCGTGAACACCAATATCAAATGCTTACCTTAATCGTGAACATGAGGTGGTATTTATACCACCTCATACAACAAACAAGGCCAATCATAAACAGGTTTAGCCCAATCATAAACAACTAAATGGCCCACATGGCCTATTAATTAAACTAACCTAAGCCCAATACTAATTAAACCCTCTAAGCCCAGCCCAACGTATTTAATATTGCAAGCCTCATAATCTAGTCTCTACAGTTTGTGATGACACTAAGGTACGAATGTTATTACATTAGCGATAGAACCTCTTACGGAGAGGGTGATTTTTTGAAATTTTGATGCTTGATTAGCAAGGTTATGACATTAGTCATTAGAACTTTGACCATAAATGACACGTGGAGTTATAAACTGTGAACTCCTGAACATGTTAAATGGGGAAGATAAAGGATAACAAAAAGTTATCATGCTAGTACTATCCTACGGGGCGGGTAAAAGCAAGAAATAAACGTATGATGACTAATTCGGAGTTGGTAAATGTAACAACTCAAACTCGTTTAGTCAAGTTCCTGGGATTACAAGGGACATTAGTAATGACCATAAATTGGCCATAAAAAAACAGTCGTTGACTAGTCCGTAGCGAAGGCTAAACAGTAATAGAGACATATTGGATACATATTTAGGTGGGCCTAAATATATACACATTGTGAATTTTTATGGGTAACCATTTAATATAAGGTTACTCTTGCAACCGTAGTCTTTATAAAGACTATGGTGATGTCCCTAGGTGACTAAGACCTGGAATAGGTTTCGGGGACGAAACCTTCTTTAAGGGGGGTAGATTTGTAACATCCTGATTTTTAAATCGGGTATATTGTTACGTAGCATGTTAAAATAAGTAACGAGGGACGTTAAACCCCCAATTCTTGTTATAAATAATAGTTATGTAAAACCTTAGGGTCTAATGAGTGTATTTATGTTTTAGTTAAAAAAACTAAAACAAGGTCTAAGTGGAGGGGCCTAGATTGTAATAACTTAAAAGTGAAATAAATAAAATAGAAAAGAAAAGGAGAGGAGGTCGTGGATTGCGACCTGGAGAAAGACATCTCCTCCTCCTTCATGCCCTAGCTCGAAATTTGCTCAATTGGAGGGGAAGGCTGCGATTTTGGTGATGGGAAACCATGAATTGGAAGCTTAGAACCTTCTTTATCTATTAGAGACTTTGGTCAAGTAAGTAGCCCCAACTCTATGCATGTATAAGTCTCAAATCCATGGCAAATTATGAGGATTAGGGCTGCGATTTTTAGTCTAATGTGTTATAGAATGATTATGTGGTGTTTTAGACCCAAGAATGCTAGAATTGGTGACCAAAACACCAAGTTTTGGTAGGGTGAACCATAGGTTACGAATTTTGGCCTTGGAGGCTAAGATTTGGGGGTTCCATGTTGTTAGTTATTGAAATTGTATGTGTTGGTTCACTCGTACTAGTTAATTGACGCATGCAAATGAGAAACATAGTTGTAAAACCTTGTTGTGCAAATTATGGGAATTAAACCTAAGTCAAAGTAGGTTGAATTTATCATATTATCTAGATGTACACCAAGTGCTCGATTAAATGCTTGAATGATTATTGTGTTAGTTAACTAGTGTAAATTGATGCTAAATGCGAAGTCGTGATGTGGAGTATTGACACTAGAGGCTAATTGTAGTATTATGAACTACTAGAAGCCACGAAGTAAGAATGTGTACAAGTTGTGAAGTTCATGTTTGTATCATGTGTTAAATGAAATTTTATAAAACCATGAAAAGATGAAAAGCTAGTCGTGGGGCTGTTTTGTAAGTGTCATATAAGATCCCTCGTATGTCCGTTTAGGGTGTATAATATACGATTGAAAAGCTTGTTCTTAATACTACATTTTGTATTTGAACACCAGAAACTGAATATGTTATATAATGGGTCAAAATGACCCGTTAATATGGTCACTTAATTTTCCAGCATGTTGTTTGGGAAAAATTATGGTTGCTGTCCTGTTTTTAGAAAAATCGTATAAAATCAACCGTAACTCGGAATAAATGTGTATTTTATATGCTTGGAAAGCTCTATGAGTCTACTACGTTTTATGTTTGAACATGTTGGGTCGATTCAGCTGTTAAAAGGGTCAAATGGTGGCTTGAACAAGGGTTGGACAGCAAGTACCACCCTAAGATATTTAGTGAATTGATGTCGTGAGATGTGAATCTTTAGATTTATATAACTAAATGATTCATGTACTAGAATGTGGAAAATGTGATATATATATATATATATATATATATATATATATATTGATGATTATGTTGTCTCAGGAATCAAACAGGGAATTGAGTCCACTTTAGGCAAGCAAGCGGAGGCAACTCAAATGGAAACCGGTACTTATGGATAAAGCTCACGAGGTAACATCTATGTTATGTTACACATTTATTATATTACCCGTTAATGTTATAATATTATACGATGCAAATTGACAAGTAAAGCGTTAAATTTGTTCACGGTTGACAAGATATGAAATAGTTTAAGTAGAGTTGAACTCTAACTAATTGATGACGTGCCTAAACAAGGTTACATTATGACATCTTAGATGTATAATGTTGAACCTTGTACGGTATGGATACATGGGTGCTAAATGGTATATAGGAACCATAATTATGGGATAATGTGTTAATGGTGGAAAATATGAATCGTCGGATTCATGTTAACGGGTCAAGCAGGTTAATGAGTAATGACCTAAATTAATCACTATGATGGGCTAAGTGTTAGATGTTAGCGTAATGGTTTATATAAACCATGATAATTGTGAGATCGTAGGAAGTTGTTTGTAACGTATTCCTACATGTTATTATGAATAAGAATTTCGTTGTATAAGTTGCCATTAAATTGACTATATGTTTGGTTGATAAATACACACTTGAGCTAGTGAAGTGACTTGTAGTAGTCATGGCTAGCCAAGGGATGGCACAATGGGTAACGTTGGTTCATGTAAAGGTAACGGTTTAACAAGAAGGTTCAAAAGGACGATTGTTAAACCTATGGGTGTCTAATTGGAACATCAAGTGATGTTGAGGCCTAAGGGATTATTGAATCCTCATGCGTTGGCACAAAGCATCGTTGGTGACCAATGGGACGTTGAAATGGATTGCTGCAAACAAACCGTATGTAGGAATATGTATATATATATATAATATTGTTGAGTTAAGCACAATTTGGTTCCTGGGAAATAATCCCCTACATAGACAAAGGTGAAACTTGAAGCTTAACGGGTCAAATGGGTGAGTTCAACGGTGAACCCGATAAGTAAATCATAGGCATATAGCTTGTGGTAATGATGATTGCCGTGAAAATGCGTTGTTTTGGCCTATGGTTAATAGCAGGTTCGAAGGGATACGATGGGATAGCCCCGAATGGGTCCCTAACGAAAAAGTGCAAGAAAAATGAAGGTGTGCACCAGTAGCCACCGTTGCTTACGGTGACCACCGTAGCTTACGGTGGCCACTGGCACAAATCTGCACCGTGAATCAGCTGACAGCTACCGTAAGCTAGGGCCAGCCACCGTAGCTTACGGTGGCCACCGTAGCTTACGGTGGCGGCCACCCCAAATGTTGAATTCTGGCTATTTTCGCACCGATGGATCATCCCTCTTGCACCCAATGCTATTATTACTAATGAGATTAAGCTGAATGCAGGTAAAAGAAGCTGGTGACGAGATTCCACATGATCGCTTGAAGAACCGAACACTTAATGGACATTTCGTTATGACTTTCAGTTTGAATTAGTGGTTATGTCAACCTAATTGAATGTCTTCTTTTTGGGAATTGAAAACCATGTCTTTGAATTATGTATGTTAGATACCGCGTTACTCTTGAAAAATTTTCTGGGACCAAATATATTGTTAATGTTTTAACGTTATTTTTCACAATTATAACTCGGGTGTTACAATAAAAGTATACTAAAAAGAAAAATAGAAAAGTTCAAAGTTTCGTGGCCAAAGTAGAAGACAACAAAACTTAAAACAAAAAAAAAACTTTAAAAGTTAAAGGGTTAAAAAGTTAAGGGGTATAAAACGTAAAAGTCTTGTAGTGAAAGTATAAAACTATAAAAAATATACTAAAAACGAAAGTACAAAAGTTAAAAGTGTCGTGACTAAAGTAGAAAACAACAAAACTTAAAACAAAAAAAAACTTTAAAAGTTAAAGGGTACAAAACGTAAGAGTATGAAACATATGTGACTAAACTATGAAAACCAAAAGTTTACTATTTCGGTAAAAAAAATGTTTAAAAGTTTAAGGGGTAAACTCTATCAAAACCCTAAAGTTTTGTGGCCAAATTATGAGAAATGAAAAGTCAAAAAAATAACAAAAGGAAAAAAAATAGGCAGAAAACGAAGGGCTAAACTTGACAAAGCTAAAAAAAAACTATGGCAAAATGATAAGAAAACTAAAAAGTGATGGCCAAACTATGAGAAAATAAAAATCTCCTATTCACCTAACAAATTTCATTGTATTATATAATAATAAATAAATTATAATTTATAAGGGTCAAATGTGACTAAAGCTAAAAGAACAATATCAAAATGATAATAAATATAAAAATTGGTGGCTAAATTAAGAGATATTAAAAGTATACTATTTATCAGTATAAAACTAAAAAAATATACTAAGTTAAGGGGTATAACACGTAAAAGTCTCGTGGTGAAAGTATAAAACTATAAAAATATACTAAAAATGAAAGTAGAAAAGTTAAAAGTTTCGTGGCCAAAGTAGAAGACAATAAAACTTAAAACAAAAAAAGACTTTAAAAGTTAGAGGGTTAAAAAGTTAAGGGGTATAAAACGTAAAAGTCTAAAAGTCTTGTAGTGAAAGTATAAAACTATAAAAATATACTAAGTTAAGGGGTATAACACGTAAAAGTCTAAAAGTCTCGTGGTGAAAGTATAAAAACTATAAAAGTATACTAAAAACGAAAGTAGAAAAGTTAAAAGTTTCGTGGCCAAAGTAGAGGACAACAAAACCTAAACAAAAAAAAAATCTTTAAAAGTTAGAGGGTTAAAAAGTTAAGGGGTATAAAACGTAAAAGTCTAAAAGTCTTGTAGTGAAAGTATAAAACTATAAAAATATACTAAACGAAAGTAAAAAAGTTAAAAGTTTTGTGGCCAAAGTAGAAGACAACAAAACTTAAACAAAAAAAAAAAACTTTAAAAGTTAAAGGATACAAAACGTAAGAGTATGAAACATATGTGACTAAATTATAAAAACCAAAAGTTTACTATTTCGTAAAAAACAAATTGTTTACAAGTTTAAGGGGTAGAAAGCGTTAAAGTACCAAAGTGTTATGGCCAAATTTTGGAAAAAAAAATATATACTATTCATCACCAATTTTATTGTTATATAATAAATAAATTAAATAAATTATAATTTATAAGGGCCAAATGTGACTAAAACTAAAAGAACAATATCAAAATGATAATAAATATAAAAATTGGAGGCTAATTAAGAGATATTAAAAGTATACTATTTATCCTTCAAAATGATAATAAATAAACAAATAATTATCATATATAAGATTAAACTTAAATAAAAAATTATAACTACGTGTTTAATTCTTTCTTCATTAATACAACATCCATGTTCGCGGTGATGTGTGGCTTAATATCATGTCGAAGTAGAAAATGTATTTCCACATCTCGCAACTCTACTAGGATACTATCATCGACAACCGGATTAACGAGAGGTTCATAGATGTGTACCGTCGATATTGCTTTTCCTTCATCTTTTAAGATCATGTTGCTTTAAGATCGTAAATTGAAGTGACAAAATGGTCTAGTGTTTCGCGTGAGGTTCTCTCAAACATAGCTAAATATTCATCGTATTCGTCAGGAACGTTACCGTACGCGAGTTAACGAATGACAAAGGTGCATTTGTGAATAGACGAGAAGCTTTCCCTCCCCCGCACGTCCATACATTCGTGAAAGTACTCATTATGTTGGCTTACGTCGGCAACGAGCTTTAAAAACAATCTTTTTGACATCCGGAATCTGTGTTCGAAAATTACTTCATTATACAAGGCGTTCTCGTTAAAGTAATGCCTCATTATTCGATCTTTAGCCTCTCTACGATCTCGTGAAATATATCTCCGTTTTTTCGAGGGTCACCTTCTAGTTCCATCGAGGTTGAGACAACTAGAGAGAGGAATTCGATATCTCCAACGTCGTCGGTTGAGGACTTCGAGGATGTCGAAGAGTCGGGTGGGAGAATTGACATTCATCTCATGTTAGAATGGTTATGAAGAAATGGTAGAATAGTGGGGAAGAAGTGGTGAAAGAAATTTGAAAAAATGGGAGGCATGAATAGGTATTTATATTGATTAATAAATTTAATTTAATTTGTTTTTATACTCAGCCAACGCTCAAACCCCCCCCCCCCCAACGGATCTCTCATTATTTTATTGTCAAGCTGCAACGGCTAGAAGTAGCCGTGATTGGAAGCTGCCCAAGGTAGCCGCGATAGTGACGACGGTGTTGTCACGGTAGTCGGTGAAGCCGGGCTCACTTCGTCTGCCCTAATGTGCGTGAATTATGTAGGAGTGTTTTTGAGGTTGCATATGGTGGGTAACCAATAGATTTTAAGGGGGGGGGGGGTTATAAAAAAAATTCCTTATTTTTATATATCATAATAGTACTTGATACTCGTGCGTCGCACGACGGTCGTTTGAAATAATAATAATAATAATAATAATAATAATAATAATAATAATAATAATCTATCGTAAATTTTATTAAAGTTATGGGAATTAAAAAAAACTATTAAAGTAAAATAAAAAGTATCTAAAATTTATAAATTAGAAAATACAGATTTATACTATATCTAATGTCTAGTTTGCCATTTTGCATCTTCATCGAATATTAAAAATCTGAGTCCATATATGCTCTCCACTATTGATAGTGCGACGTACAATTGTCCATGACTAAAACATCGATTCTTTAAAATACAAACCAACTTTTAAAAATGAATGACCCTGATTATTATTGACGGTTATTCCAAAACATATCGCGATTAGAAATTATTTAATTTTTTAATTAAAAGGAATCTTTTTATTTGAAGGAGACGTTGAAATCCTTGGATTAAATGTACGAACACCTACATTATTTCCGTTTCTATCACACATTTTCCAAAAGAAACAATCTGAAGTCGAGTAACGTTACAAAGACCATTTTTTAACAAAATTTTTTAGTAGCATAACAAGCACAACGACTTTTATAACTACCCACGTGGCTTGGCAAACCCACTAATTATAATTCATTAAGGAAATTGGGTTAGTAAATATTTTGATGAACAATGTCTTGAACATCCTCTCTTTGGCATGGAGAATCTGAACTCAAATACTATTTTCCCTCACCTGGAATGACCAATAGCAACTGGTCATTAATCTCGTACATTATCTCATTCGTAGATGTCAATATCGCTCTTGCCATCAAACAATATTATTACATTTAAGACGATGTGTATATATAAGAAAAACTGAATTTTAATGACCCTAAATATATCGATAATAATTCATGGAGATTACTATATTAATGACACTTGATAATTTTTGCAAAATGTAGCCCGTTTGTTACACGGGAAGTTCTTTTAAAAATACTAGTGTTCAGGCCCGTGCGATGCACGGCCTGGGGGGAATTTTAACCGGCGCTTAGGTGTTATTTTTCTATATATGTATGTAAATTTGTTTCATGACACCGGTGATTGTAATTAAATATAATATTGTATGAAGAATCGGATAGCGTCACATATTGTTTGATGGAAAGTTGGCTTCCATACGGGTATAAATG
>JBCNJP010000007.1:13380358-13397358 GCA_039602395.1 Deinandra increscens subsp. villosa | reverse complement strand
TTCATTCATTTAATGTTATCTAATGTTATATAATGATGTCCCTCATGGGTAGTAGTAAAAGAAAGAAAGAAAGCTCTTAAAAATATAAGTTCCCAAGTATCGAACACGAGACCTTCGACCAGGTAGGCACCAACTTTAACAAATTTTGAAGACCATTGAGCTACAACGATTTTTGTTAACTGATTGGGGGTCATTTGTATATATTTAAGGGGGTCAGTGAGATTTTCCTTTTAAGACGTTCTACTACTAGTACGAAATCGATGGGGGTCGCTTGACCCCATACCGTTCAACGTAGGTCCGCCCCTGGTGATGGCCTGAAGGATCATGACGATTGTTATGTAACCATGAATTCAATGTTTTTTCCTTTGCATATTGACTTCTTACCAAAGTTTGCAGCCTGTATGTTCCTTTGAAAGTCATGTTCTGCATATTTTCTAAATGGACTGCAAGTACTTGTACTGCATGACTTCTTTCATGAATAGGAAAGTTAAGTATTCGCCAACAGGCTTCATGAGCAGTGGCGGATCCAGGAAAGAATATCAGGGGTAGCGGGGACTAACGGGGGTTCGGAGGCAACGCCCCCGAACATTTTTTTTAGGTAGTTAACGGGCTTTTAATCATATTTTTAAGAGGCTTTTCATATTTTTAAGAGGCTTTTGATCATATTTTTAAGTAAAAGCCATAAAATTTCTTCCAGGGGTCGCGAAAAATTCGTTTCAGGGGTCGTGAAAAACCGAAAACCTATAAATAAAAAATTGCACGTCGGGGTAAAAGTTCAGGGGTAGTGGGCGCTACCCCTGGGCCCTTACTGGGTCCGCCCCTGTTCATGAGGACAAATAAACCTACCATCGACGAAGTTCTTGATTTTGTCGACATATGGCTTTGAAGAAGACTTTGCAGTGTCACTGGAATCAAATGCCTTACTGACAGTGAAACGTATATGATCAGATCCTTTATATATATACTTGATCATTATACTCCAGCCACAATATTCTACATTGATATGTGCATAGTATCGTAAAATTAGATTTCTGTTGTATGGAACTATAAAACCATTGTCAATTGTCTTGCCATGCTTCAGAACAGTAAAATGATTAGATGTTCTCGATCTCCTATCATGTGCATATCCATTTGTGTCAATACTTGTTTCCTCTTCGTAGTCTTTAGAAAGTTCTTTGAACATGAGCCATTGATCATGCACGACGAAACAGTTGTAATAAACCACAGGGACCATGTGTAACATCCCGATTTTCGTATGAGAAATTTCCATAGATTTTGAGGCATGTTGGGATAAGTTACAATCTAGTTCATGTGTTAACATGATACTTAGACGAAGTTGAGGGTTCACTTTGTAAATACAAGTTTAGGTTAAATGGTAAATAAGCATGATACTTGAAGGGCCAATGGTGCAAATAGTGAAATAAAAATATAAGCAAAACATATGGAAAAGGTTCACACGTCACAACCCTTAATTGTGAATGAATCCATTAACTCACACGTTATAACCACTTAAGTTACAACTTGAGTTATCACAGACTACTCATTCGCACCGTCCCCGTTAAGGACGTCCTAGTTAAGTAATTAAGAATGGTTAGATTTTATAAACTTTTACCCTAGGTGTGATCATATTTTCTTGAGTTAATTTCTTTTTTCGTCCCTATGGTTTGGTCCATTTAACCATTTCAGTTCAAACTTCTAAAAAATCTTATTTCAGTCCAAACGTTTTATTTTTGTTTCAATTTCAGTAATTTTTTTGACATTGTTAATTTTTTCTGTTAAATTTAATGAAAAGACCAAAATACCCTTATTATTTTCTTCTATTAAGCTGGACATGAATCTCCGTATCTCTCTACAGCATATCCATCCACTGTCATCAAAGCTCATCACTAGATCTGACTAAAGGATGGATTTTTTAAACGGTGGATAATTAAGCAATGGATAAGCCATGTGCATGTTCTCCACCATTATTTTCGTCCAAAATAACTGAAATTGAATAGAAAAAAAATTAACAGTGTTAAAAAAGGACTGAAATTGAAATAAAAATAAAATGTTTGGACTGAAATTAGATTTTTTTAAAAGTGTGGACTGAAATGGTTAAATTGACTAAACCTCAGGGACAAAAAAAGAAATTAACTCTGTTTTCTTTTTCATTATTGTTCTTATTTGATGTTTTAATTAAAAATCAAAAATCAATTTTTACACTTATTAGTTTTTTAAAATAATCTAGTTTAAATAATCAAATAAAATATATAACACTAACCACATGCTCCTTGTGGATATGATACCTGATTTACCATAGCTACCTAGGTTAATTAGGTTTTTGCATGACCCCAACGACATGTCGTCAGATATACTCATTGAGCCCAATAATAATATAATATAATATAAACATGCGGAACCGGTAGCAACCTCATGAACCGATGTGTCAGGATCGATCTAAAGCTCATCACAAATTCGGATTGAGGTCAACGATGTGCTTGAAGACTGGTGAGACGGGATGAACGAGAATCTAAGATATTCAAACAACAAACATGATAAAGCAATCAATTCAATTATAGTCGAATTATTACAACAAACCAAATGGTTACAATCTCCAGGACCGGCACCAGCTTTTCTGAGGCCCCAACCGAACTCTAAATTTGGGGCCTCAAGTCTAATTTTTCTTTTCAATTTTTCGAGTAAGCTAATTTCTAACTTTTGATTCAAAATTAAAATTATATTATTTTATTATAAATATAAAACAGTTAGTCAAAAATTAAGTTTTGAGCTGTTATAAAACAACTAGTGTCATGCCTATATAAGCATGATGAAACCATAAACCATAAGCAATGAGATATAAATAATTTGAGTTGCATATTAAACTGAAATGTGCAACCACACAAGTAAACTCAAATGAGCCAATATAGCTTCAATTCTCTATGAGTGTAATAATACCATCAAATTAGAATTTATGAAATATTAAACTCAAATGCACAATCATACAAGTAAACTCAAATGAGCCAATATAGCTCCAATTCTCTTTGAGTGTAATAATACCATCAAATTAGAATTTATGAATTGAATTCATACCGGTAACAAGATTGAAAACCAAGTTTTGGATGAGGATACAAATTAAATGATCAGAAAAGAGAAAATCAGATTTAAATTTGTAAAAAGGACTTATGTAAAATAAATTAAATGTAAGAAAAAAATAGAAAATGTATAAGAAATAAAAAAATAATCATAAGTAATTTTTAATAGTTTTAATTGTGTCAGATATGGATTTCAAATGGTGGACTCTTAACAATCATAATCAATTTTCAATTAAAAAAAATTATGCAGAGATGGGTTTCAAACGGTAGACTCTTGATTGGCTTCATAGAAATAGAAAATAAACTTTCCACTATGGGTGTAATAATACCATCAAATTAGACTCAAATGCACAATCATACAAGTAAACTCAAATGAGCCAATATAGCTCCAATTCTCTTTGAGTGTAATAATACCATCAAATTAGAATTTATGAATTGAATTCATACCGGTAACAAGATTGAAAACCAAATTTTGGATGAGGATACAAATTAAATGATCAGAAAAGAGAAAATCAGATTTAAATTTGTAAAAAGGACTTATGTAAAATAAATTAAATGTAAGAAAAAAATAGAAAATGTATAAGAAATAAAAAAATAATCATAAGTAATTTTTAATAGTTTTAATTGTGTCAGATATGGGTTTCAAATGGTGGACTCTTAACAATCATAATTGATTTTCAATAAAAAAATTTATGTCAAAGATGGGTTTCAAACGGTAGACTCTTGATTGGCTTCACAGAAATAGAAAAGAAACTTTCCACTATGGGTGTAATAATACCATCAAATTAGACTCAAATGCACAATCATACAAGTAAACTCAAATGAGCCAATATAGCTTCAATTCTCTTTGAGTGTAATAATACCATCAAATTAGAATTTATGAATTGAATTCATACCGGTAACAAGATTGAAAACCAAGTTTTGGATGAGGATACAAATTAAATGATCAGAAAAGAGAAAATCAGATTTAAATTTGTAAAAAGGACTTATGTAAAATAAATTAAATGTAAGAAAAAAATAGAAAATGTATAAGAAATAAAAAAATAATCATAAGTAATTTTCAATAGTTTTAATTGTGTCAGATATGGGTTTCAAATGGTGGACTCTTAACAATCATAATTAATTTTCAATAAAAAAAAATTATGTCAAAGATGGGTTTCAAACGGTAGACTCTTGATTGGCTTCACAGAAATAGAAAAAAAACTTTCTACTATGGGAGAATTTGAGTGAATTTAAACAATTAAAGTAAAAATACGGTAAGGAAAAAGATTTAAACAAGTTTCGAACTTGGCCGGCTGAAAAACGCAGAGAAGACTCGAGCATAATGACCTTTACCAATTGAACTAAGCGAGAATTTTAAAATCTCATCTAACAAAACATATTAATACAAACGTTATGAACCAGATTTTTAAAATGGGGCCCTAAAATTTTAGGGGCCTCAAGCCCTTGCTTCACCTGCTTGGCCCATTGGGCCTGCCCTGACAATCCCATTATAAGAAATCCATCACCATCTTGGGTTGAGCTCAAACCCAAGATGAGACTCTTTCTCTCTCTAAAAATGATAACTCACATCATTCTTAAAGAATCATTTCCCTTTCTAATAGAGCACATGCACCTCTATACATAGGGAGAGCCTCTGTGCTTACTAACCCACTAACTAGTAAACACATGTAAATGAGCAAATATAAAATAAATATAAAAAATTAATTAAATCAAAGTTCATTTAATTAATTTTCACAAGTCGCGCCTCTGAATCATATCACAATGGATTCTTCAACCGAGTACTTCGGTAAACAGATTTAATGGCGTCAGTCATAATGATACATAGGTCCAACATATTCCCCCTTGACTCATGTTTTCAAATCTGTTCAACTGCTGAGAATTCGCTTTATTGTACATCTTCAATGAATAACTGATAAACCCGAGACTTTCCGTTATAGAAATTCCCCCTCCGAATCAGATATATCAATTAGTCTTCAAAAATGCTCCAACTTCAGTTAATCGACCCGATGGTCCAAATCCATAATAATTCCCCCTTTCTATAAATCTCTCCAAAAACATCACATCAAGTGGAAGCGTAATCAGATGCAGGGAGTTTAACCGTCAAGTACGGTTGCCTAGAGAAAACGGTCCAAAAAATCCTGAAATCGAACGATCTCTCGAAAAACTGGAAGTCGGCTAATGACAGTTGTGTAAGATCCATAAATACTACACTTGTTGGATGATGATAGTTGGGTAAGATCCATAAATACTACACTTGTTCCGCGTGACTGAGGGTTGAAATATAATAAGACGTCTGATAAAGTAACGTTGTGAAAAACGTCACAAAAACGTCACTTTAGTCGAGATAAAGTGCCAAATTCAAGAAAAAACCGAGATCCCAAGCGCAAACGCAAAAAATAAAATAACCGGAGTCTTCGAAATTTTGAGTTTAAAAAACCGAGTCCAGAAAAGTAATCCATGAAGTTCATGAGTCGTAATGGTGAAAATTTAAAAAAGTTCGTCAAAATCATCAACTTGAATGTCCATCCGTTAGAGTTAACAAAATATTCCAAATACTTAACTGAGGATCCAGTTAATTCGGTTAGATGACATCAACACTGCATCCGTTAAACAACTGTGGATGAGACATAATAAAAAAATCGCATACTTACCCGAGAAGCGAAACCAGTCCGTCAGTGATCGTTAGCTAACGTGGTCTTGACGTCAACAAAAACTAGAAACCCGATCGAAATATAGCGGAATAAATCCATGACTAATGAAAATTTCCAAAATTTCGTTAGTGGCGTCACTCCTTCGAACTCGTTAAAGACAAAAAAAAAAAAAAATCAGGCACATTTAACGAAAAAAGCTGAAAAATTCGTTAGTGGAACTAAATCTCGAAAAAGAAACACATTCCGTGTGACTAAAAGTAACCCAATCAGATTCTTCAAAAACCCATTAACGGCTGAAAATGAGTTGATCCAACGGATCAGATGGTGACCCGTGTGAATGGATGAGAACCAATAAGAAAACAACAGCCTGAATGCTCTCAACGGTTGTATTGTTTTCGCTGGGTCCCACACATCTGTCCTAGCCAATCAGTTTTTTTTTTTGTTTTTTTTTTTGAACGGCCCTCAGTTTTTTTTTTTTTTTGAACGGCCCTAGCCAATCAATTCTGATAGCTCCATTTCCTTCATTGGATTCTTTGTGCCCAGGTGTGTCCCATGCGCAAGCTGTCATGAAGACTTTGCCACTGCTGCCATGAAGGCGTGATAGGAAATAACGTACCTATATCTTCAATTTGACTTCGCTTTTGTTTTAATACAAGTGGGGCGACCCGCTCTTCGCCGCGGAGCCGACCCGTATTTTGTGTTAAATCAATGAAGAGTATGACGAACGTAAGAGACCTATGTTTTGTGGTGCGGCAGCTGCAAGTGACACTAATTAGATACAATCATAACAGAAAACAAACTTTATATTCACATATGTGTGTAAATCACATGATGGTTGTAGTTAAGTTCTTCCCACCAACTTCATCTCGCATCCCTCACTAAATTTATTCACATCTCGGCGACCCGTCTACCATCTCCAACCAGCCTTCCTTCATGCATCAAACAAAAGCTAAGTTGCTGCAGGACCCATATCTGCTCCAGGACACAAAGCTAATCAGCAACTAATGTCTTAAAAAGCAACTAAAGTCTTAGAACTAATTTACGTATATCATACGTTTTGACATGTAATTTAACGTAAAACTTAATCGAAAATAAAGGGAATGGAAGTTGCAACTGAAATGGAATACAATCTGTTATTTTATTTCTTTTTGAAGTAAATTGAATTTCATTAATATCATCCTTTTAAAAGAAATATATAGACGACTTCAACTTTCGAATGTAGTTGAGATCACTAAAAAAGGTATAAAAACGTACTTTTGAACTTCATGCCTGAGCTTATAGAAAAGAAGCAACTCGTTGGATGGCATCTTAAATAGTGAAGAATTCCACATTGGAACAGCTTCTTGCTCATCAACAATAACTGGTGGGTGCTGATAACCATCCTGCACAAATAAATGATCTTTAAAACTGTAAAAACACAACTACAACTCTCTAAAAAGTTTAATGCAGATAAGCATACAAACATTGTACAACTACCGCAGCTCATCCAAGGATAGATAATTAAGCATCTTTTCACTTTCCTTGTTTCTCATCTGGTTTTGAACCTGAATGACAAAGAATTAGGGTAAGAAAAAGGTCTTCAAAGCTTTTCAATGATTTTGTATATATCGTGCTACATAATACACTTTAGAATTAAAAAATGTATAGTTGTCCCTGTTAAGTTATAAAAACAAAGTTTTAAACACACTCCTATTCTAAGAGCTTTACTTAACTTGGATGACCTTTGCTTGTAACCCATAAACAACACATGCTTTCTATATCTCAACATTTATGAAAGTTTTAACCAAGATGAACTTCAATCTAGACTCTGTTATTACATATAATTTTAGGTAGATATATAAATTTTCAATTTGATCTAGGAAATATGTCTACAACCACCAAAGTTGACATCATCATTTCCATCTCTACAAAGATATTCAATTAATCACCAACCCTAGAAATCATTATGTTCTTTTTTCCCTATAGAACCCCAGCAAATGTTACTTACATAGAACACATATGCATACAGTCTCATATGGCTTTTCGAACACTTCAAACTTCAACCATATATTATTATCTTCATTAACATGTAAGGTTTATGATTCAATACTCAAAAAAACATTTTCTCATCTCTTAAGTTTTAAACCTGGATCAATATTAATGCCATTATTGCCAAAACCTGTATATAATAGCAACAAAGATAGTAGAAAGCATGATTTTATACACTTTAGTAAATATGTAAGACCTGTTTATTTCAAGAAAATCTCAATCTGCAACTAAGGAACACCACCACAAAAAAAAAAAAATCAGCACATACCTTTTGAAAGTGATGACTACCTGGTCCTTACAAATCAAACTCCGGCTCCACCGGCTTGCTTTTTTCTCTTTCTCTTTGTGACTCAATTAGTACCTGCAACGTTATCGACCATTGTAGTTAAAAATAAACAATCATGTGAAGCTCTAGTGAGTCGGGTCTTGTTGATTATCTTGTATAAAAAATGCCCTTTTGCTATTACTTTTGTAGATTTTTCATTGTTGAAAACCTTTCATATGTTGTTATATATGCTTCTAGCTTTTAACACCAAAACCTCATGTTTAAACCTCCAATCCATCCTCATTACCACAGGCAAATCACCACAGATTTACCATCCATAGACATGCAGGTTGTTGATCCTCATTGGCTTTCATTTTTCAAGGGAACAAAGGCATGAGGTAGCGCTCGGAAATACGTAAATATTCGTAACAGAAGGCAATAAAGAACTAATAATATTGTAGAGAAAGTCTGGACTTACACTGTACCAGAACATTTGCCTTGCCAAGCTGGATCGTTTTGTTTGGAGTCTTTCATTAACCTATGACACAAACAATTGATCGGCCAAAAGTCTTCCATACTAACCTCCCTTGATTGATCTTTCACACCTTCTTGTACAAATAATCGTTAAGTTGCAGATTACACCAATCACAACTCAAAGTCAATTAGAAACTCAAATTTCCAGATTTGTTAAGGGTCATGTACCTTAACATTTCCCAATCTTTCTTTCTACTTATTAAAAAATTAAAAAAATACATATAACAAAATCACAAAATATTCTCCATCTCAAGACTTTAAATTGGGACCGAATTCTTTATTTTGGGTTCCATATACTCAGAATTGAAAAGGCACATTCATAAGATGGAAAACCCCAAAAAACAAACATGCACATAGGCGAGATGCTGATGTCTGTGCTTGGAGCATGAGTATGTGTGGTTATGGTCAGACACCCTTGATTTGCAAGCGGTGCATGTAACAAAGAACCAGCCTCTGCCCTCTGTGAATTTAGTTACGTCGACTCCACCGTGTGCAGTTCCTGCAAGAATTTTAATCCAAGTCTGCGTAAGCAACATAAGAAACTGCAGGGCATAGACCTATGTAAGAAAAGTGTAACCGGATACGACCGCATTATACACGACACAAATATAACTGCGGACAGTACCTTAAGCTTTTCACTGGGTTGCTGATAAAGATGGCCAATGGTACAAATTTCATCCTCAGTGACAGTGTCAACCGTTTTAACACTTCGCAGAGATAACTTGCTAACCGGGGTAGTATTTCTGTCAGCCTTAAACCTGTGTGCCCGCGCGTAAAAAAGGTTAGCTAAATGATATATCTAAATTATAGGATATTGAGCAAACATGCTGAAGATCCAACCTTTCAGCCATCTCCTGTGCAATAGGAATATGGGGGTTAATCAGCACCCTAGTCCCACCGCTCGACTGTAGCTATACGCCGTCTGGTTATACAAAAGCACATGTTATTAGGTGCGGCAGAAAGGAAAAGCACGACTGACTGTAGATATCTTACTCTGTTGCGGGACCACTGATGACTGTGGGACTACTCTGGCAGCCGCTGTGTAATCACTTTCTTTCTTCTCACGGCGAAGAAGGGGAAGCTTATGAAAACCCTAGAATGATGCTTTAGTCTGCTGCAAGGGATGGTTACCAAAAAATTAGCATAAATTTCACACAAAAACACCCAAAAGAATGAAATAAACCTCTTTATAAAATGTAAAAGAAAACTGACCAGGAGCAAATGCAAAGAGCCACTTGAAATAACCTGCAAAACAAAGTTTTAAACACACTCCTATTCTAAGAGCTTTACTTAACTTGGATGACCTTTGCTTGTAACCCATAAACAACACATGCTTTCTATATCTCAACATTTATGAAAGTTTTAACCAAGATGAACTTCAATCTAGACTCTGTAGATATATAAATTTTCAATTTGATCTAGGAAATATGTCTACAACCACCAAAGTTGACATCATCATTTCCATCTCTACAAAGATATTCAATTAATCACCAACCCTAGAAATCATTATGTTCTTTTTTCCCTGTAGAACCCCAGCAAATGTTACTTACATAGAACACATATGCATACAGTCTCATATGGCTTTTCTAACACTTCAAACTTCAACCATATATTATTATCTTCATTAACATGTATGGTTTATGATTCAATACTAAAAAAAACATTTTCTCATCTCTTAAGTTTTAAACCTGGATCAATATAAATGCCATTATTGCCAAATCCTGTATATAATAGCAACAAAGATAGTAGAAAGCATGATTTTATACACTTTAGTAAATATGTAAGACTTGTTTATTTCAAGAAAATCTCAATCTGCAACTAAGGAACACCACCACAAAAAAAAAAAAAAATCAACACATACCTTTTGAAAGTGATGACTACCTGGTCCTTACAAATCAAACTCCGGCTCCACCGGCTTGCTTTTTTCTCTTTCTCTTTGTGACTCAATTAGTACCTGCAACGTTATCGACCATTGTAGTTAAAAATAAACAATCATGTGAAGCTCTAGTGAGTCGGGTCTTGTTGATTATCTTGTATAAAAAATGCCCTTTTGCTATTACTTTTGTAGATTTTTCATTGTTGAAAACCTTTCATATGTTGTTATATCTGCTTCTAGCTTTTAACACCAAAACCTCATGTTTAAACCTCCAATCCATCCTCATTACCACGGGCAAATCACCACAGATTTACCATCCATAGACATGTCAGTTTTGGTTTTTTCACTCGTTAAAAAAATCTACATATCAAAACTTGGATAAAAATTAAGCAAAACCTTTAAGGGCAGCTAAAAATCCGTATGAAGATGATCCACATCTGAAACCTACAATATTGTTACATATGAAACATTATATATTCGGGTCACATTGAAGTTTTATTTGATTCATGTTTAACTAATAAAATTAAAGAACTGACCAAACTATAGAAGATTCACCCCTAGTGTTCAGATCCTTTGACTGTCAAACCAAATATGACTCACAAAGAAAGTTTGATAAACCACAAAAGTCATGAATGACTTTTTTCATGCTGTCTGTGAGTGACTGTCAAACCAAATATGACTCACAAAGAAAGTTTGATAAACCACAAAAGTCATGAATGACTTTTTTCATGCTGTCTGTGAGAAAAAAATTCAATTATATGAAAATCTAGAACTCAAAAGTCAAACATCGAAAGTTAGGATTCTAATTTAAGCAACATTAACCTAAAATTCACTGGAAATTTGTCGATCTAAGAACATTAAAACTTCAAAATCGAGTTTCGTATCATCTTTATCAAAGATAGACATAGATTTACCTCATAAAGAAAAGGTCTTGATGTGCTGCTACATGTGCGGCTCTGCAAGAAATTGAAAGAAAAGATTTACACAAACACTATCAATGATGAGTAGAAAAGATTTCTTATGATTATTTCATGAGAAGCATCGTAAGGGGAGGTAATAAACCCTAAAATCGGGTGAGGTAGGAAAAGCAAGCGGAGAAACAGAACAACGAAAACACAGACCTGATGAAAAGGAGAGACGAAGCTATAAGCGATCGGTGGCTTTTGTGAGCGTCCCGTGACCTGCAATTGAAGAATAAAACACCATCAACACAACATATAAAAGAAAAGGAAGAAAAATAATGTAGATCTGAGCGAGATTTGGGTGGTGGAGGCGACGGATTTGGGGATGGGCCGAGTTGCCGTGACGTCGGTAAGGGGCCGTCGACTTTTCTTCATCCCCTGCTCCGATGGAGTGCACGAAATCACAAAAAGGAGGAGGGAGGGCATAGTGGCTCTGCAATTTGTAGGTTATCATTTGCAGAAACTTGACGTGCTTGATTCGGGTTTCAATGGAAACCCTAGAACAGAGAACGACCGAATTGAAGATGGTAGAGAGAAATCCAGATCGTTCTATCGTTTGGTAGGGAGAGATCAGAAGGTAAGAAGATATGTACGTTGTCATTTGATTAAGAGAGATTTGCACGTTATGTCTGGCTTTCTATCTTTTCAGAATGGCCTGGGAAAATGGAAACCACACAAAAGTGCTTGCAGTAATGGGAAAAGTAAGTGAGTTGTACAAAGTGCTTTATGAATTGTAACTTAGCTAGGTGGTTGGTTTGTGCTTCATAGACTTGTACCTTATGTTTTAAAAATGGTACCACAGGTTGTATTATGTTAATATAGGGTAATGAATCATTTTGAATATGAGGCCATGTGTAATGGTCTCTTTCTGTCATATTTCCGTCACATTTCACTTTTCTCACTTACTTATTTATCAATTCAGCGTCACATCAGCATCTCTTACTCCCCTCACTTTCACTCCCAATACGGCAATAACTTCCTTTCACCTTTCACTCTCCTAACTTTATTTTTATTATTAAAGACAAAAAAAATATCACCTTTCACTCAATTAATTTAGAATAAAGAAAAATAAAAAAGAAATACATTTCATTCCACGAATGGAATGTATCCACCCGTTTGAAAAGGGTTTCGTAATTTCGTTGCGAAGACAGGGAGGAAGAATTTTGCTCGTTTTGGTTGGGGTTGAAGAAATAGTTGGGATTCATTTTTTTTTTTAAGATTTTAAGAAGATGTTGAGAAGAAGAGGAGAGTAAAAGGTGTAAAAGATGGTGTAAAAATATGGGTTTATATAGTGTAAAGGTGTGAAAATAGGGTAAAAAAACAATTTTTTTTAACGGTCGAAATTACCGTTGGGGGGGGGGGGGCACATTTGCCCAACGGTCGAAAACTCTCAAGGAAAGGCTGGGTGCGAGGGGACCGAGCACCCCACCGAGACAGCCACCCCGCGGCCCACCCAGTGGTGGCACCGCAGGCTGGGCAGTTAATACGGCCGATATCCCACCGGGATATCGGCGGGATATCGGATATCGGACCTGGGGAGAAAATACGGTGAAAAATACGGTGCAAAAATACGGTACCGATAAAATCGGTCGTATTTGCCGATATATCGGCGTTTTTTTCCTGAAAATACGGTGATATTATGGTAAAATATCGGTGGGCTGTTCTTTTTTTAAAGTAACACCAAAACAGAAAAATACGGTGATATATATGGGTTTTGCAGTAATAAATAAAAAAATAATACCAAAAAACGGGTCTCGCATGGACCTGTGTTTTTGAGTTGCATTCGTGTCCGCAGGTCGCGCGGGCACGAGCTTGATTTTTCGAGCCAAACTCCCAATTTCTGCACCCCCCCCTGCGCGAGGGTAGTAGCCGGAGTAAAACATAGCACAAGATTTAAATCTTTCTTGGATGATTACACATTTAAACCATACTTTTTTTTGTCTACCCACCAATGTGGGATATGTGTAACCTTTTGAGATTAACATCTCATTCACACACATTTTTCCAACAATATATATATAATTTTAATGTATATAACTATATATAAAAATGACCGATATCCCACCGATATTTCACCGAGATAACCGATATATCGTATATCGGTCCTCGACCGTATTCCGAATTTTTACCGTATTAACTGCATAGACCGCAGGTCACCGAGGCCACCTCAACCTCCCCGAGGTGCTCGGTCAAAGTTTAGAATTGATATCAACACACACAATTATGAAGAAACTACTCAAAACTTCATTTAGGTTTTAACTCTCAAGTACATAGAAGCCCTAACATGACATCTATATATATACTAGAAATCTATACAATTGATTAGAATCCTAGCAGAAGACTAAAACCTTTTTGTGATAAGCCAACTTGCTCACCACTCAACCCTTAATCAAACCGACATGTTTGATTGTTCGGATCACAGCCCATACACACAACTTTGCGCATGGTTTGGACCGGCCCAAGTCCTCACCGACTTGTGGCCCATTCGGTCAATTAATTAGTCCAACATTCTCCCCTCTAATTCATGACCCGAACTAGAGAGGTCTTGAACCCCAATTAACTCCCTCATTTCGAGGAACTTTATTCTTGGAAGTGGCTTGGTTAATATATCGGCCCTTTGCTCCTTCCCGCTAATAAAACCAACTTTGATTTGATTGTTTTCAACACATTCACGTATGAAGTGAAACTTGGTGTGAATATGTTTAACTTTTCCAAAAAAAACTGGATGCTTACTTAAAGAAATAGCGGATTTATTGTCTACCCACAATTTTACCTGTTTCTTTTCCCAACCCATGATTTGACTAAGTATCTCACTCAACCAAATTGCTTGTTTTGCTGCTTCCGTTGCTGCCATGAACTCGGCTTCGCAAGAAGACAAAGCTACTACCGGTTGCTTTTGAGAAGCCCAAGTAACCGGAGTTTTACCTAGATAGAACATGTGACCCGTCGTGCCTTTCCCATCATCTCTGTCTATGTTATGTGAACTATCGCTAAAACCATAAAGGATACTTTTTCCTCCTCGATGATAGGTTAGACCGTAGCCTATTGTTCCACGGATATAACGCATTAGGCTCTTCACTGCTCCATAATGTAACTCCGTGGGGTTTTGCATATACCTACTAACTACTCCAACCGAGTATGCAAGATCGGGTCGAGTATGTAGCAAGTATCTCAAGCATCCTACCATCCTTCGATAAAGAGTTGCATCAACTAAGTCTCCGTCTTCATCCTTTGTCATTATTAAACCAGGATCCATTGGTACTTTAGTTGGGTTGCAATCAAGTAATCCTACCTCTTTCAGCAACTTCTTAGCATAGGCTTCTTGTTTGATGGAAATCGCATTTCCCTTTTGGCTCACTTCTATACCAAGGTAATAGGTTAACAACCCAAGATCACTCATCTCAAATTTTTCGGCCATTTGTTTTTTGAAAATTTGAACATCTTGGTTGTTTGATCCGGTGACAATAATATCATCCACATATATGCCAATTATAATTAAATCCGAACCCCTTACCTTCCGGTACACCGCTTGCTCATGTAAACACCTTTGGAATTTTAGCTCCTTTAAGTATGCATCGAGCTTGAGATTCCAAGCCCTCGGTGCTTGCTTTAAACCGTACAACGCTTTTTGTAACTTGTAGACTTTGTTTTCTTCACCTTTTTTGACAAAACCATCGGGTTGATGAACAAATACTTCTTCATTGAGTTCTCCATGGAGGAACGCGGATTTTACATCAAGGTGATGTAAGTCCCAACCTTCATTAGCCGCAAGGGCTACTAACAACCGGACCGTATCAAGTCTCGCAACGGGTGCGAATACTTCTTCAAAATCAATCCCCTCTTGTTGTACATACCCTTTAGCGACGAGCCTCGCCTTGTATTTGTTTATTGAGCCATCCGAGTTTCTTTTTATATTGAACACCCACTTGAGCCCAATAACCTTGACTCCTTTAGGTGCTACAACTAGCTTCCAAGTGTTATTTTTGTTAATTGAGTCCAACTCATTCTTCATTGCACGAACCCATTCTTGATTCTCTTTTGCTTCATAAAAGTTTGTTGGTTCTTCTTCTTTTGACAGAAGTAAAGTTTCAAGCTCCACACTGTTTTTCAGTACATAATCATGTAAGTAACGAGGAACTGTTCTTTGTCGACTTGACCTTTTAGGCCCATCCAACGTGAATTGGGCTTGCGCAGGTCTTCTAATTGACTGGGTGATGTTAGTCCAATGTGTCGTCATTATTGTGCTTATTTTGCTATATTTAGTTATAATAATGATTGGATTATGTCGCATTTTCACGGGTTTTTGTGTTGTGAGGTACCATGAGTTTAATGAGCTAAGAATGGAGTTCTATGAAGAATTGGAAGCTGCTGGTACAAGGATCGAGAATCGAACCGGAACGAGTGAAGACTTAGAAGAAATTGAAGAAAGTTCCTGAGATCCAGATCTGGGCGGTACGCCCAGAAGTGAAGAAACCAGGGCGGTACGCCCTAAAGTTTAGAGAAGCGGCCGAGAATTACAATCCGGGCGGTACGCCCAGAGTTACATATTTTGGGGCGGTACGCCCCGAATTGGTCGACAGTAGAAATTTTTAGGCTTTTGTATTTAAACTTGTTGGTGAAGTTTTTTATCATTCTATCATTGTTCCAGACGACCAGAGGCTAGGTTTTTGCGAATTTCACCTTGTTTTGGGAGTTTTGTGGAGCAATCAATCATTCGGTACGCTAATTTTATGCAATCTTTTATTACAATCATGTTTGTTCCGTTAGCCATGTCCGGCTAATCACCACTAACCGCTTTTGGTGATTGGTTGGTGGATTCGTTCTATGATTAATCTATTGCTTAACTAGTTGTTCCGGAATACTTGCTACCGTTGAACACCTGCATGCGGAATTGTTAAATTTAACTAGTAATCTAGGGTTTTAGTGGTCCACTGTTTATTGATCTAGCACTTTCTTGCAGCAGGACTAATCAGCCCATTAGGAAACTAGGTTATTAGGTCAAGGAAGCAATTGGGGGGCATGTCTATGTGTCACGGTTAAGTAATTAGGTTTTTCTAGATCGGTAGCCAACCAGGATCCAGAAGTGGTTAGATTTGTCTCATTTGAATTCAATTAAGTTTTTAGGTTAAAGTTAGTTAATTTGTTAATTAAATCACCCAACAATTCAAAACAGCCAAGTGGCACCCTTAGTTAATTTTAGGTAATCAGTAAATTTAGTTAACTTAGTTAATCAATTAGTCAATTTCCACATATTCCCTTGGTTCGATAACCCTAACTTACCACTACTACAAATCAATTTAGTTGGGGATTTGAAACGGCCTGACAAACCGTTATCAAATTGGCGCCGTTGCCATGGAATTAGTGCGCTTTTTGATTAGTTGATTTTTGTTTAATTTGCAATTTTTGTTTCATTTTTCAAAAAATTCAAAAAAACCCAAAAATAGTGTTTTTATTCAATTAATGAATTTCTGCATCTAAAAAAAAAAAAAAATTAATTTTTGCCGAAATTCTTTTTGGGGCGGTACGCCTAGAATTTCCAATTCCTGGGCGGTACGCCTTGGGCCATTTTTCACAGAAAGTTTTCAACTTTTTGACCTTCCAAGTTTCGAT
>JBCNJP010000007.1:13235187-13379858 GCA_039602395.1 Deinandra increscens subsp. villosa | reverse complement strand
TCTGAAAATTTATCACAAAAGGCAATTGTATGTCCTCGAAATGAAACAACTGATGAAAGAAATAATTTGGTCCTAGAGAAAAATGTTAATCTATTAACAACTTACCTGAGCAATGACTCCATAATACCTAATGCCGACAGACATAACGAAACTGAAATGCTTTATCCTATAGAATACCTTAACAGTTTGCAATTTCCCAGTTTGCCTCCATATCGACTACAACTGAAAACAAATTCACCAATTATCTTACTGCGAAATATCAACCAAATAAAAGGACTATGTAATGACACACGACTTATCATAACACAATTACTTTCAAAAGTAATCGAGGCACGTATTATGACAGGAACAAACATAGGACATCGCATGTATTTACCTAGAATAAGTCTCACATACAATGACAAAGAACTTCCTTTCACGTTTAGTAAGACACAATTTCTAGTCAAGCTTTGTTACGCTATGACTATAAACAAAAGTCAAGGGCAGTCACTGAATAAGATAGGAATTTACCTTCCAGAACCAGTATTTAGTCATGGTCAATTATACACGGCCCTTTCTAGAGCTACTTCACCTAAGGCACTAAAAGTACTTATCAAATCAGAATAAAAGGGCACCCATGATACTACGAAAAATATCGTCTATGATGACTTTTTACGCGAAATAGAAAAGTAAATAAATACCTTAGCAAATAGAAACTGTATATTATTATTGACGTTTTCTCATTGTCAACAACTAGAGATCGACCGCGCGTTGCTGCGGTAATCTAGGAAAATATCTGAAAAAGTGAATAAAATAGATAAAATATAGATTTATAAGGGTTATATAACTTTTGTATAAACATATCTCTCATAAATTCAAGATGTTATATTCCATTTCTTTAATCTTTAATTGTTCATGTTAATGCACTTAATATCTGTATTACATCCCATATTTAAAGTCAACGTGCCTTCTCAAATAAAACTCTCTATATCCAAGCACTTTTAGTATAAAATATATAATTTGTATCTATATGCATCAGGATCCTGATTAATGGATATCTCGGTTCGAGAGAAAAATATAAAACGATCGAATCATCTCTTCTAACTCTTTTTCAAATTTGATAAATGTTGGTTGATCGTATATTTCATTAGAGTTCTATGATTCAGAGTATCATTTCTTATTTGATCTCTTTGAATTCCATATTCGAAGTTGCGATCGGATCTATTCATTAAAGAAAATCGATTCAATACATTTCTTATGTACCTATGTGTGCCATCTTCCCCCATTAACTTTCTTTATTCAATTTTTATTATTATTTTTTGAGTTGCCTCATTAATTATAAAAAAAATATAGTCTCACAACTTACAACCTCCCCTCATCCAACGTTATCTTCGATCCCCAAAATGGAAGGCTTGACCGCCAAAGTATACAACGGCGTCAAATGCTACTGGCGTACACGCCGTTACCACCGCCTCGTAACCACCGCCGCCGTCTACGGGGACCAACAACGGCGAAAGCGGCGACGGACGTGGCGGATCCGGTTGAATCCGCGACTGAAACTGAAGCTCCCGAGATCGCCTAAAAACCTGTTTGTTAGCCTGCGTGACGGTTACGTAAGGATCATGATGAAATTGGCGAATACGTCGATGATTAGGGGAGAACGATGACTGGTGGTTATGATGGAGATGGATTTAGGAAGGCGACGACGGGTAAGGAGTATGATGAGAAGGTTATTATTGAGATCTGTAAAAATTTGACGATTAGGCGAATTCAGCAGCAGCAGGTGCAGCAGATCTCGTGCTCTGGTTGATCGATCGATTTGTTTCGTCCTCAAGTTAGAAAGTTTCATATCTGTACTATTCAATCTTCACATACTGTTATACCCAAAGTACCAGCCGATGGCGCATCATAGAACTTTAGGAACAATTGAAAAAAAAAATGTTTTATATCTAATGATGTTGTTTGATTTAGTACTCAGGTTATGATATAAAAATTTTTAGGTCTAAAGAGTATGGGTGCTTTCATTTATTCAACATAACTTTTTAAAAAACTTGTTTGATTTAGATATTTATGGTTAAACGCATTAATTTGCTTCGAAAGAGCGACACCTACACAACTATTCACGTTCGCACACTCAATGTCGACCGCATTAGGTCCTGCAGAAGTCCCGTGGATATCATAAAACATAACGCCACTTATTTGAACCGCTTGTGAATAACTCTTCATTCGGAAAAAAAAACAAAATATTATTTATTATCACGCATTAAAATTGTAAAAAAAATTATATTAATGTAAATGTAACATGCAAGATATATCGATCTACATACCTTGTGGGTGCAATTTTGATGAGGGCAATAAAATTGAGAGAGTACGATCGGATTTTGAACACCATTCATTCCTATGCCGCTAAATGTTATATTGCTTGCAGAACCCGATCCATCCTGAAATTCATTAACAGACAACAGTTAGTTAATTAAATACATGTGATACATAATTAAAATGTTAATTAAATACATTAATACCTTCACGGTTTTTATCCGAACTCCATTTTGAGTATTGAAGAAGTTTACACTCGAGACCTTGATATTGGTCCATAGACGGGGTATATCCAGAGAGATGTCTAGAAGTTATTTTCTGACTAAAATGCATCCATCAGTTATGTTCCGGTAAAGCTAAGCTCTGGTTAACTAATGGTGGGTAGTACAAGAATAAAGAAGCACACTAATTAACTTTTGAGCATTATGGAAATATTGGGTTGGCTGTAATTATAATAAGCTAGATCATAAAAAACAAAAACAGTCCATACATTTGATAAAACCAAATAAAAGCACTTTAAAAGCATTGTTTGAGACAAATGAAAAGGGAAAAGAAAGAAGTAAAAAAATGGTTGTTCCAAAGGATTGAACTTGGGTGTCTTGGATTTAGGGGGCAAAGACCAAACCAATTGGGCTACCATGACTTTTAGCAAAATTTTCTAACTGTATGTATATATTATTAATCTGGTTTTGTTTAGAAAATGACAAAATGACACAATTCCATAAGTTGGCTGTGTCTATTGTATATATATACAATAGCAAATATGACAATCCTTCCTCTTTAATTGCTACTCTCGAACCTTGTGCAGTTGTGCCCAACTAATAGCAGCCAAAGCACAACCTTTAGGTGGCGTTTGGTTCACGGAATGTAATGTAATTGGAATTGTAAAGTTTTCTCTTTTAAAGTTGAGCTTAAGTTGGGTAAGAAAGGGGTTTGAAATACAATGAATTCCTTTAATCAATGGGATTTAGAAATCCTTCACTTTAACGAAGGAAAGTTACATGACCTCAAATTTCATTGATTAAAGGAATTTATTGTATTTCAAACCCCCTCCTTACCCAACTTAAGCACAACTTTAAAAGGAAAACATTACAATTCCAATTACATTATATTCCGTGAACCAAACGCCACCTTAGGCTCTTCTGTCCACGTCCTGAATGTCGAATCCCTGAATCTGTTGTATTTTGCCCCTTTAATTCTCTCGATTGGTAGCCCATTCATCCATTTTGATTCAGCCCAATTAAGTTATATGAAGCCCAGACGAACCAACTAGCCCACATGAGAATCTTCAATTTAATCTTCCTTTGCTGTTTCATTCACAAGAAACACAGAGTTTATGTTTTCTAATTTTATTTTTCTTTCCATTCAAAGATTAAAACAAACAATTCATAAAAATGGTTTGAGATTTAAAGCCGGATAGTAATAAGTCATGTTCAACGTTAATTTGCATCGTTTTAGATTGTTCTATTTTTAATCCACTAAAATATCAAAACAACCAAAGCAGTGTATTTTGCAATCATAACTTGCATTTTTTAATAGAATTAATATCAAATAGAGTGTATCTAGACACCACTCATCAATATCCTTATGAAATGACACGTTCTTGAAATCTGTTATGTATCAGGATCTTTAATGTTCATTATTCTTTCTCTATTATTATTATTCACTGCTAGACATGTTTTTAGGTTTAAATAGTAATGTACGTTAAGGAACCTTTTTGTACTAAGATCTGATATTTTGTTAACTCCTTCAGATATTGTATAAAATGTTTTTTTGTCTCTGACTATGACTATGTAATAGTGACAAATTAACCTTACTATCAGGTTGGGGTGTTATAGTTGTGGTATCAGAGCAAAGGCTCTTTCCTGTAGAAAACTTAAACTAAAAACAAACCTTGAGGTAACGGGTAGACTAATAGGGGTGAGCAAAAAACCGAACCGGAACCGAAAAACCGACAAAACCGAACCGAAACAAGAAATGAAAAAAAAACCGAACCGAAAGTAATGGTTCGGTTTCAGTTTCATGTACATTAAAAACCGAATCGACTGAAATAAAAAACGAACCGAATCGAAGACCTATGTATAAATAAGTAATTTAAGAGTGTCCATTAAAAAACTAAAAACATGTGATTAATTTATTCCTTAGTCTAATATTAGAATTACTAAACTTAGAAAAAATAGAAGATGGTAACAATATTATTTATTTTATCAATTGCTTGCATTTTACTTTTTAGTGTTTACTAATATATATGTATTTTTAGTGTTAAAACTTTTGAATTTAAAACCACTTTGTATTTGGTATGGTTACACGTGTTTTTGTTTTTTGAAGTTAATGGTTATGACGATACTTGTTTATTACTAGTATCTATTTATCTTCTAACTAGACATTCAAAGTTTAAAATTATTTTAACCACATATTATAAAATAAAATTAAAAAAAAATGAATCCGAACCGAAACAAAAGAAAACCAAAAAAAAGAACAAAAAAAAAGCGATTGTTCTTTTAGGAACCGAACCATTCGGTTTTCGTTTCAGTTGAGCCAAAACCCGGACCGAACCGAACCATGCCCACCCCTAGGTAGACATGGGGCTAGGAAATTTGATCATTGGTCATATGGTAGTTAGAATCCTTATAAAAATATAATTATTTCAAATGCCTTCTCGAAGACCCATTCGTCAAAATTCAAGTTCTTCCAAACGACGTAACATTAACGACGCTGTTCAGAAAGTTGTTTAAAGATTACTTCCTAGTATTCTGCATACTGTCGTTCAACATGTTCATAGCAAGGAAGACACCGCGACACCTCCACTTCCTTCACCGACTCCATCACCTCTAAACCATACCCCTCTTTCGTATCCTCTCAAAAACAACAAGGTGGAGAACACACCCACTCAGTCGGCTGAAGGGATTCACACCTAGAATGAGAGATTTCAAAAGCAAAAAACCAAGATCTTTTAGTAATGCATCTACTCCAGTAGAGGCTAGCAACTGAACTACACGCATAAAAAAGATCTTTGAAATCCTCGATGTAGATGACGTACTCAAGACAAGATTGGTAACTTACAAGTTGGAAGATGATCTTTGAAATCGTATTTGGTGGGAAGGAATTAAACTGGCAGAAGGTGGAAATGGTTATGCAGCTACCCTTCCTTGGGCCGACTTTCGCACCATATTCTTTCAGCAATACTTCTCTGAAGTAGAAAGAAATGAGTATGCTCCACAAATTACATCTACGAACAACGAGATGATGAACCATGGCCCGAATACATGGCTAGATTCCGTAGACTCGCTAGTTTTCTTGGGTCAACTGCTGGAACTTAAGAATTACAAGCAGAGAAGATGAAGTGGGCAGTTTATGTGAAAAATAGAAGATTGATAATAACATAAAAGTTTCGTAACATTACCGAGGTGGCAGATGCTTTTAAACCCTTAGACATAGAAACTAAGAGAAGACTCGCCAAATCTAAGGAGAATCGTAAAAGAAATCATGACGGGAATCACATCAATCTATTGGGCAATCCTCAAACCAAAACCAAAACCACTATATTGGAGACAAAAGAAACCAATCCAATAACAACGGTAACCAGCACCCTAATGGTAACTGAAGTACCAAAATCCTAGACTTGCTCAACAACAGAGCCAATCCTATCGAGCTCGTAATAATACTCCACATGTCAATAATTAGACCAACCAAAATCAAACCCTATCTGCACCACCTGCGGGAAACATCACCATGGTGTATACTGACGTTCATTTGGAGGTTGTTACATATGTGTAGAAATTGGGCACATGATTAAAGATTGTCCAAAGGCTCCTCCTAAAGGAACTCCAAGTGGGAATGTTGTCGACCCGCTGCTGGAGGATGCATTTTTTCTTTAAATGCCACAAATGCACAAGGTACGATTTTCGAAACTCTTCGTTTAGGCATGCATGATGTTGAAGATTTATTTGATACGTGAGCAACTCACTCTAATAGTTTCACAATCATTTGTTAGACATTAGTCGATAATGCCTACCTTATTAAATAACACCCTCAGTATTACAATACATGTTAGAGAATCTATCGTGATTTTGCAAATCTATAAAGATTGCCCTATTCGAGTCGAATCGCTTATCCGTAAAGCAGATTTATCTACCTATGCAAATGGGTGATTTTGATATCATATTAGGAATGAACTGGTTATCCAGACACAACATCAAGATCAAATGCCAGACTAGACATGTATTTTTCGGAAACCGTCAATCTCCCGAACTCATCTATGAGGGTATTCCACTCCGAAAACCCCTCAAGATTACTTCTTCTCTTAAAGCTCTTAAATTCCTATCTGCACGGTTGTGCGGGATTTTTAGCATCTGTTAAATCTATCTTATCTGAAGAACCCACCATAGATACCTAGTGTGCGTGTGGTGTATATAAAAATATAGCAATTTTAGTGACACTTTGAGTGCATAAGCTTTTAAATTTATAAAACACGAGATCTTAAAGAAATACTATTTCACCATATTCACGGACAAGTGCACCCATCGTGAAACAGTATAGTATGGATAAGATTCCGAGTTCGTCCGTGGATACAAAGGATAAGTGGGCTTTTAGTACTTCGTCTTAGTTGAAAACCTGACCAAGTTCTTTTACTTTCAAAAAAGGGTGAGTTTAGTATAATATATATATATATATATATATATATATATATATATATATATAAAGAAGAAGAAATAAAGATAAATTGGGGTTCTAGTATTTTCAGCCGAAGATAGTATTACTTGAGCGACTTATCAATGGCGAGGTTAGCAAATTGCTTGATTATGACTTTCCTTAAGATTACTACACGTCAGATGAGGAGAACCGCTTTTCAGTCTGGAATCATGTCTCACTAGTGTGTGCTGAGGTGTCTATTAATATGGCAATATATTTTTAAACCTTTTTAGTAGTTTTTAAGCTTTTAAATTTATAAAAACACGATTTGCTTGACGACTAGTATTTCACCACATTACACGGGCAAGTGCACAAATCGTGGAGCAGTATAGTAGTGGTAAGTTGAATCGGGATTGTTCAGGATATAATGGAAAATGAGGGCTCTGGATACTCAACCGCTGTTATCATCTAGCCAAATCTAATGTTAAGTTTAGAGAAGAAATTATTTAAGAAAGAAAAATAGAGGAAAATAAAAACCAATAAGATGGTATTTTAAGAAATGTTAATCGAAGTTAATATTACTTGGGAGAACGTACCAGTGGTTAAAGATGGTTGAACGAGTACTTATAAGCTTTCTTAAGATTATTCACTAGCAGACAACTAGACCGCCTCTCAGCCTCAAATCTAGTATCACTACTCTCCCGAGCGATCGTCTGCGAGGAGTACGAACCCCGGGGAACTGTGCTGCTAGTGAATAAATATAGTGGTGTAATGTCACTTACTTACGGGACCCCCTCTCAGGCCAGTACACCGTACTCGACACGCTGTCATGAACCAACAAGGGAACAACCCTGCGTGCCGGTTATTTTATTATGAAAATTATCTTTTTAAGGGACTAAGGTCCGTTTCTTACATGCATCGCTCTCGCGCATGCACATCCGGCATAACCAGATCCAAGTTCACAAACACGTATCATCTCGGCTTCCGTGAAGTGACAAAATATTACCAACCCCCATTTCCAACCAAATACTTTCAGCCCACACTTGCGTGAATAATCGGGTTTGCTTACATAGACATAAGTACCCCGAACGTATCATGTAGCATGGGACGCGAGTCACCCGAAGGATCATGCATCGTCCCCCGACCGGGTGTCACAAGTCCGGTCCTTGAGATCTCGACTCCTCAAATGGTCTGTGATATGTAGAGCACATTTGGTTCAGAAAATCAATAATAAACTTTCAATAAAAAGGGTTTTCATAAAGTCATTAAACACACCTTAAGCGAGTTTATAAGGTCATTAACCAACCCACCAAATGTTTATTACTTCCCAAGTAAGTATGAGAATTTAGCCAAGCATAGCTTTAAAGATATGCTTAAGAGAAAGAGAAGAAAACATAGACAAAAACTTACTAATTCTTACTTAAGTTTCATAAACTTGATTACAAGACTTAAAAACACCAAGGTGCTGTTTGTTTTTTTAAGAGGTAAAATGTCTGCAGTCTGCGAACCACATCTACAGACATCTGTAGAAGAAGAGGTGGACTAAACGTCTGCAGTCTGTAAGAAGAAGAGTGTTTGTTTTTTAACTTCTACAGACTGCTAAAATGAACTGAAATTTAAATAAACCGTTTTTTAAACTAATAAATAATTACCATTCAAACCTTTTGATTTTCTTTTTTTATATTTTAATAGGGGTGTTCAAAACCGGATACCCGGAATTTCGGATATCCGAATTTCGGGTATCCGAAAATTTCGGATATCAGTTTTCGTTGTCCAAGTCCAAGTCCGAAATTTCGGATATCCGAAATTTCTGACTGGACTCGGATAGTTATAATGGATATCCGAAAATCCAGTTTTTTTTTAAAAAAATCACAATTTAACCAAAAAAAACGACAAAACGGCAAAACAAATAAACATAGTCTAAGTGTTCAAATACAAATAAACATAAGTTCGACCTAAAAACGACAAAACAAATAAACATAGTCCAAGTATTCAATAATTCCTTATTTCTTTAATATAAAATTTATTTTAATTTATTTAAATTTTCGGATACCGGGTATCCGAAACTTCCGAAAATTTTATAAATTCTTGTCCAAGTTCAAGTCCGAATTTTCGGATATCCGAAATTCCGGATATCCGAAATTTTCGGATAATTTGGATACGGAATTTCGGATAATTCGGATACGGATTCGGACTCGGATATTTTTGAACACCCCTATATTTTAACCAATAGTTTTTATTTAAAAAAGTTTTTTTTGATAAAATTATAAAATGTTATATAAAATTTATTTAAAAAATGTTTTTTAAACAATATTAAAACATTTTTTTAAAATAAATGTTTTAAACTGTTTTTTAAATAACTGTTTTAAAAAAACTGTTTAAAAAATGTTTTTTTAAATTGTATACAAAAGTTTTTTTAGATTTTTTTAAATATTAAAAAAAAATTTAAAAAAGATTTTTTAGAAATTAAAAAAAAACTTTAAAAGAAACTGTTTAGAAACCTTTTTTTTTAACTGTTTAAATTGTTTTTTTATGAAAAAACAACAGTTTAAAGAGAATATTAGAAGATGTCAGAAGATGTTAGAAGTGGCTGAGCCATATCTGCATCAGGAAGATGTCACGCATACATTTTTTAATGAAATGTCTTCGAAAAAAAACAGTCTGCAGACTTAAATGTCTGCGCGTGGTCTGCGCGGCGCAGACATAAGCGGATAAAAGAGTTTTTTCAGAAAAAACAAACACCACCCAAATGACTCAATTACCCTAAGGAAGGAGAGGAAAGAATTAAGCAAAGTGAAATGAGGGAGGAGGCTCCTTTTATAGGCAGTTCTAGAGTTTGTCACGTCCCGTGCCCGTCAGTGGCACGGGGCGTGTTGATTAGACGAAATCTCTAGAAATCTTCTTCTGACTTCACACGGAGTCGTGTTGCTGTGGCACGGGGTCATGCCATGTCAGGTGTAGTCGGCACGGGGCGTGTTGTCATGGGCACGGGGTTGTGTGATGCAGAGCTATGTCATAGAAGCTTTCAAGGCTTGGCACGGGGCGTGTCAATCGGGCAGAATCACCGAACTTCATTTTTTTCTTTTGTTTTTGACCATAACCTGTTCCTTTCGTGATTTTAGTCTTGTTTATCCTGAAAAACTAGAACGAAAGCAAAATAGACTTGTTTTGATGTTAGTTGATCAGAATTAAACCGGTTTGCGGGAGATATTTGACCTAAAAATATGTATAATTTGACATATACCACTCACGTTCCTCTCGATCTCCTTGTAAATATCTCGAGAGGACTGCCCTGGGAGTAATAAACAAAGTAAGCGTAAATGTAATATAGTTGTAGGGCCCTATGGGTCGTCGACGCCATTACACTCGGATACGTTGTCATGAACCAGCAGAGGAACAACTCACACATCGGATTAATTTATTATGAAAAATTCCTTTAGGAATCGTTGAGAACCTCCTAGTAAAGGTTGGAAAGTTCGTTTTCCCTACAGACTTTGTCATTCTCGACATGGAGGAAGACATGGAGGTACCCCTTATCTTAGGAAACCCTTCCTAGCCACCTCATAAGCAGCAGTCGATATGAGCAGCGGAACACTAAATACCAAGTTTGGAAACAAAGAAATTAACTCCTAAGTCAATAAAAAGGCAGAAGGAAACTTACAGGTGGCGGACTGTAACGAATCAGGCCTAGAGTTTGCTTACCAACGCATGGAGGGAGCCTTACCTCCATCTATCACACTCTAGATACCAGTAATGCGGGTCTAGCCAGCGGACCCACAAATAAACTTGGCGCGTTTTCATAGCGCCTTACCATGAACATCTAAGATAAAAGGTTAATTAAATTTGATGCTCCAACACGACAACATCCAAAGGACGGTAACATGTCTCACATTTTCAATTAAACTTTCAGTCTTAGAAAAATATTTTATTAGGATTAATAAAGTAGTTTTTATTTCCAGTAGCCTTTCATCATCATACTCAGTAAATCCCACCAATAGCAAACACTACGTCAAAAACGACCTTTAGCCACTGATTTAAAAAAAAAACATGGCTAAAGGTAAGAAACACTAGTTTCAACCACACATATTTTGTATCTGTGGCCAAATATATAGCTTTTGGATCCTTTTAGCCACATATTTTTTTGTTTATGTGATAACTACAATCAGGTGCAGAGGCTTTAGCCACTGTTTTATAAAAAAATATGGCATTTATTTGCCATACTTAAAAAAGAGTGGCGAAATGCACCAAATGGCCACATAATTTGAATGATTCTTTATTCATGTGACTAAAAACGAATATATATGATACATTTGGCCACGCTTATATAATATTGTGTGACGGAAGAGTAGATTTTAATACTTAGTAAATTAAAAAAAACAAAACTATTAAGTATATATTATGTAGGGCTGTTCAAAAAGTTCGAAACTCGTTCGAACTCGCTCGAAAAATATTTGGAAAATGCTCGTTCGATTGTCGCTCGCTTTAAAAACAAACCGAGCGGCTCGGTTCAATTTGTAAAACGAACCAAGTATGAGCATAGGTGCGCTCGCTCGATGCTCGCTCGAATTTATATATATACATTTAGTTATATATTTTATATATTTTTATTATTTATTTTATCAATTTTAATTTTGTTATATAAGGAATTAGGATTGGAATTAAGATTTTCCATTATTCCAAAAATTCTTTGCACTTAATATTTGACTTTGGATGTAAGTTTAATATGTTAGTTTATCATCTTTGTAGATTCCATTCTCTCTAGCCTCCTCCATTGTCATTGTTTTTATTAATCTTTGCATAATTCTTTCTTATATAGAATGCATTTTCACAAAGAATCCAATGGTATCGAGACTTCTCATGTTGAATTAAGTGATTCAGAGAGTTTTGAGTTAGTTGATGAAGTAAAAAATGAGAAAAACGTAAGTAAATGTGTTAATGCAACTAGAAAGGGAAAGAATAGTTCTGAATCACATCCAAATTTTGTAGACATCGAGGACATGTACAAAGGGAAAATGGTAAAAAAAGAAAGAGTGCATTCATTATAATTATATCAGTTCATATTAGTGTTAGTTGGTCTAATAAAATACAAACAAGACTAGTGTGTTAGTTATTGGACAAAATGTGTTAAAATTGGAAACATTGATGAATGTGTTATGTCAGATCACCACCCACGTCATTTTCCTTTTTGTTCTGTGACGCTCGAAATTTGCTCAGTGATCGCTCGAAAAATACTCGGATCGAAAGTCGCTCGTTCGGTTTTGGATCGGTTGAAAAAATGCTCGGTTCGGTTCGGTTCGGTTTGTAAACGAACCAAACACGAGCAAAGGTCCGTTCGGTTCGGTTCGGATCGTGAACAGCCCTAATATTATGTGTGGCTAAATGTCAGCAACGACCACTGTTTTTAATTAGTTATGTGGCTAAAAGCTAGTACATATGGCTATTTATATTAGGTTGCGTGACTAAATAGTAGAGTGTTCATGCACTTTGCTTATTTATTGTAAGTGACAAAAATCTATTACCCATGGCCACATATATTAATTTTGTTTGTGACACCAAAAGTTATCAACGTCACAGTGAAATATTACATGCACGGCTAAAGATAAGTAATGGTCACGATAAAATATTACATGTATGGCGAATGGAAACGATTTGTTTCCCTCTAAATTAAAGTAGACAAAACGCGCTTCTTCTTCGTTTACACCAATTCGTGTTCAAATCTGTGACCGTACCCTATATATACGTCATCATTGTTATTTTCCTTTACCATCCATTTCTCGATCTCAAATTCTATACAATATCAACAGGCGCGCACGATATCAAATGGATAATCAACACTCCCTTTAATTATGGTATGTGAGGTATAATCGTTTCTATTTGATTTTCAGTAATGGGAGAAGAAGAACTTTCAAATCTCATAAATATGTTCTTAAAAACAATGATGAGAACATTCTCAGGCAAATATATGCTCAGAAGATTCCTAGTAATTGTGAATACTTTGTTGAGGCAACTAAGTTATTCCGTGTCCTTGATACAACATTCAATGAAGTTGTATCCGAAGACGAAGATGAAGAAAATGAAGACGAAGATGATGAAATTGCATATGTTTATCTTTTTTGTTCGTTTTTTCATTATTTTTTTTTGTTCACTTTAGTTTACGTTTTTATCACTAGCTTGAAAAATCATCAAATAAAAAAACAAACGTCAGAATTAATTCATTACAATACCAAAATACAAATATAATAGCTTTAACCTATAATTAAAATCACCATCTTTAAAATGCAAAAAAACAAATACCAAAGTTTTGCTCAACTTCAATACTTTCTCGAGCATTTCGAGTAACATCTTATATTCTTTCTTGTTAACATCTTCAATCAACTGTTCTCAATGATATTCAGAGACACAAGGTTTGTTATTGAACTAATTTGTTTGATATGTTTTACTGAGTACTATTACAAACTATAAATAGAGAAAACAGTAGACTAATCATGGAAATGAAAGGCTGGACTCATGGCTGTTAATTAGCTGTCATTAACCCAAGTATGGAAGTTGTAACACTGGCCCGTTAATTCCTCAACCCATTTTGTTTTCTTTTCTAACACTCCCCCTCAAGTTGAATAGTGGGGTCTCCAATATTTAACTTGGCCAGGCAGTTTCCGAAGACTCTGTTGTTAACAGCTTTGGTTAGTATGTCGGCAAGCTGATCTTCTGAACGGACGAATGGGAGCTCAACAATTCCGGCTTCTAGTTTTTCTTTGATAAAGTGTCGATCAACTTCTACATGTTTGGTGCGATCATGTTGAACAGGGTTCTCTGAGATTTGGATTGATGCTTTATTGTCACACATAATCCTACATGATTGTTTTGGGGCAAGGCCTATTTCGGTTAAAAGCTTTCGTATCCACAGAACTTCTGCAAGTCCCCGTGCTATTCCCCTGAATTCTGCTTCGGCACTAGAAAGGGCAACAACCTTTTGTTTTTTGCTTCTCCAGGTAACAAGATTTCCTCCTACAAGAGTGAAGTACCCTGATGTTGATCTTCGGTTACCTTTGTCTCCTGCCCAGTCTGCATCAGTGTAGGCTTGGATTTCTAGATGTTGGTTTGGTTTGAAAAGGACCCCATGACCGGCAGTTCCTTTGAGGTACCTAATAATCCTCCAAACTGCCTCCATATGTGTTACTTGTGGCTGATGCATGAACCGACTGACAACCCCGACTGCATAGGCTATATCGGGCCTAGTATGTGAAAGATATATTAGTTTCCCCACCAACTTCTGGTATCTTTCTCGGTCAGCTGCCTCTGCTCCATCTATCATGTGGAGTTTATGATTCATCATCATTGGAGTTTCTACAGGTTTGCAGTCGAGCATCCCCGTTTCTGCTAGAAGATCCAATACATACTTCTTTTGACATATGAAGATCCCTTGTTTTGACCTTAGGACTTCAATGCCAAGGAAGTACTTAAGTCTCCCTAAGTCTTTCATTTCAAAATTCGAGAACAAACTCTCCCTTAGCTTTATGATTTCTTCAACATCATCTCCTGTGATAATCATATCATCAACGTATATGATTAGACAAGTTATCAGTTTGCCTCTTCGTTTGAGAAAGAGGGTGTGATCTGAGTTGCTTTGTCGGAATCCATATTTCTTCATTGTTGTGGTGAATCTCCCAAACCATGCTCGAGGAGATTGTTTAAGACCATAAAGGGATTTCTTTAACTTGCAAACTTCCTTTGTTTTAAATTCCTTTGTAAATCCAGGTGGTGCTTCCATGTATACTTCTTCCTTTAATTCCCCATGTAGAAAGGCATTCGTTACATCGAATTGGTGAAGCGGCCAGTTTTTATTAGCAGCTATTGAAAAAAGAACTCTAATTGTGTCGATTTTGGCAACTGGAGAGAAAGTCTCTGAATAGTCAATCCCATATGTCTGGGTGTATCCTTTCGCAACAAGCCGTGCTTTATACCTTTCGATGGTTCCATTTGGTTTGTGTTTAACTGAGAAGACCCAACGGCATCCTACAGTTTTCTTTCCTGGTGGGAGAGTACATTTGCCCCATGTATCATTCTTTATTAGTGCACTCATCTCCAAGTTCATTGCATTTCTCCAGTTCTGTGATTTCAAGGCTTCTTCGACACTATTAGGGATCTGTTCTGCATATAATGCTGACTCGAAGGCTTTGGCATCTCTAGTTAAGTTTCTTTTAGCTAGATTAGCCATAGGGAACTTGGAGCCTCTGGATTGGCGCTCTGGTGTATATCGTTTTGGAGGTACCCCCCGATTGGCTCTTGGAGGAAGGGTATATCTTTCAGCGGTCTCTTCTTCTGTCGGGTCCTCTTGTGCTCCAATCGGTTCTGTTGTTACCTCATTGACCAGTTCGTGAGTTTCATCAGTTTGATTATACTCATGGGAAGGAGAAGTACTTACCTCAGACACTTCGGAGACCAG
This sequence comes from Deinandra increscens subsp. villosa, assembly GCA_039602395.1. Taxonomy (NCBI): domain Eukaryota; kingdom Viridiplantae; phylum Streptophyta; class Magnoliopsida; order Asterales; family Asteraceae; genus Deinandra; species Deinandra increscens. The sequence continues at coordinate 13,364,488 of JBCNJP010000007.1, read as the reverse complement.
ATTAGGAGGAGTTGGTTCTGTGGCACTGATTGATGCAGGTTGTTGTGGACTTAGTGACTCATTCGGGACACCGTGAACAATCTCTTCTCCTGATGGAATGCTTGTGAGCCAACTCAGTGTGTCATTTATCTCATTCTCCCCCTCACCACTGTGTTGGGATTTGTAAAAGAACTCTGTCTCAAGGAAGTCACAATTCATGGTGGTGTACGTGTGACGCTTCCGAGGACTGTAACATCGGTACCCTTTTTGATTAATCCCATACCCTACAAACACACACTTTTCTGCACACGGATCAAGTTTGGTTCTCTCGGTCTTGGGTATGTGAACAAAAACGGAACACCCAAAGATACGTGGTTGGAGGGTAAGGGGCGGTGGAATTTTGGTAAATTCCGATAGGGTTTGTAGTGGGGTCTTTAGATTGAGGGCCTTGGTTGGTAATCTATTTATAAGGTAGGTAGCAGTGGCAAGGGCTTCGGGCCAGAAGAACTTAGGGGCCTGAGACTCTATTAAGAGAGCACGAGTTATTTCTAGAAGGATACGATTCTTTCGTTCTACTGTGCCATTCTGTTCAGGTGTGTGAGGGCACGAGGTTTGGTGGATTATGCCCTTTGTTTGACAAAATTGTTTTACTTGAGTATTCACAAACTCTCCCCCGTTGTCGGACCTTAAGGTTTGAATACTAGTTTGAAATTGTGTTTGGATCATTGTGTAAAACATAATAAACTTATCAATAACTTCAGATTTGTGTTTCAAGAAGTAGATCCATGTCATACGGGTGCAATCATCAACAAATAATAGGAAGAAACGAAAGTTTTGCCCCCCGACAACCTCTGCGGGTCCCCAAACATCCGAATGAATTAATGAAAAAGGTGCATTGACTCTAGTGTTATTTGGTTTAAAAGAATGTCTGTGGCTCTTGGCTAACACACACACTTCACAATCCAACACTTTATTTGAAGGGAAGAGTTTTGGAAATAATAAATGTAGATACCCGATAGATGGGTGCCCAAGTCGTCTATGCCAAAGCCAAGCTTCTCTATTTGCAGTTCCATGAGCTAGCATTGCAGTACCTTCCTGAGTTACTTCGTCCACATAATACAAGCCTTCACGTTCAGTGCCACGCCCAATGATCACTCCCGTCCTGATATCTTGTAAAATACAAAAGGTAGGATGCATTAAGACACTGCAATTTAATTCCTTAGTTACATGACTAATAGATAGTAGTTTATGTGATAGCGAAGGAACATAAAGACAATTTGAGAGCTTTAGTGTTGGTGTAATCTCAATACTTCCTCCACCTTCTACTACCATTATCCCTCCATTTGCCGTTTGAATCTGTTTTCTACATGGTGTAGATACTGAGGCAATATCCGATGGATCAAACGTCATGGTATCTGTTGCCCCGCAATCGAGTATCCAAGATTTTTCTTGTTTTTTATCTTGATATTTTACTACATTTGCAACTCCACACTTTAAGTAACAAACATCATCTTTAGGGGCCATTTTGATATTTTCAAATATATGGGGGTCCTTAGGAAATTTATGGAGAGTTTCTATGTTAAATAAATCAGAAGAATTCGTAGCCACATATTCAAAGCTGTTATATTTACCCCTTTTAAGCATTACCGATGTGTCCTCCGCAACATTGACCGTCGCCGGCGTATCATCCACGAAACCGTCATCTGCCGCCGCTACTTCTTCAAAACCATCACTGAAAAAATCATAATTGTTACCTGGTGTTGCTTCTGATTTGGATGCCGCCGCTAGTCCATCGAATCCTCCATTGTTTTTGGGTTTGTGGTGCTCGCCGCCGCTAGCGGTAAACTCTTGGTTGCTCACGGTGGAGGTTCCGGCCTTTCTCTTGTTGTGACCGTCACTCCACCACTCAGGATATCCAACTTTCGAGTCTGACCATCGTCCTTTCGCTGCTACGAGCCCTAGACCATTTGGTTCAGTCGGTTCAGTGACGGGTCGAGTATTTGACAATTTGGGGTTTTGAGATAGGTAATTCAAACTCAACAGGTTTGAAAGCTGGGATGACGGGTTAGAACTTTCGATGCCGTCTCCGGACATGGTGACCAAGATTCAGGCTAAAAAAGGATGGTCGATATGGGTAGATGATGAGCAATATCGGTCCTAGAACCAAGGACGCTGCTCTGATACCATGTTCTCAATGATATTCAGAGACACAAGGTTTGTTATTGAACTAATTTGTTTGATATGTTTTACTGAGTACTATTACAAACTATAAATAGAGAAAACAGTAGACTAATCATGGAAATGAAAGGCTGGACTCATGGCTGTTAATTAGCTGTCATTAACCCAAGTATGGAAGTTGTAACACTGGCCCGTTAATTCCTCAACCCATTTTGTTTTCTTTTCTAACATCAACTTGTTAACATCTTCAATTAACTGATTTGTAAACATCATCAAAGTCATAGTCAGAATCTTCTTCTTTGATTTCCTTTGGCTTCCTTGGAGAGCATGTCTAAACATAAAAGATAGTAATATTGCTTATACTAACATTCAAACTTCAGTATGATCAATAAATGTAATAGACTCAACAAACCATAACTCATTACTACAACAAGAACTACACTAATACAAAACTCAGCCAAAATCATACCATGATCACTAGTAGATAAAAAAAAACTATAGTCAAGGGATAGACTTTTGGTACAACGAGAACCGTAACACATATATTTATATGTTAAATAACCTATTTGTGTGTCATAGAATCATTATAAAAACAAGATGAGTAGACTTTTGGTACAAATATGTAAAATAAATAGTTAATGCTCCATGGTCATATCGAAATATCTCATTTGCTTCCTTATACATCTTGCCAATCTTCGTTATAGGAATCTCGTAGCAACACAAAACATGAAAATTATCAAGCAAGAGACCACATTTTACTCGAGTGTTGGTGATTGAGTCATGTTCTCCCATGTCCATTTTGAATCGAAGCAACCAATCTAACCAGAGAGTTTTCCTAAGCAAGTAATCTGTCCAGTTTATGCCCGAAGTAATAACCAAATGAAATCTTGATTATAACCAATTAAGAACCAAAAGATATCTGTCCAAATTGAGAACCAAAATTGAGATATAATATGTCCAAATCAAAGATATAATACTTGCTATATAATCTGTCTAAAATTGAGATGCCCATGAATCTTCACACCTATAATCAAATTTAAAAACCAAATGAACAATTTAGAACCAAAAGAAATCTGTCTAAAATTGAGATGCCCATGAATCTTCACCACTGTAATCAATTTTAAAAACCAAATAAACACTTTAGAACCAAAAGAAATCTGTCGAAACTGAGAACAAAATTGAGACACAACTGGAAAACTGAGACACAATCGATATACAATCTGCCCAAATAGGAACCATCACAATGTAATTGATTATAGGATGAGAAGATGGGTAGCAACTGTCCTAAAATACAATAGTTCAAAACTGATATACAATCAGAAGAACAATACAAAATCTCAGTGCGACCCTATAATCGATTACATGTATTTTTGAGTCTTAAATCAAGTGAAACCCTATAATCAATTACCAGGTATGCGAGAAGAAATATCGATGAAACTTTCTTAGTCTTCGAGTCTGGTATTTCCGACTCTGGTGCGAGAAGATGGCTCGCTATTTTCAAGTCTGATATCTTCGATCTCAGATGTTGAAGATGAATAGTCTGATGGTTGCAAGAAAGAAACGAGAAAGATGAGGAGTCGGTCGCATAGTCATACATACTTTCTTTTTTTCTTATCTTAAACCCTAATAAACAATTGAAGTGTATATTATCATTTAACAACAAAAGGGGATATATGCAAATTATTAGTGTTATGTGGGTAAATATGCAATTAGACTTGAAAATAGGGAGAAATATGAAATTTCTTCTAAAAAAATTGTAGTGTTTTTCAATTTTTGTGGAAAAAAACAGTGTTCTTCAAACAGAAAAGACCATAAATCTATTTGTCGAGTCTACATTGAGATATTTTTTGGTACAACAACTAAAACAAAAAGTTTATTTTTATTCAACTGTTACTTAAACTCTTTTTTTCATATTCTTGGTGAGAATTTGAGCCTAAACGCATGTACATAACTAACATGCTCTTTTCTTGTAAAAAATGAGATAAACTAAGTAAATCAGCAAGCAAGAACTTGTTATGAGTATACAATACAAGATGAAAAAAGTCGGGAACGTATATTCACAGGATTGAGACACATAGGAATAAACTCTTTTCCTACTCCTTCACCTAAATTCTTTACCTACCCACAAAAACACCCCTTAGTTACCCCTTTGAGCCTAACCCCATTCTTTTTTAAACCCGCAAATAGGTTTACAAAATAACCCCAAAGTCAAAACAACCTTTTTAAATTTTAAACCCCTTTGTTTTCGCAAACTAATGATCCTCGACAAAAACTTTCAAAAACAATAAGTGACAACAACTCTATCCCAACACGTACGCAAATCCATACATATTTGTATTTGTCTATGAAAAAAAAATAAAGCGCAAGAAGAAGCCCTTATAGTCACAACAAAAGCAAGTGCCTACTAATCGTGGTGCCCATAATTTTTTTTTTTTTGGAATGGCGAATTCATTAAACACAACCTAACCTAGCAAGGCGCCAGGCAAGGAAACGGAACAACAACAAAAGAAGGGGGACTTACATATTAAAAATGTTCCAATCCTCCCAAGTAAGGGTCCGACCATTAGCCCCTATTTTTAACCCAAAGGAAACTAAGACATTTGACATCTTTGAATAATACAGACACAACCGGTTTCTTTCCTTCGAAATTCGCCTTGTTCCAACACTTCCAAAGAGCCCAACACGTAGTGAGGATGATGGAGAAGAAAATCATCTTGCCTTTTCGATCAAAGTGGGATTCTTCTACAGTTTAACTTTACATTTTATAACTTTTACACACTGTTTTTTTCTTTTAACTCACGTAAGGAAGTTTTATATATTTTAAGTTTCGTAACTAAACAGTTTATATTGTTAAGAATTATCACTAATTTATTTAACACAGAAAAGTTTGTTTTGTTATTTAATCATATATAATTAATTTTACAGATATTTTTTTCTCTTATAACTTTAAAATATATAACATTTTTTTTAAACTTCAAAAATACAGTTGCGAAGTATTTATTTTTATTTATGTTTCAGTACATTTTTTTTTCAAAACCGAGTCAGACTACGTCTTGACGTAAATTTATATCTAAAACCAAGTCAAGTCCAATATTTTTTACATTTCTTTTATCTGATCTTGATCTGGTCTTCGTTTTGACATAACTTTTGTGTGTTTTTTAAATACATCATCGCATTGTCTTCATCCATGTTTCAATATTTAAAATCAGGATCCGACAACCTCATACGATTCTACTTACGTATTTAACCATATTAATGTAACAATATCAATGTCACCGTGACAACGCGTGACCAACTACTCACACCAGCGAAAATTCTAGTTTTATGATAAAGTTTCGTGTATATTTGATGTTGATATAACATCAGATGTCTTCAAATCAGGGCCGGCCCTGGGCCTGGGCCAGCTGGGCTCCAGCCCAGGGCATCATAATGGAAGGGGCAGCAGCAAGGGTTTAAGCCCAATATACATAGAATCATGTAAAAAAAAATGAACCAGAGATGTAGTATGAAGAAGACGACTCATCTATATAATTTATATATACATTGAGAAATGTGAAAGTTTTTCAAAGGAAACTTTTGAGTCATTGAGTGATTTGTTACTTTTTCTCTTTTCAAGTTAAATTTCTATTTCATAATTTCCTTTAAAAATAAATTATGGTTTAACCAAATTTAAAAATTTAATATTGTAGTATAAATGTCTTTTAATTTGTAAATTAATTATAAAATCAAGTTCTTTTCGAAGTATCGGAGACAATTATAACCTAGGTTAAGTAATTGTTTGATTAAACAAAATATATGTTTTTTAAAAGTATTTTTGTTTTGACCGGTTAAAATCGACCCGTATAATCGACTCATGCACTTAGCTTTGTCAAGTCATTTTAATCATCATGTTTTGTGCACCCACTGATAAAAAATCCTGGATCCGCCACTGTCATCTCCAGTCTCCACTGTCATCTCCAGTCTCCAGACGGCTATCATCAATTACGATTTGCGATTTGAGAACGGCGATCATCAATTCCGATTTGCGATTTGGGAACGACAATCATTTAGTTAATAAAATTGGCGTGGGGATGAGCCGCCTAGCTTGACTAGGTTCCAAACCCTTAAAACTTTGTGTTGTACTATTTAAAGTTTTTAACAGGGGCAAATTTTCGACTCCCGCCCTGAGCATCAAAATTCTCAGGACCGGCCCTGCTTCAAATGAAGAAGGTGATGAGCAATCGGTTGAGGACGATTTAGAAGGAGTTGGTGATAACTCTAAAGCGGTCCGTGAGCATAATGAAGAAGACATCTGTGCTATGGATTTGCGAGACCAACCTATGACCTCCGAGGACCCTTTCTCGGTTTATCGTGCCATCGAGGAGCTAGATAATAACGAGAAAGCTGACAGACCTAAATCTAAAGATGTTAGTCAAGAACCTTTGTTGTCAGTTGTGGGGAATATTTCTAGTGGAGGTTTAGCTACTAGCCCGGATCCTTCAAAGCCGCCCGGATTTTTGGGGCTAAAATTTAATACTAATGATGTTCTAGTAGATCAAGAGGTCTATTTTCCTGAATCTTCTGCTAAAGACTTTGTCCATAAAGGTGGTTCTATCTTAAACGACATGAATCGTGTTATTCATATTGGTAGTGTTATGGGATTAAACATGGAGGTCACTTCTAATGACCTTCAGAATATTATGAACAGAATGAGTGTCACCATGGTTGATCAATGAATATTTTGTCTCTGAATATTTGTGGTGTTGGGAACGGGATAAAGAGGAGGAAGCTGGCTTCTCTAGCGAACACTCATAACATTATTTTTATGGGGATTCAGGAGACTTTTATGACTTCGTTGAATCTCAACAAAATTCGAAACTTGTGGGGTAATATTGCTTTTGATTTTAAATATGTTTTATCTAGTGGCCATTCGGGAGGTTTATTGTCTATTTGGGATCCGACCTGCTTTGTTAAATCGTTTTCCTTCTGCACGAAAAATATGATTATTATTGGGGGGAATGGATTAGTTCGAAACAAAAATGTTTTTTGATTAATGTGTATGCGCCTCAAGGAGAAGCGGATACAATTGTGCTTTGGAATGAGATATTATCTTTTATGGAGTTGAATCAAAGGAACTTTATAATTTTCGGGGACTTTAATTCGGTCCGTTGTAGTGAGGAACATAGGGGGTGCATTTTTTCGTCGGTTAATGCTTCTAATTTCAACACTTTTATTGATTCGGGTGGCTTAGTGGAAATTCCGATGGGTGGTTATAAGTTCACGAGAATCGATGCTAGTAGTGCTAAATTTAGCAAATTTGATAGATTTTTGGTCTCGGAACATTGGCTTACTATCTTTCCAGATCTCATGGCTCTTGCTCTTGATAAGTCTTTTTCTGATCACAGGCCGATCATTCTTCGTTCTAAATATGTTGATTATGGGCCATCTACATTTAAACTTTATAATTCTTGGTTGGTGGATGACGAGTTTAATCAGTTCGTTAGTGAGTCTTGGGGTGTTGGGAATTATGGGGCTTCTTCTTGTAAGATGATTGATTTCAAAAACAAGCTCAAAGACTTAAAAACTAAGATTAAAAATTGGATCTCTTTACGGTCGACTCGTGATGCGAAGATTATTCAGCTCCAGCGTGAACTTGCTGAGTTTGATGCCTTGGTAGATGGCTCGGATCATCCTGTAGAAGACGTGGCTTTGAGGCGTCGTGACTTGCTGAAAAATCTAAATGATTGGGGAAAGATTGAATGGGTTGGATTTAGCTCAAAAAGCTAAGGTCAAATGGGGAATTGAGGGTGACGAAAACTCTAAATTCTTTCACAGTATTATAAATAAGAAGCGACGTTATTCTATGATTCGGGGGATTAAGATTAATGGTATTTGGGTTGATGAGCCGAATGAGGTTAAGAATGGATTTTTGGAGTTTTTTAAAAGATAAATTCTCAAAGTTCAACGGGGTTAAGATGTCAAATAGGAATGGTAAATTCCGGAAGCTTTCTGAGACAGATATACTGGCTTTGGATGAGTTGTCGTCTATGTTGGAGGTAAAAGATGCGGTTTGGTCATGTGGTAGCTCTAAATCTCCTGGGCCAGATGTTTTTTTTTTCGGCTTCATTATGAAGCATTGGGAGATGATTAAAGGTGATGTTCATGAATTTGTGACTGAATTCTTTACCAAGTCCCCTCCATTCCAGTGGGGTGTAATTCTTCATTTATCACTCTCATTCCAAAGACAAGGGATCCAATTTTGTTTAATGATTTTCGTCCTGTTAGTTGATGTGCTGCAAACACATCCGGTTTTTCCTTGTATTTTGTATAGTATTTAAGTCGATTTTGAGTCATTTTGGTTGCCTTTTATCTATTTTATAGTATTTGAGTTTTAATTAGCTTATTGAGTCATTTTTATATATTTTAGTGTGAGTTTGAGTCTTTTATTTTTAGTTGTGTTTATTTGGTCAATTATGCTCAAAATGGTTAGATATATTTGGTTGTAGGTTGACGGACGAGTCCAAGGGGATGGTATGATATTTCATCAAAGTTCAAGGGTTAAAGAATTAATTGTTAAAGATTGAAGGCTGCATGGTAAATTTTAGAAAGATGGAGGGGTTATTTGAAAATTGGAAAATAAATCCTATAAAAATGACGTGTGAGAAAAGGAAGAAAGCACATCAAATTAAAATTTGCTTCTCACGTAATTAAGTCGGTGAAAATTACCGACTAGATTGTCAGTTTGTGAAGCATGAGCTACGCATGCAATTCCATCTCAATTTTAGCGATACGCGTGATCCGGCTATTCCCGTACCCTAATAATATTCCATATAAAATCTAAACTGCGAGGGTTTTTGGGAACGGGGCACATCAATTAATTCTTCACCATTCTAGATTTCAGCCGCACGTCAATTTAACGATCCACCCATTCGATATTCCAGAGAAAAAATTCTAGCCAACTACAAGGAGCTTCAGGGACGATTTTTAAGAGACGGGAAGGAGCAAGGATTGAGTAGAAAATCCCCGGGACGAATCATTCAACTATATTTAATCATTCGGGTTCTTTCTAACTCTTGTTTCTTGTGATCAATTGCTACTCTAAAACCATGTGTGTGACTCAAGTTATGATTTTTATCATTGTTTCTGTATTAGACATGGTGGTAGGCTAGACTTTTGCTACCACCTAGACCGTATGATGACTTTTTGGCATTGATGACTCTATTTTGGTTTTGACAATTTCATGTTGGATATGATTACTTTTTAAATCCCTTTATTTTCTGCAATTGGATGCATATGCGTATTGTTTTTAGGGTTGATACTATTGAATGGTTGTTGCCTAGCTTGCGGATGTCTTTCGGTTTGAGTTAGGTAGTTTAATAGTGTGACTTTGTGTTTGCTATTGAATGTGGTTTGCTAATTTGGTAGATCATAGAATTAGTTGGTAATTGATATCGTAAATTCAATATTTTGCCTGTCTAAATAAGCTCAAAAGGATGATAGATGTCGGGTAGTCGGGTCGGTTAATGAACTAGGTTAACATTGTCTTAAAAGGAAGTGCCCTAGGAATTTAGTCAATTTGCTTCTTGTGTCAATTGTAGGAAATATAGGTAGTTCCACTTATCTTAGGGTGCCTTAGATTGTTTCAAGGGTGGTTAGGGTGAGTGAATTGGGATGTACTCAAAAGGTGAACCGATTGTCCGAGCATTAGAGTAATCAATTAGGAAGAACTCAAAAGGTGAACTAATCAAACCGGTAAGCGTATTCCAGTCTTTAGGTATTCTATCAGTAACATCCGGAGAGTGATTCGGGGGCTCGTAGAGTTCCTATAGGTTGTGTGTTAATATCCCGGTCCCATCAGTATTGTCATAGCCGAGTGAGGTTGTTAATATTAATTAGGATTCTAGGTCTAGGTGGTACCTTTCTCATCTTTGAACTCATCTTAAGTTTTCTTGTGTCGGCCATTAGTTAGATAGTCAATTTAGTTAATTTTAGTTCTCTATTCATTTTAAATCAAATTATTCAAATTTTCCATTCATTAGGTCCTAGTTGAGTCTTGTTACATAATGTCTCTAGGGTTCGATATCCGGTCTTACATAAGCTATACTAACACCGATAGGTACACTTGCCTTAGGTTCGGTCTAGTTTAGGTAGTTTCGGTAAAATTAGGTGTGTTTAGGTCTAGGTTTAGTTCTAGGCTATTTTTATTATTTTTAGGTGTAGTTCCGAACACATCATTAGTCTTATTGGTATTCAAAACAAAATTATTTCTAAGATCTTGGCGAACAGATTGTCAAAGGTGATTGATTGGTATTCGAGAAAGAAAGTAAAATTGATGTTATTCAAAATTTATTTTGCTAAGGCCTATGACTCGCTATGTTGGGATTTCTTGTTTGATATTATGCATTACATGGGGTTTAGTTCTGCATGGATAGGCTGGATACGTGCTTGCTTGACTTCTTTTAAGACCTCAATTTTGGTAAATGGAAGCCCTAGTCAGGAGTTTTGTTTAGAAAAAGGTCTTAGGCAAGGTGATCCTATGGCTCCTTTTTTATTTATCATTGCTATGGAGGGTTTGCATGTGGCTATCTCCGAGGTTGTTTCTGCTGGTTTGTTTCGTGGCATTAAGATTGGAGAGCTTGTCATCTCTCATTTGTTTTATGCGGACGATGTGATTATTATTGGTGATTGGTGTGAGGAGAATATGGTAAACATGGTTAATGCTTTTCATTGTTTTTTCGTTGCTTCAGGATTGAAGATCAACCTTCATAAATCCTTGATTTTGGGAGTTGGTATCTCTAATGCAGAAGTGAAATGCATGGCTAGTTTAATGGGTTGTCAAAATGAAGGTTTTCCGTTTCAGTATTTGGGAATTCCTATTGGGGGGGAAGATGACTCGTATCTCCAGTTGGGATATTCTTGTGAACAAATTCAAAAATCATTTGTCTTCTTGGAATTGTAAATTACTTTCGATGGGAGGAAGATCCACGTTGGTTACTTCTGTTTTGGGGGCGTTGGGGTCTTATTGGTTTTCTTTGTTCCGGGTTCCAGCGAAAGTTAGAAATTCCTTGGAGGCCTTGCGGTCAAAATTCTTTTGGGGTAGCGACGAGTCCACGCGTAAGATGGCTTGGGTTGGTTGGAAGTTTGCTCTTGCCGATAAAGATTTTGGGGGTTTGGGATTTGGTAGTCTTCATGCTATGAATCTGGCCTTGTTATATAAATGGCGTTAGAGGTTTTTAAATAATAAATATGCGATGTGGGTTAAAGTGGTTAAACATATTCATGGTGAGGATTTAGTTCTCGGAGCTGCGAACGGTAGAGGAGGCATTTAGCATGGTATTTGTAAGTCTGTTCTCGAGTTGCATGTTAAAGACATCATCCCGCTCCATTCGATCCGAAAAAAAGTTGGTAACGGGTCAGATACGTCTTTTTGGAAGGATAGCTGGTTGGGGGACACCCCTCTTTTTGTTCGCTTTAATAGATTGTTACGGTTGGAGGTGGAAAAAATTGTACTGTTAGGGATCATCTTTATTCGGTTGTTTGGATGTGGCATCGTGTCATTAGGGGGGTTGTGAGGAGGAACAATTCCGTAATTTAAAGACTCTCATCGAGAATTTTACTCTTTCGAATACTAATGACTCTTAGGATTGGTCGTTAGATGGGGAACTTGAGTTCAAGGTGAAGACTGTGAGAATGATCGAAACACTTTACCTTCGCTTGATCATGCGATGAGATGGAACAGATTTGTCCCGAAAAAGGTTAACATATTAACTTGGAAGATTCTTTTGGATAGACTGCCTACTCGGCTAAATTTGAGTAGAAGAGGGTTTGATATTCCTCATATTCTCTGCCCTATTTGCAACTTGCATGTTGAGTCAGTCACTCATACCTTTGCCTCATGTGGTGTTGTGGAGAAGATTTGGGTCTTGATTCCTCGTTGGTTACAAGTTAGGTGTATCGCCCTGCTAGCTCCGATGAATTTGCTCGCTCTTCTGGATGCTTCGACTCTTAATAAGGAGAAGAAGACCCTCATTGAGGTGGTTTGTTTTATGGCTTGGTGGGTTATTTGGAGGTTCAGAAACGACTCCATCTTTAACCCTTCGAGTATCAGGAATAGCAGTTTGTTTGATAGTCTTCACTTATTTTCTTATTTCTGGTTCTCCAATAGAAATAAGAAGTGTAGACTATCGTGGACTGAGTGGCTTGCTAACCTGCTCTTATTGATGTAATTGCTTGTTATTTTTGGCTCCCTTAGCCATTTTTTTATAAAAATTTTTGCCGTTCCATAAAAAAAATATATACACTATATAGAAAAGTGGTACGCTGCTGAAATATATATAAAACAAAAATAAATTGTTTTCCTTTTCATATTCAACGTGGTCCATTAACAGGGGCGGACCTCTATCAGGCCCAGGGGGTCCCCGTGGACCCCCTCAACCTCGTACGTAAAGTGAAAATTACATAAACGGGGGTTTTTTTTTTAATATGATAGGAAGTTATTACATACATTGTTTAGTAAACTAAACACAAAGCTCTCCCTTAGCTTGATGGTGAGATAGTCCTTTTGATATCAAAAGGTCACAGGTTCAAGACTGGTCCTTTGCATTTTCCATGCTTTCCTTTTTTTTCATTATTAATTTAATGCAATTAAATGAGTTAATAATTGCTATGGGTATTCCATGTTTTCTATTTTTTGTATTATTAATTTAATGCAATTAAATGAGTTAATGATGCAATTAAATGAGTTGATCATTATGATTTCTTTAATTCTATTATACTTTTTATTAAAATTTTGTATCATTCTTGTTTTTTTCTATATTATTTAAATTATAATGACGATATTTTCTTTGTTTTTTGTGTCGTTTTTATCTTATGTTACCAACCGGATCCGAAACAATTTTTTTATGTATGTTTCTATTAAACTGAAATATCTAAAAATAGTGACTCTGTATAAGAAAATTGTGTACCTCCTCAAAAAAAATTCTAGTTCCACCGGCCGACAAAATTGAAAACTGTTTAGTTGACAATTTATCTACAAGCTAACAGCTCTTAAATTGTCTTTTTACATTTTCTACTTTCTTGCTTAATTATTTGATTTACAAACATACAATTTCCTGAATCACGATCGATCTCTCAGTGGCATACACACATATATAATATACTTGTGATTCCATTCTAGTATTTTATAATAGTAAGCATATATGGCTATGGGAGATGTGGCTATTGTGGCCCTTGTGAAGGAAGTGGTGAGGAGACTCACTTCTGAAGTTTTCAAAGAGTTTGATCTACTTTGGGGGATTAAGGGAGATATTTTGAGTCTCAAGGAAGATTTCACCAACATTCAGGTTGTTCTTGAAGACGCACAATGGAAACACATCAAGGAAAAGGAGGTAGACTTATGGGTTATGAGTCTTAGATCTGCATGCTTGAAGGTAGAAAATGTGTTGCTCATAAAGTTAGACATAAGAAGAAAACTAGATGCCATCAAATCTAGGAGATCCGAGTTAGGATTGAAATTAACCCCTGGTGACTTAAGTCACGTAGATGTGGATGTAACAGGCGAGATGCCAAATAGGGAAACGAGCTCGCTAATACATGATTCTTTACTTGTCTTAGGAAGAAATGAAGAGATGGAGAGGGTAACAGAAAAGATATGTAACAAGGATATTGGAAAACATGAGAATGGCGAGATACGAGTTTATGGCATATGGGGTATGGGAGGTGTTAGAAAGACTACTCTAGCGCAGTTAGTCTATAACCATGAAAGAATAAATCAATATTTTGAGTTGAAATGTTGGATTTATGTCTCTGAAAACTTCCAACATAAGGAGATAATAAAAGGAATCATCACATCCATAGATAAATGTGAGTGTACACTTACAAGTCTAGATGTGTTGCAAGAATCTTTTCAAAACAAGTTGAGGGGGAAGAAGTTTTTAATTGTTCTTGATGATGTTTGGATTGAAGATGGTGAAAAGAAAGGGTGGGAAGAATTAAGTAAAGCATTAAGTTGTGGGGCAGAAGGAAGTATTGTTTTGATGACAACACGATCTCGCACAACTAGTCAAATGTTTGCTAAGGTTCCCGAGTTGCAACATAATCTAGGGTGTTTGTCAGAAGAGGACTCATTATTGTTATTCAAGAAGTTTGCATTTGCACAAGGAAGAGAGGGGGGTGACATAAGTGAGCTAAAACCTATTGGAAGAGAGATGGTTGAGAAATGCAAAGGATTGCCTTTGGCAGTAAAGACCTTGGGTAGCTTAATGTGGTCGAAAAGAAGTACAAGAGATTGGGAACATGTGAAAGACAACATCATATGAAACTTGCAAGAAAATAAGGTATTGCCTACTCTAAAGTTAAGTTATGAAAACTTGTTACCATATATGAAGACATGTTTTGCTTATTGTTGTTAGTTTCCTAAAGGCCAGGAAATGGAAAAGAATGTAGTGATTCAATTGTGGGTTGTTAACGGTTTCATTCCATCTAGAGGACAAATAGACTTGTATGTGCTTGGGGAATAAATCTTTAATTGTTTGGTTTGGAGATCTTTTTTCCAAGTTTTTCATATTTACCTGAGACGATTATTTATCTCCAAAACTTGCAAGTGTTGCTTTTGTGTAGATGTTCAAGTCTACATAAGTTGCCTGATGGCTTGAGATACATGACGAATCTTCAATATTTGGACATCGAATATTGTTACTCTCTTAGGCATTTACCACTAGGAATCAAAGGACTAACTAATCTTCGAATTAAACTTTCAGAGTTTCTTGTTGGCTTGGAGAGTGGGGCTAAAATAGGGGAATTACGGGATCTAAATCTTCTTAACAAGGAGTGGAAGATATTAAGACTTGAGAATGTTGGAGGTTTAAGTGACAAATTGTAAACATCTAAACTCAAGGAGTGATATCAAAACGGGTGCATATTGTACAATTCTCCGATGATACTCCAAGGTAACAACATTATTTTTCACTTTCTTTCTTCTTGAAATAAGTTTTGGGTAGAAATTGTAATTCGGCATATAGTTAAAGGGTGTTTAGTGTAATTTTTCTTTAAAAATTTGTTATTAGTCGTTAATCATGTTTAGCTTAAAATGGTTTAGTTGAGTCGTTGTAACAGATCGAGATCACCATCGTTCAATAACATTTTCTCTCTGATTTCTCTCTCAATTCTTGTTTGAAGTTCTTGGTGCTTGATTTTATTTGGTATCAGAGCCACAATCGGTCTGATCTCCGGTGAATCATCCCCAGTTTCTTCGTCGTTCATCTGTTGAGGAGGGGATCGCTTTTCCCCTTTCTGAGTTTTTACAATTCATCGATTTCTCGTCTCTCCGAGAAGACCCTCGCCTCGGCGACCTCGAAATCCAGCCATGGGAGATAATGGAGGGGATGTCAACGCCGGAGCACGCCAGGTCAGAGACAATTTCACAATAATCCCGCTACAATGTCCGACTCTCACTACCACCAATTATGCCATATGGGCAGTGAAATTAAAGGCGATCTTCAAGGTTCACGGACTTTGGGAGGTAGTAGAACCGGCGGAGGGAGCGGCTGTTGATGCCAAGAAGAACGCAGCTGCTATTGCATACCTATATTAGGCTCTACCTGAAGATTTGATCCTGCAGATTGCAAATTTGGAATCAGCGAAGGAAGTATGGGAGTCAATTGCAACCAGGCATGTAGGAGTGGATAGAGTGAAGAAGGCTCGTCTACAAACTCTGAAAAGTGAGTATGAGGCTCTGCACATGAAGGAGAGTGAGACAGTTGATGAATTTGCAGGCAGGCTAAGTGCCATTGCAACTAGATCTTCCAATCTTGGATCAAAGATTGAAGAAGGCACCCTTGTGAGGAAATTGCTAGATTCTGTCCCTGAGAGATTCATACATATAGTAGCATCAATAGAGCAGTTTATTGATCTAGATACTATGGTGTTTCAAGAGGCAGTGGGAAGATTGAAGGCATTTGAGGAAAGGACAGGGATGAAGAAGAAGGCTGCCACAGCAGGTAGGGAGGAGCAGTTGCTTCTAACTTATTCTGAGTGGCGGGCCAAGAAGAAAGATACAAGGGGAAAGGGGAAGTTTGATAGGAGTCAGAAGAGTTCAAGAAGTGATGAGAGATCAAAATACTCTCAAAAGGAGAAAGAGAGTGATAGAAGTGGGAAAGGACAGAAGACATCTCAGAAGTTTAAGAAGGATAAATCAAGGATAAAGTGCTTTAAATGTGATCAAATGGGTCACTATGCCAGTGAGTGTACCAGATTGAAAACAGCAGAACAGGAGGCCAACTTAACACATGTGGAGGAAGAGGAGCCCACTTTGTTGATGATTTCAGAAGATGTCTCAAACAAGGAAGTTATCTTCTTGAATGAAGCCAATATTGTACCTGCAAGATATGAAGACAGGGAGGCAAAAGGTATGTGGTATCTTGACAATGGAGCTTCTAACCACATGACAGGTAACATCTCCTATTTTTCATCTCTTGATAGAAATGTGACAGGAAAAGTTAGTTTTGGAGATGGGTCAAGTGTTAAGATAGGAGGCAGAGGTTCTATAATATTAGAAGACAAAATGCAGGATCAAAGACTCCTAACTAGTGTCTATTATATACCTCATTTGACTAGCAATATACTAAGCCTAGGACATGTGACAGAAGTAGGGTGTGAGGTTAGAATGAGGGACAACTATTTGTGGTTATATGACAGTAAAGGAGCACTGTTATTAAAGGTTCAAAAAGCCCCTAATAGACTCTATAAGGCAAGTTTAAGAATTGGTTCAGCATGTTGCTTCCTGGCTAGTATGAATGAGAGTTCTTGGTTATGGCATGGTAGACTTGGACACATTAACTTCCAGTCTCTAGAGGAAATGTCTAAGAAAGGAATGGTTATAGGATTACCAGAAGTTAGGCATAATGAGAGATTGTGTGAAGCTTGCCTTGCAGGGAAACATACTAGATGTAGTTTTCCTAAGGAATCGACCTTTAGAGCTAAATTACCTCTAGAGTTAGTTTCAATTGATTTGTGTGGGCCTATTACACCAGAGACTAGAGCAGGAAACAAGTACTTCATGTTGGTTGTAGATGATCATAGTAGGTTTATGTGGGTATATTTCCTGCAGACCAAAGATCAAGCTTTTGATGTGTTTAAGTCATATAGGAGTGAAGTTGAGAGTAGGTATGGACATAAGATCAAAACCCTGAGGTCAGATAGGGGGGGGTGAGTTCACCTCTATTTTATTCAATGACTATTGCAGGGAAACAGGTATAGCCAGGCAGCTTACAGCACCATATTCTCCACAACAGAATGGTTGTGTTGAAAGGAGGAACAGGACTGTTATGAACATGACAAGAAGTATCATGAAGGCAATGAAGGTTCCAGATTACCTGTGGGCAGAGGCTGTGAGACATGCTGTATATATTCTCAACAGAGTCACAACTAAGGCTTTAAAGGATTCTACACCATATGAAGTGATGAAGGGCAGGAAGCCAAACTTGGCACATCTGAAGGTATTTGGATGTGTAGGCTATGTGAAGAATACACAACCAGGATTGAAAAAACTTGATGACAGAAGTGAAGCTATGGTATATTTGGGAGTTGAGGAAGGAACCAAGGCTAATAGAATGTATCATGTTAGTAAGAGAAGAATAGTTGTCAGCAGGGATGTGAAATTTGAAGAGTCAAAGTGTTGGGATTGGAATGAACAGCAGCCAGGTATGAGTTTGAATAATGTGAATATGTTTGATTCTAACTTGGTTGCAGGATTGGATGGAACATGGTTGGAATCAGATGATGATTATGTCAATGAAGATCTAGAGGATAGATATGAGGAGTTACTGGAGTCAGATGATGAAGCCCCTCCTGCAGGGCAAATGGGAGACATGCCAACATGTCACTCAGGCCAATCAAGTTCAAACCAAGCGTCTACTTCAACTGGCAGTGGTTCTGAGCAACCACATTCAAGGAGGTCAGGTAGAACTATAAACCTTCCTTTAAGACTAAATGATTATGTCCTGGATGGTAGGTCAAGGAGAGCTAGGCAGCAGGTTGATGAACAGGAGCAAGTGGCATTGCTGATAGCTGAAGATGACACCCCTATGAACTTTCAAGAAGCAAATAAGCATGAGAAGTGGAGGAAGGCTATGCAGGAGGAAATTGATGCTATAGAGAGGAATAAGACTTGGGTCTTGGTGGAACCACCAGGAAAGTGTCATCCCATAGGTTTGAAGTGGCTATACAAAGTGAAGAAAGATGCACATGGAAATGTTATAAAATACAAGGCAAGGCTGGTTGCAAAGGGATATGTCCAACAGCATGGGATAGATTATGAAGAAGCATTTGCACCAGTTGCAAGAATAGAAACTATAAGGTTGATCCTAGCTTACTCAGCAAAGATGGGTTGGAAGGTGCATCATTTAGATGTAAAGGCAGCTTTCTTGCATGGAGAGTTGCAGGAGACTGTTTATGTCAAACAACCAGAGGGCTGCATAAAGAATGGAGCTGAGCATAAGGTGTACAGGCTAGTGAAAGCCCTATATGGATTGAAGCAGGCTCCAAGAGCTTGGAATATCAGGCTAAACGGAGTATTGAAAGAGCTTGGTTTTAGCAGGTGCCCATATGAACAAGCAGTGTATATCAGAAATCAACAAGGAGTTAGATTACTTGTTGCTGTTTATGTTGATGATTTGCTAGTAACTGGGAGTAGCAAGCAGGAGATAAGCAGGTTTAAAGATCAAATGGAGGGAAAATTTGAAATGACTGACTTAGGAGAGTTGTGCTATTACCTGGGTATAGAGGTAGTTCAGAAGGAAGAGGGGATCTACCTTATGCAAAAGGCATATGCTGAGAAGCTAATTAAGTTGGCAGGCATGGAAGGGTGTAATGATACTAAGATACCTATGGATCTAGGTTTGAGATTAACAAAAGAAGAGGGTGGAGTGGATGTGGAAGCAACAGCTTATAGAAGGTTAATTGGGTCACTAAGGTATCTAACACATACAAGGCCTGACATTAGTTATGTTGTGGGAATTGTAAGTAGGTACATGCAGCAACCCAAAGAGAGTCATTTAAAGGCAGTAAAACAACTTATAAGGTACATCAAAGGCACAATGAATCATGGGCTATTATATAAGAAGGTAGCAGGAGGAGGTCTGATTGGTTACTCAGACAGTAATCACAACATGGGCAGTGAAGATGGTAGGAGCACTGCAGGTTATGTGTTTTACTATAATGATTCATTGATATCCTGGCAGTCACATAAGCAAAGAACTATAGCTTTGTCTAGTTGTGAGGCTGAGTACATGGCTGCAAATGCTGCAACTTGCCAGGCCATTTGGTTAAGAAGGCTATTAAAAGAATTAACTGGGAAAGAGCAAGAGGCAGTAAAGTTGTATGTTGATAATAGGTCAGCTTTAGCTCTTGCAAAGAATCCAGTATTTCATCAGAGGTCGAAGCACATACATTTGAGATTTCACTTTATTAGAGAGTGTGTTGAAAGTGGATTAATTGAAGTGGAATTTGTATGCAGTGAGTTGCAGAAAGCAGATATATTGACTAAAGCTTTACCAAGAGTTAAATTTGCTGAAATGAAACAGATGTTGGGATTAACAGAATACTGTGAAGCATAACTTGTGCTTCTAACTCAAAATATGATGATAATTTGGCACATCAATGTAATCAAGTTCATTGAACCGCTGTTGCATGATGCTTAATGCTGGGTTGTTGTTGTATTTGGGTTAAATGAGAGAAAGGAGAGATGGAAGCCTATATTTGAATTAGGGGGGTGATTGAAATAAGTTTTGGGTAGAAATTGTAATTCGGCATATAGTTAAAGGGTGTTTAGTGTAATTTTTCTTTAAAAATTTGTTATTAGTCGTTAATCATGTTTAGCTTAAATAGGTTAAGTTGAGTCGTTGTAACAGATCGAGATCACCATCGTTCAATAACATTTTCTCTCTGATTTCTCTCTCAATTCTTGTTTGAAGTTCTTGGTGCTTGATTTTACTTCTTGTTTATTGCAATTAATTTCCTTATTATGATGGTTAAGTTGTGATCAAAATATGAAAATATAAATACAACGATTTTTGCTACCATAATATTGTGTTTTACAAACATAACTAAATCCCTATTATTATTTAATAATTACAAAATTTTATTATTCACCTACATAACTTCATAATTTCTTTCGTTATGCATTACTTGCTACCAATATTTACGGTGTTTTATACAGCTAACTGAAGAGATATGGATATCCAGATCGGTACCTGGTACGCGCAAGAATAAAACCGGGTCAAAAGGTCTCCACGTGATCGGCATTCTTTCTATTTCTATTATGTGGTGACCTACTAAAATGGTGACACGTGTCCACATGAAAGCGAATGAACCAGGAGAGCCAATCAGAGAAGAAGCGTTACTTTCATTCAGTTAGTGACGTCACTATGAGGATCATTCCCTTTTTAGCAATATAAATATAAAAGTTGTAAACTCTAAATGTACTTTCACTGAAGATCACTAATACTCACAGTTTTACTTATCTTCAATAACAAAACTATATTAAATCTCTTTGTTTATTTAGGTGCTATTTTAATTTTTTTGATTTTTCTTTACTTTTCCTAAGGCCATCCGTAGTGGGGCTCCATGGGGGCTCCATGTTAAATATAACGCCCCTCATGGAGCCCCTTCCCACCCCCTTGGGCGCCATCTTAGAAGATGGGATCACCGGCGCCATGTTAATAACGCCTCCCCCCTCCTTCTTGATTGGTTGAATTTTTTTTATTTTTTTTTTATTGGATATATTTAATTGAATGGGTTTTTTAAATAATAATTGGGTAATAATTAGAGGGGCGTTATAAATTGGTTACCACTACACCACTTTAGTCATGGAGCCCCTCTTGATGACGTGGACGCCACATGGCGCATAACGCCCACAAGAGGCTCCATCCACTACGGATAGCCTAATAGTGAAATCAAGATTTCTATGAAAATGAGTTAGGATCATGTATTTGTCATTTATGATTATATTATAACAAGCTGGTGACATGTCCGGGCGTTGTGACGGGCAACCATATAAGTAAAAATAAAAATATGTTCGAGATTATTACAATGAAAAAATATCTAATAGAGAGGCTTAAAATCCAGTTAAATCCGTGTGAAATCCTTTTTTTTCTTTTGAATCCAGTAAACAAAGCCAAAAACTGGAAACTCCACAGACAACCAAACAGGCAAATACGAAATTAAACATGGACCTGCTTCCTTCCCACGCCACAAACAACCAAACATACAAATAAACCAAACTAAACATTAAACCACTTTCTTTCAAGATTCTGATAACTTAACAAATCCAAAAAATTACATTAAATGTATAATTTGTTAAAATTATCTATCTATATCTTTAATCTTTATCTTTAATCCTAATAAAACACTAAAATGATGCCACATGTCTTATTTCTAAGATGTCCACATAAGCCTTGCCACGTGTCAAAACCACATTCAAGCATCAATTTATTAGATTATCAATTAAATATAATTACCAATTTTACTAAAGCTAAATTTCCATTTAAAAAAAGTTAGACAAACTTAATGTGAATTTGATAAATTTACTCAACAATTTCATTATTTTAAAAAAAACTAATCAACAATTTGTCAAACATAATAAATTTCATTATTTTAACCGTGTTTTTTTTTATATGTATCTAATATAATGAACTCAACCCGTGTAATACACGGGTTACTAACCTAGTAATATATATATGAAAAGATTGAATGCCACATGGCATCACCACAAGAATTCTTTTTTTCATTTTCCCGCTCAAATGGTTTGCCTTATATTTTTTTAATTGGTTTGAATAATTGACAAAATCATTAACTATTTTTTTAACAAAGTAATTGACATTAAATGCATATCTAATATCCTAATTTAAAAACTGAAATTAATTGAAATTGATTCATAATAAATGAGGATATGAATTTTTTTTTTCAAATTTATAACTTTTTATATTGTCGAATTTTAATTTTTTTTCTTTAATTCTAAATCTAATTATCGAATTACATTTTTATAACATGTTAAATTTTGTATTCGTTTTTTAAAACCGTCCGTGCGTCGCACGGGTATCAAAAACTATATTAAATATATATATACTTTTTAAATATTCCAAGCTCAGAGAGAGCAGACCTTGAAAGGTGGCACTGTAACCATGTTGGTCCTTGCTATTTTACCTTCCATATTTTAATTAAATCGGTACATACAAATTTCTCATCTGAAAATTACCGGCGGGTTTAATCATCATGTATTATTAATCTTCTGTTTGGGAGTCTTTAATTCTTCTGAAAGTTTGAATCACATTCAGAAGGGTTGGGCCGTGTGTGTTAGTACTTAGTAAAGAGTCATAATGTGTAATTTTAGATCCAAAACTAATCGATTGTTTGGGAGAATATGAAACCTCAAACATAAAGCTTATCAAATTTAAATTTAAGAAGCAAAATACTCAAATTGTCTCATGAACATGTCAACAACCCGAATTAATTAAGTATAAATGAAACCTCAAACATAAAACATGTACGACTCAGAGTAAATTATCATCACAACCACAACCACTCATAATAACCACTCATAATGTAAATCGACTACAAACAGTAATGAACAGTTCCTATGCGATTGACCAACAAGTTTATAATTGTAATATTAATAAACATGACAAAAATTTATAAATAGCGAAAGCATCACGAAATAGTCACTGCCAACGCCAAAGAACTCCCTTGAAGCGTCGCCTCCGATCCATCATCAAAAATCCATATAAAACGGATCAGATCCGGGTGACAAGGCTACGATATGAATAATCATGGCGCTAAAGAACCGAAAAAGAGGGCAATTGACGTCCGTACACTAAAAATTAACCAGAGTAAACAAAGTTCAACCGAAAATATCTAGCAACATAATATCATCATCGTAAAGGTTAAAATATGGTAAGAGGCTCAGATCTGGTCGAAGACTGTGAGAAACACGAAGTCTCTGCCTTGTCGCCGCCCAACCATCACAGCCATCGATGAGAGATAAAAGAATCAAAAGAAACATGTAGAAAGAGATCACACATCAACATCGCCATCCATACACTTGTACGGCTGAGAAATGCCCTAAAAGGAACAATAGCCATCATCTCACAGACTGACTTCTGAAAAATGTAAGATATAGTTCACCATTGACGATGACACGTTATGGTTCACCACCAAAAACGAACTTCTTCCTCGAATAAAAGAATATTGAAACATCACCAACTTTTGATATTCTTTTGCGAAATGTTTTCATTCCGCACACTGCCAATGCGATTATTGCTGAGCTTTACAGATCTTCAAGAGTAAACTGGAATAGATCAGCAGGAATGAGAATCTTGATGTCTTCTTGATTAGTTCTGAAGATGAAAACAATTCCACTTTCTCCATCAAAGCGCCATCTAGTGAAAGCTTGCAGTTTTGACTCGGAGTTGTTTTCAGGCACTTTGAATTGGATGACATTTTGAATAGACTTTGAAGCGTTTGGTCTTTTTTAATCAAAGTTTACATTCTTAGCAAGTTCTTAATTTATCTTTATGGCTTGCTTTCTTGCTAAGTTGGTTACTTTCTCCATTCCCTTTTGAGTATGATATTTCATGATGGGAAATCCAACATTAGTTTCATTTCTGACAAACTCTTGAACATTTCTAGCATACTCATTTGCATCTTGAATGTCCAGAGTGGAGAGTTGAGACATGTAAGATACGTTCAGAGTCCTCAGTTGGTTTATGTCTTAAAAAAATATTGAAATCCTCGTCTGCTTCTTCGGATAAAAAACAAATTTCTTTGAGCACCATGAGACTGGTCGCTTTAACTCTTGCATGGTTGCATGTACTTCTCCAAAATTATGAACTGTGCGAGAGGCCGCTCCATTCGTAGAGTCTAGAACCACTTGTTTTTCAGCTTCTTCTAGTGCTTGATTTACATGAACTTCAACATCTTCAGGAAGATGATTTAATCCTTAGGTTGACTCGCCTTTGGTGAAGTTGGTACAAATAGGTTAATGCATGGACAATCAACACTCACTACTGGCTTCTAATTCGTTCTTAGAGAGCAAATCTTCACCCTCTAACTCTTATGGAATGCACCCGAAGCTAGCCAAACAATTAGATAACATGCACTTAATCTTTCAATATAAATTAAGATGAGTGAACCACAAGATTCTTGATGGCTCCAACTCTTAGCTTTAGAGTTCCAAAGCAGTTCTAGGTCGGTCAGAGAGTGAAATAACCGAGAGAAGAGAGTCTGTTGTGCACAAATGAGAGAGTCAGGTGATTATTGTCATTATTTGTCAATACATGCAATACGATCGTATTACATTTTGGCGACATGACTGCATCGCGCGTAGAAAACACACGAGTTTAACTTGGCGGGTAGCGCACCCGACTCGTTGACCCACGGATCGATAAGGTCGTATGATCAATACACGGTACAGTCGTATCGTGCCTTTTTCAAAATTCCTTATCTTTTTCTTAATGGTCCATCTTACTCGTTCGGGCCGAGGTGTCACATCCCCCGCCCCCACCCCACCCCACCACCATATTGGGAATTTTGTCCCCGAAATTTAATTACCCTCACTAAATAGCTCAAGGTATTTCTTTTTAATATCTTCTTCGGGTTCCCAGGTGTATTCAGGACCGCGACAAGCCTTCCATTTTATCTTAACGATTGGGATGTGTTTTCTTCTTTATTTCTTACCCGTCTTTCAACGATCTCCGGTGGTTTCTCGATAAAATTTAGCCTGTCATCAACCTGCATTTCATCCAAAGGTACAACCATTGACTCGTTCCTTAAACATTTCTCCAGATTCGAGACGTAAAATACATCATGAACTTCACTAAGCTCCACTGCCAATTTCAATCAGTAGGACACAGCTCCGACCCATCGTTGGAGTAGCATAGCAATGGTAATATACCAAGATCGTCCAAAGACACAAGAGCTCTTAATACCGGACCTTCCACAAAATCTAGACAGATCCGAAATTTGGTAAATTTTGGTATATAGAATAAACATAAAATAAAGATAAAATTGTTTTGGTAACTTCAATCGAAGATAATATCACTTGGGTTGACTCGCCTTTGGTGAAGTTGGTAACCATATTACTTATAAACTTTCCAAAAGATTGTTTATAAATGTAGAAAGGACTCTTGGTCAGGTTACCCAATCATATGTTCCTCCCGTTGTTTGCCAGCAGGGATAACTCCCAAGAGGACCGTTTGTTGAAGAAAACAAATATAGCATGTAACCAATGTCGTTTACTCGTAGGACCTTATAGTCAATGTGTCGTTACACTCAGATACGTTGCTATGAACCAGCAAGGGAACAACCCACGCAACATATTATGTTATTGAGTAAAAATATTTTTAAGGTGTCGTTGTCATTTTCCTCTTATGCACCACTCTCGCGCGTACACAGGCATTCGTAACCAAAACCAAATCCACAAACGCACTGCTCTCGCGCGTACGAAGTGGCAATATAGTACCAACTCAAAGTCCCAAACCTGTACCTCTAAGCCGCTCCCGCGCGAATAACATGTTGTTTACATAGACATAACGACATGAATGTAATACCAACCATGAGGTTGAAGTGTTGTCAATACTCCCACCTTCAACCAATTGTCACTTACCGGTTAACATGCTTTGAGGGCACAAATAGTTCCTACTACACAAGGTCGCTTTTAAGAATCAATAATACACTATCAATATAAAGATTTAGACCCAAAGTCAAGGGTAGTTTATAAGTTCATTTTACCAACCCACTTGATGTTTGTTTCTTCTAAGTGAATATAAGTTTTAAATAAGCATGACTTTAATGATTTGCATCCTAAAACATATAAAGTTCATTGACAAACATAAACAAAGTTGAAAGATGTTGAAGTCTTATAGTCTTGCTTAGAAATTCTAAAAACTATAAGAAACGTGACTCTAAAACAGAATACTAGAGAGAAGAAGTAAGAGCAGAGCAAGAATTGAGCTAGTTGAAAGTGATGAGGAGGCTGGTATTTACATACCTGGATTGTATAAAAGGACACGACCCGTGTCTATGTGACACGCCCCGTGCCTGGTAGTAAATCTTGCAAATATTGCAAGTACAGCGACAAGGGGTGTGCCACTAACAAAACAGGGTGTGGGGTTAGAGGGGCACGTCGTGTGGCCAAACTTAGCACGGGGTGTGTTGTCAAAAAATGCCCGTCAGCTGCTAAAAGTCAACAACTTTGTCCTATCTGCAGGGGTACAACCCGTGTTAGTGATGCACAACCCGTGCCTTGACCCAAATTCTTGAGGTCTTCAAATTTTTATCTTTCTTGCATATTTGACTTCTCTTGTGATTTTGGTCCTAGATCAATCTGAAAAGTATATATAAAACAATTCTTAGTTGTTTTATACATGTATACCTTTGTGCACATCAAACCTATACAAAAAGACCTTGGAATATGATTAAACATGCTTCTAGAGAATGAATATGGGCAAGATTTATGATTAAACCTGCTTTCTAAAAAAACAAACACTTGTTGCAACGTCCTCAAATTATGTTGAAGTCGTTGCACTACATGAAACTTCTAGAGAATGAATATGGGCAATATTTATGACGCAACACATATTGACTTCATGTGGGCTAGAGAAAGAAGGATTTCCAACTCCGATCTATGAAGACAATGCAAATTGTGTTTCGTAGTGAAAGAAGGTCATATCAAAAGTGATAGAACAAAGCATATAGCGCCAAGATTCTTTTCATACACTCAAGAGCGTATTGAAGACAACCATGTCTAAATGAGATATATCCAATCTAACAACAGCTCAACAAATCTTCTCACTATAGCATCCCCTACATCGATTATCAAGAAACACATTCATAATATTAGAATGCGACATGTACAAACAATATGATGATTTACAAATGCCAGGTTGAGGGGAGAACTGCACTCTAATCTCCTTAGGTAAAAAAAGATTTCCACTGGGTTTTCTTTAGCAAGGTTTTTAATGAGACAATTTTTGAAAGTTGAACCCAAAGTGTGAAAGGTGTCATCCAAGACGGTGTTTTGTGAATATCTAAGAAAAATATTGAAGGACACCCTCTTCACTCAACATTTATTATGAAATTAATGAAGACTTTCCTTACACACAATATTGCATATTCTTACACTCAAGTATTAATTATATATGTCTTCCTGTCCTCTTCTTTTTAACGCCTAACATACACACCCATTTATACCAATCCCAAATTTTGAACTTAAGTCTCCATCAAAGAGGACATTATTCTTACCAGTAGCCTACAACCTAAATTACAAAGTTGTCTCCTAACTTTGTAGTATAAATACTACATCAATATAAACCTCTTGTATATCTCTTATTCTACTATTGTATATCTCTTCTTCTACTATTATCTCTAAAGTTACAAACCATTGTTCAATAATCATATTTTTTAAGTTCTTAAGTGGTGGTAGTCATATACAATTTAAAACTTTGATGAATAGTTACAATGTTTGTCTTTTCCTTTTTTTAATATTAGTTCAAGTGTTTTTACCTTTTTTTCTTTAGATTTTTATTTGTTTCTTCATCACGCTAAGACATTTTTTCTTTTTTATATTATAGTCCCCGTGATAACACTCAAACCTTCGAAAACTAGTTATATAACAATTATAATCTTCTAACAATCACGTCCCGCTTACAGTGTGCACATATAATGTATCAGTGGGGGCCCTAAGCATGTGCGAGAAGTGCAACGGAATATGGCCTATCATTTTAGGGGGCCCATGCCCCATATTCTTAAAATTTTCTCTATATATATTATAAACTATGAAAACTTGATCAATCAATTTGTTATAAAAATACTAAGGGCTATGCAAGATTTGTCGGTAACTACTTAGAATGTCATTTAAAATCATAATTTTCTTATGTCTATTGTTATAACTTATTTTTTGTCTTATTTAATAACTTTTTCTATTTACAATTTTATTTTTTAAATGGGACCCATTTTTTTAAGCTCGAACAGGGCCCATAAATTCTCAAGACCGACCCTGTAATGTATATATATGTGTGGGCTCTTGGGGGCAAAAGTGAAATTGCACTAATTTTAACGTTATTTTACTAATTTCGTGAAAATAACGTTAAAAGTGATGGACGGTTAATCATGTATCATGTGGTGGAGTTGATATCCGGAAGACAATGGGTACATGCACCAATCGGTCTTTCTCCTGATTTGCTGAGTGTTATGTGCTTTATGTCCAAGACTTGATGCAAAACTACGGAGACTGGGGTCTCACTGGAAGCATCATCGATTCATCTCTGTTCCTACTGGATAGAGATAAGGCTGTCTATATTTTACCCTACCTTAACTTTGTTATTGGTAAGATTTTCTGATATGATGATATGATGATGGAATCTTCTAACAATATTTATTTAAAACAATAAACTCAATAAATTGTTCAAAAGCCAAAAAAAATACAATTAGTTTATAATGATCCAACCAACAACCCTCAATTCTTTTTAACAAAAGTAAGCGTTGAGGAATCAAAATTCATTTGGTTCAAAGACTGAAGAAGAAGACGGCGAATCAGAGGTGGCCGATCGATGGCTCTTTCACGACTCCGACACCATCCGGTGATTTCTCGAGCGCCGTCGCTACTTAGGGCTCGCCTCCTTTCTTCCACCTCCAGATCCCTTTCCCGGTGATAATTCTTTACTTTTATCATTATTCGATCCATCTCAAACTTGTTCATACTTCTATTCGTACTTTCGATTCACACAGACGTGCTGTAATTTACTTAGATCATCTGGATTTTTTATGATCATCTTTGAAATTCGTAATCTCGTATCTAGTTTGTTAATAATGTGAGTTAGGATCCAAATGACGCTGAACGAATGATCTTAGTTTCATTGAATCACTCTAATGTAACTGGATTAACCTAATATATAAACATTATTACAAATTTTGAGGTGTGGAGCACACACTTGTACAAAACTATGTTTATATCTAGAACTTAGAACCTAGAGTCTGTCCAAAGGATATAGCCTTCAGGTTGGACGAATAAAAGGTTACCTGAAATAAGCTTCGGTAGTAACTTTGCTCATCGGTAGCAATTAGTTATTGGTAGGAATGTTGGTGATCAGTATTAGTAACTCTGTTACTACTTACCGGTTAAGTTTCTGCTGATTGGTAACTGCTGAAGTAACATATAAGTGCCTATCCATTGACAGTTATAAACGGCAAGTGACACCCTCACAAACAGTTGCAATGATTTATTGTTTTGGTTCCGGTTCCCCATGTATAAAAGACGATCTTTGGTCACAATTTGGTATGCTGTGTCGCTGTTACATAAGACTTATCTGATTGAACAGTTTCCGTATTCGGTTGAGAAATTCTCCGTCTTATCGGATTGAACATTCATGTGTACATACAAAATATTTCAATCTGAAAGAGTTATATATGATTAAGAGAATATCCAAGTCATACATGAAACTCAAAACCTAGACATCCTTGTTGTATGTTTAGTGAGAAACTGAGAATCAAGGTTTGTTGTATTGTCGGACTTGTTTAAAATTCATCTGAGACTGATGAAGTGCAGAATAATTAGTAGACCAGGGTAATTGGATTTGGACCTGTGATCAGCCAAGTGTTACCACCACGAAGGCACAAAGATAGGGTTTGAGGTTGTTCAGTGTGTTCTATACGTTTATATGCTAGTACAAATTCTGTTAATCTTGTAAGAAAACATGAGCTCATGTCTGTGATAGCATGTTAAGGGAATTGTTTCAATCGTCTCGCCACCTATTATCCCAATTTTTTTTTCTTCCCATTATTGTTTCCTAGTGCTGCTTGTGTAATTTATAAAGTGTTACTTTGTACAATGTCTCGTATAGTCTTTCTGAAAGCTGGGTGGATTTGAGATTATGGATCTAATACAACATTAGTTGGAAATAAAATAAAAACTTGCATAAATAAACCATTGATATTGTTGATGGTATTACTCATATAGGGCGGGCAATGAATGATGCATCCATGCTTTTGTTGCTTATTAAAGTACTTTTTGTGCAGTCATTCCAAGTTGCAGAATTTTATTGTTGAAGATGGTGGCACTTTGAGGTATAACCTTACTTGCTCTCATTACCTCTTTCAGCATACTTTTGTTGTTTGTGTCATTTTTATCAAAATTTTCATGTGTTGTAAGTGCATATTCTTGAATTGTTTACGTTATGTGCTTTTTATTATCAATAAAGTAGATCTAACTGGTTTGAATCTGCTATAGTTATGTCACAAAGAAAGTGGATGCCTAAAAATATACTGAATTCATGTGATCTGGGTAATAAAAGATCTCAGAAAACATGAGAGATTTATAAAGTAAAAGCCCAACTAAAGTCTTGCAATTAGATACCTATAATTAGTTTAGCAGCTAAGGTTGGCTCAACTTTCAAGGCATCATAACAAAGAATCCAAAGGCATCACTCCAGAGGGGGTTTTGATTTCTGAATGAAATCAGTTTTGTAAAATTTAAGACGGGTTTTCAACAAATGTTCCGAAATCCGAACCATAAATTATGCTTAAAGAAAGAAGCATAGACCCTACACTGTTCTGAACTTCCGTTATACAAAAATTTCATTTGCATTGAGTTCTAATCAGCTTCATAAAAAAATTGAAGAGCATCTCTTTCGTACCTAGTGATTCCATTAGGCTAGTCATCCATTTTTCCTTAATAATTTTCTGATAATGAGGTTTTCAGGCCCAGACCTTTCTTTTCATTCAATGGTGTCCGAATCCAATCTGAACGGAAGGTTAGTAATTAAAAATTAAAATTTTATTTTCCCTTTGACACCATCCATCTGCTGACGATGCTTGTTTGCTTACAGTTGCTGAGTGGTGTTAGATGTTACTCGTCAGGTATGAATCATTTTAGTTAAAATTTGCATTTCATACTGTCTGTCCCTTATAATATAAAATCATGGTGTGTGTATCGAAACTTTTCTATCTGCAGTTTGCGATTATTTATTTGCTTCTCTTATCTTCAAGGAAACTGAATGCCGGTTGGCAATTGTTTCTGAAAGTTGTGGTTGCAAACTTATAATGGGCTTTTAATATGCAGAACCTCCTGCACATATTGTTATTGGAATGCCAGCTCTATCACCTACAATGGTAAGATATTGCATGGACCTGATTTATTGTTTTATTTTTTTCCCTTCATAAATTTGCATACTTATGTGCTTTAATATAGATGCAAGGTAACATTGCAAAGTGGAGGAAGAAAGAAGGAGAAAAGGTCAGTTAGTTCAGAAGTTGTTACTCTCTTAAGAGATTCCTTTTTTGTATTTTAAATTCCACACATTGCAAATACAAAGTTGTATAGAAATTTAGAACTTGATTTTTTTTTTTGGTAATGACGGTTGATTATATTTATTTGGTTGCTTGTTTTGATCTATAGATAGAAGTGGGTGATATCATATGTGAAATTGAGACGGACAAAGCTACTCTTGAATTTGAAAGTCTTGAAGAAGGGTAATTCTATATTCTCTAGTATAGAATTGTTGTGTCATTGTGTGATATATTTATACTTCGATAGTGCTCCTGATCATTAGGAACTTTGGGATTTTTTCATAAAATATCAACATGTATTTTTATTTATCTATTTAGTCGTTGAACATCTTTTTGTATATCCGAGTCAGTAATAGATGGTTGTGTATGGTTTGGATCATTTAATTATTGGTAAAATTCACATTTTTATATTAATTTAATGTTCTTATACATAAGTCTTCTATTTTATATACAGATATAATTTTTTAATGCTGGTTTTTGCATACGAAATGACCAAATGGAACATAAAGTCATCTTATAATGACTAAAATGTACAAAAAAAGGCATGATGACTAAAAGTATGGACAAATGAAAAAATATGTTTGTATGTTATACAGAATAAAAATATTATTCTGACTTTCATGAATTTCATTCAACAACCCTTAAGTTTTGTTTTGTTTTCTTGAAATGATGTCACATGGACGATCACATGCAGGTTTTTGGCAAAGATATTGGTGCCAGACGGTGCAAAGGATGTGCCAGTTGGACAGCCTATTGCAATTACGGTAATGTTATTTCATATTATGATTTTGATCATCTTTTTTTTTTTTCATTTTCAGAAAACTATTTTACCTGCATCCAGTATAGAAATGCACACACATATCCGTCCTTGATTCCTCTGACCTAGAAATACCCTTCATTGTTGGTTTGCCTTCCACATAACCAAAGTTCTACTTTATGGGTTATAAGCTGATATATGTTGGTATTAATTGATGCACATACATTATTTATTCATATAATCGTTGTGTAATGTGTACATCTTTACTAGGTCGAGGACTTAAATGATATACAAAATATCCCTGAAAGTGTTCTTGGTGGGTCAGAGGTCAAAGACACCAAGGCAAACCAATCTGATGTAAAATCTGAAGAGACGATCCAAAAGTCAAGTTCAGAGAAAATTGATGCTTCTAAACTTCCTCCACATATTTTTATTGACATGCCAGCATTATCACCAACTATGGTAAGCTAACCCAACTAGAGTTGAGTTGATGTCAGATTGATCTCATTTTTCTTGCTAAATTTTTATGCATTTTATTTTTAATAAATCTGCAGGACCAGGGGAATATTGCCAGATGGAGGAAGAAGGAAGGTGACAAGGTTAGTTCTATGTAATGAAATTTGTATTCATTGACATTGAGGTTTGATCTCAAATTTACAAGACTAAATCATTTTTCTTGTTTTTATACTTCATGTGATAGATTGAGGTCGGCGATATTATATGCGAGATAGAGACAGATAAAGCTACACTTGAATTTGAGTGTCTTGAAGAAGGGTAAAATATCTTTTTTCACTGATTAAATGCTGAAATTAGTATATTTACCCTTTGTTAACCTCCTCGTCTGTGTAGATATCTTAGAGCTGAAGTAATTTTGACTTATCTTTATATGAATGGGTTAATTTTGGCAATTTTTCTATCTCTAACGATTCAAGTCGGCTAAACAAAATAAATATTTAGAAAGAAAAGGGTTAAAATAGGTCAAAGTCGCCCACACGGTATTTTTAACTTACATCTCTGTAAATTATGTTATGCACAAATTAGGTAAACATAGTTTTATAATCAGTTTTAACATGCTAATCATCTAGATAAAAGTTTAAGGAAGTGGTCATAAACTGGTTCAACTCAACCGGACCATTTTGGAGGGCACAAAATATAACCTGTTATTACCCAAATTTCCTGACCCGCCCATTTTCCAGCTCTAAACTATATAGAGACAGTTCATATCCAAATCTTCATCACATTATCATATTCTAAGTTAGGGTACCTATTATTGCCTGAAATCTTAGTGGAACACGTACTGCAGGTACCTAGCAAAGATACTGGCACCTGAGGGTTCAAAAGACGTTGCAGTTGGTCAAGCCATTGCCATAACAGTTAGTTTTCTGTGTTATAAAAGTGAAACGTTACTAATTATCTCATCATGAAGTCTTGAACAGTTGTGCCTTTTGTACCAATAGTTAAAGCAGTATAAGCCTTTTTCTTTTATTTCTTTTCAATTTACTAAAATGCAAAGAGGTCAATATAGTGGATGGGTTGGTCTAGCACTCTAGCCCATGGACACTTTTTTGTCTTTTCTTTCATGAAATTTTACAAGTAACTGATGTTTTGAATATGAATGAAAAAAACACACTATTACAATGATGATATGATTTTGAAATAAAACAAGTCAGGATGTTTTAGGCATTTCAATATGATTCAGTTATTCAGCTCATTTCCGTTTTAACCATTTCTGGAGGTTTAAAACATTTTGACCTGTTAAGAGGCAGAGTTAGCGCGGTTTACCCTTAAGTTGATCGAAATGGCCACTTCTATCAAAATGTAATAATCATTAGGAACACATTACAACGGTTGTTACTATTTTGCAAGGTTGAGGATCCAGCTGATGTGGAGACAGTGAAATCAAACATTAGTGGTAATTTAGCAGCTAAGGAGGCAAAACCAGCTCAGAATGCTACCCATGACAAAGAAGTGAAAGTACAAAAATCCAGCTTTTCTAGAATCAGTCCATCTGCAAAGTTACTAGTTGCACAACATAAGTTAGATGCTTCATCAATATCGGCATCTGGTCCACGTGGCACTCTTTTGAAATCTGATGTTTTATCTGCAATAAAGTCTGGCACAGCTGCGGTAAAAAGTTCATCGTCTGAACTTAAAACACCCCCATCAAAAAGTCAACCCCAGACACATACTTCTTTATCAGTATCATCAGAGGTTCAACAGTTGGATTCATATGTAGATATCCCAAATAGCCAAATCCGCAAGGTATATGTTCCTATTTCTCATTCTGGTCTTAAAATGTGCCTTTTACAAATTAAATTTAGAATTCATAATGGTGAATTCATCTGTTATGGTTTAAAATGTAGGCGCCAATCATTCCTAATGGCAAAATGTAAAGATTTTTACATTTGCTTTATGCAAGATTCTACTTAATTTGCTTTATACAAGTTTGTGTTGTAAGCTTTGTACTTGCTTTGCAGGTGATTGCAAGAAGGTTGCTGGAATCAAAACAGAACATTCCTCATTTATATTTAACCACAGGTCTTAAAAGTTTCTATACAGTGAGCTTTAAAACAGCAACATATTTGTGATTATTTTTTTTAAATGATTTTTGACAGATGTTATACTGGATCCTCTTCTATCTTTTAGAAAGGAGCTTAAAGGTACGATCCAAATCCGTTCTATCTTAAAGTTACCTTTACTAGCATCTGAGACGCCGAGTAAAGCACTATTTTTCTTCCTGTGCAGAAAAGTTTGGCGTCAAAGTGTCTGTAAATGACATTGTTATAAAAACTGTGGCAATTGCTTTAAGAAATGTTCCGAAAGCTAATGGTAAGTTTCTTCGATAGCTTGCATGTGTATACAGGCGGGTTGGGGGTAGTGGGTCAAAACTGTTTTGGATCAAATAATGGTAGTCATGGTGTGAAAATGGGCTGGGCTGGGCTAAGTCTATCCATAAACATTCCTTTTGTCCATTTTGTACCTTTTAAAAGTATTTAATGTGGTAAGCATCATTAATACACTAATAACAGAAAGAAATGAATAAAGTGATGTAGGACATTGTATGCATTAGAAATTTACTCTGGAATAGGGTTGTCGTTTTACCCGAAACCTGATTGCCGAACCCAACCCTAATTACACCAAACCCGATTGAGATGAAACCTGAAGAATTAGGACCCGATTAATATGGAACCCGACCTACATATTTGGTTTGGTAATTGAGTTAAATAATTTAGAATCGGGTTAACACAAATAACGCGAATAAAGTATTTAAAAAAAAATCATATATCTGTGGACATATATATGAGCT
The DNA here is from genome assembly GCA_039602395.1 of Deinandra increscens subsp. villosa. Classification (NCBI taxonomy): domain Eukaryota; kingdom Viridiplantae; phylum Streptophyta; class Magnoliopsida; order Asterales; family Asteraceae; genus Deinandra; species Deinandra increscens. The sequence continues at coordinate 13,328,954 of JBCNJP010000007.1, read as the reverse complement.
CATATACACACATACACTATATTATTATAATACATTTGAGAAGGATGGAATTGCCTTTTTACATCAACTTTTAAGAGTTAAAGGGGGCAAAATTATCTTTTATGAATTTGACTACCTTTATTATTTTTAAATACAAAAAAGTAACTGAATAATAGAAATGTATTTATGTGAACAGTCAAAATTTTGTTAACTAAAACTTCAAAATCGTTTTTATATGATTCTATGTTGGTAAATCGTTAGTCTTTTTATTATTTATGTTATTAGTATAATGGGTCAAATATGTTATCTATGGGCCGGAGGCCAAGTCATTGGGTTGTATGTAAACGGGAACCCAACCCGTTAGAATAAAGAAGTCCAAACGATGTCTAGTTAAGTGGGTCGTTAGTTTTCTGTTAGGGACTGTTAGAACCGTTAGACGGTTATGACAGTTAGGAAGTTATTTCCTAACAGAGTTAGTAGTTCTGTTAAGTCAGTATCATATAAATAGGGGGCTGGATTTGTAAATCATATACGTTCTACAAGGAAAATTCAGTTTCCTATTTTACTCTCAAAAAATCTCTCGTACACATACACAGACGCACGTATACACAGTTTCATTCCAGATTTTCGATCATGCTTTCTAAATTGAAGGAACGTATGAAGAAGGCTGATCATGGTGATGATCAGCGACAGATTAACATTCTATATTTATTATATTTTATAAACTTTTATTAAACCTTCAAATCTATGGAATACTTCACTAATTAATTATTCAAACGCTTTACTAGTGTCTGTGTTAGTGTGTTGTGTTCACTGTCACATCACGCGAGCACCCTTCTAGTATATATGTATGTGTGTATATGCGTGTGTGATAATATATGTATGTGTGTGTCATATATATGGTTTCTCCGGAAGCAATATTTTCGTACGAAACGAATTGTATATGTGTCTCCAAGCTATTATGTCCTAATGGTGTGATTTTTTTTAACCTTTTTGCAATTGTGTCCATCGGATTCTTTTTGTTTTAAATAATATCTTGTCTTTTATCCCGAATAACCCAACCCGAACTAACCCATTCAAAAACCAAACAACCAGACCTAATTTGGGTCGGCAATTGGGTTGGATTTCTAACATAAAAGAAAAAAGACTGAATAACCCGAAAACACAACCCAATCAACACCCTTACTCTGGAAGGCTTTCATCCGGTTCAACTAATTTGACCCTTCCCTTTTTTTACTAAATTCCTTGATATTACCCATTTAACCCGTTCATATTACAGATATTTCTCTAATTATCATAATATCAATCCGCTACTACTTGTTATCTCATATCTAAGTGCTGATTGTTGATATGTAAATACATGACAGGTTTTTGGGATGACAATAAAGGGGAAATTATATTAAGTGATTCTGTTGATATATCAATTGCAGTCGCTACTGAGAAGGTATTAGTTTTATTTACATGTTAATTTCTTGGTGATTGCTAGGGTTTTTCATCTTTTTTCCCCCAAATTGTAGGGATTGATGACTCCAATTGTGAAAAATGCTGATCAGAAATCCATATCCTCGATTTCCTTGGAGGTACTATTCACGATCTTATTGTTTTTTAGTTTGATACTATCCGCGTCATTTATGGAAGTTATTTAACCATTTGTCAAATGTACAATCATCCTTTCAATTAAAAAAAACGATCTACACCTAAACCAATCACTTCAATATATTTGGGATGATGATGGACATATAGGTGATTGTTAACTTGGAAATGTTCCAAAAATGAAAAAAAAAAATGAAAATTTTGCACTTTTCTTGGGAAATTCCAAAGTGGAACATTTTGCCTCATTTTCAAAACAAGTCTCCCTTATACGCTGTGGTTTAGACGATCCAAGCCCGAGCTCACTTAAGCTCGAGTTGGGCTCGTTTAACTTACGTTAGTTAGAGTTCGGCACGGGCTACACTCATTTATTATTTATTAATGATTTAATTATTATTTATATATATATTTATTATTAAAATAGTTATCTATAATATAACATATATTATTTAGTTACTTTTTTCAAAATCTATATATATTAAAAATATTATGTAAAAATGTATTTGTTATAATAAATAGAAGTTATATAAAAAAAAGGCCCGTTGATGCTCACTAGCCTTCTCAAGCTCGGGCTCGGGCTTGTTCATTAAATGAGCTCCAATACGGGCTCAAGCTTGTTTAAGCTAGGCTCGATTGGAGCTTTTAATGAGCTGGTCTCGAGTGGAGTAGCTCATGTTCCGAGGCGCTTTTTAAAAAACCGCTACTTATATGTCGATTACTTGAAGATCAAGGAACTTGCTGAAAAGGCACGAGCAGGGAAGCTTACACCAAACGAGTTCCAAGGTGGCACTTTTAGGTGAGTCTCTTTTTCTGTTTATTTATGAATCATTAAGTTTTGATATTAACTTTGCCCTCAAGTTTATCTTTCTATGATCCGTTCTTGTGCAGTATATCAAATTTGGGTATGTTTCCGGTAGATCAATTTTGTGCAATTATAAATCCACCTCAGGTTAAGCCTCTATTTCAGTCCCATAACTTCTTGATTATTAGATTAACCATCAAATTAAATCTGTTTATCAGAAAACATGATAAGTTGTTTCATGAATGCAGTCGGGAATTCTTGCGGTTGGTAGGGGCAACATGGTGGTTGAACCTGTGATTGGTGAAGATGGTAAACCATCAGTAACTTCTTTAATATGCTATTTCAGTACATACTTGTTAAAGCTGGTGATTTATTGAACTTATGTTTACTCACCAGGAATTGAAAAACCTTCTGTTGTCACAAAAATGAATGTAACGTTATCTGCTGATCATCGTGTTTTTGATGGAGAAGTTGCAGGTATGTGATCTGCATTAATTATATATATAGGTGGCAATTTCGATCTTTTTACTTGTAAACTGATTGATTTTGGTTGTGCTTATACTTATATTTATGTATAAGTTGGCTGATTTGGGTTGAAAGAAACAAGTTAGATAAAAGGAAAAGCGGTCAGACAAGTTGAAAGCTGACCAAAGTCTATTTTTAATGCATATAACCAACCTATTAAATTGCTTTATTCAAAAATTTGGTTTATTTAATTAACACTGTCGTTTTTTCTAAAACTTGAGAATTGGACAAAAGAGTGTAGGGCGGGTCAACCTAATCTTAACCCATTTCAGCCTGTTGCTCAAAATGCCATCTTTAGTTAATATTAGTTTATATAAACTTCACAGCTCAGTGACTCACAAATCAAGACTTTTCAACAAAATCACATTCCATTAACTTTTTTTTTTTAATTTTTGCAGGCGATTTCCTTGGAGCTTTGAAATCAAACTTCAGTGATATACGAAGACTACTGATCTAGTAAAAGCTAGGCATCGGCGGGTGTGATTCTTTTGATAAATTCAACTTCAATTTTTCAATCTACAAGCAAAAAAGTCTCGTTGTGTGATTCTTTTGATAAATGCAACTTGAATTTCCAGTCTGCAAGCAAAAACGTCTCGAGGCACTGAGCTTATTTGCAGTTTGTACATTTTTTCTTATTTTCAATTCCGATTTCCATGGCTAGAGTTTTGCTTGATTTTATCAGCCTATTTTTTTTTCTAAAGAAAAGGACATTCAGGCTGCTATGCAAAATGACTGACTGGTAATAATGAGGCCTAATTGTTAGTTTTGATAGGTATAGAGTGTTGCATCTTTGTAAAAAGAAACAATGTACAAGAAGAAAACCAACAGGTGGGAAGGATTCCTTGTGCCTTTTTGTAATAAACTGCTTCCTTGGTTGATGCACTGACACCCTTATCTACTTCAAACTGCTACGAATTATAGACAGTTGTGTGTCGAATTGAGTTACCGGGTCAAGTCAGGGTTACTGGCCAAAACTCTTTAATTCCATCATCTTTATGTTGTTATTAAGAAGTGACGTGTTTTGAAAAGTGCTTCTGAAAGTAAACACTTTTTACTTTGGAGTACTTGTTTGAAGTTATATGAGTTCGTCTACTAGGAGTATAGACTAATGAATTTTTATAGAACCAATATTCGTTAGCTGCTCATGAACCATTACATGTTATAATCAAATAACGCATGACATGTCATTGCTTGTGGGTTACTATTTTAGTATAGACTGATAAATTTCTTATTTTGTTTGTGTTTGAACTACTAAGAAGTGTTTTTACGAAACAAGTGCATCTTGGATGTGTACATCTTTGTCTCGGCTCGGTGTCTTTCAGTTATGGTTGCATGTTAGACTGCTTACCATGTGTTTGTAGTTAGTTTATGGTTTGTTTTACCGGTATAGTCCGTAGAAACATTTTCAAGTGGTTTTTTGATCTTAGTTTTATGCCTAGCTTAGAAAATCCAGGAGGTGATAGGTTAGGATATCTTAGTGTTCCTGTTACTTCATGTCATTACGGGTATTCATTAGGTTACTCGTTTCATCTTAGGGTGTTTGAGGTAGGAAAAATCCGAGAGGTGACTTACTTGTTCGAGTACTAGGATATTGTTGGAGAAATTTTGAGAGGTAATCTGACTAACCGGTGTGCGTATTACGGTCTCTATGTTTCCTCTTATATCATGCCCAAAAAACGATCTGGGGTCCATTAGGATTTCTATAGGTTGTTGTCTAAGATCATGGTTCCATCGCGGTTTTAATAGCCGAGAGAAGTTGATAGTTGCAATTAGGATTCATAGCCTAGGTACTACTTTCTCATTTCTGATTTCATTTATCTTTCTAGATGTCGGTGTCTGTCCTTTTAGATGTCTTTACTTTCTTAATTTAGTAGTTTCCAATTTTAGTAATTTCCCATTTTAAAACCAACACGTTCTTTTGTTTAGTTTAGTCACTTATCGAGTCTAGGTTTAGCTATTCCGGTGTCTTTGTGGGTTCGACATCTGGACTTCCTGTAGCTATACTAGTGTCTCTGTGGGTTCGACATCCGGACTTCCTGTAGCTATACTACATTTGATAGGTACATTTTTATGTCGATTGTGGTCTGGTTAGAGTTTTCTAAGGTTTTTAACTCGTTGTAAAACCTTTTTATCTTTGAGCGTGTTCGGTTTTTTAAAACACATAAAAAGAGACATAATGAGTATATGCCAAACAAAGAAATCATTATACTATTAAGTACTAGTAGAAAACCCGAGCAATGTTACGATAATGATAAATTACAGTGTGGTATTTTTTATATTCATAGGACATTTTTTATATTTGACTTACTTTTTTACATTACTTATATAAATGATTATAATTTATTATCATTAAATAAATTGTTTAATTTTTATTTTCAATTAAAACACAATCTTAATTCCTTGTTGAAATTTCTTCTTTAAAGGACTATTATACTCTCTTAATTTCGTTAGTCAAAGATCGTTGTAGGAAATAGGTTAAAAGTTGGGCTCGGTAGTAAACATTTTGTTACTTGAGATCAATGCTTGCCAAATGATTAAACTTGAGATTATTTAAATCCAATTTGCCTTCTTTTTAAAGTGTTTCCTTGGTTTTACTTTTAGTTTCACAACATTGTCTTTACATATATAACTTTGTGTAATGTTCCATTTAACTAATGTTACATGGATTTATATCAAATATATAAAAGAGTTAGTGCCGGGTTAGCCGAAAATCAAAGTTTATCAGAAGTTTGGTCTAAAATTCCTAAAAAATTAGCCTTTTATGATTATACCGGAAATAGTCCGGCAAAAGGGGGATTATTCAGGGCGGGCTCAATGGATAACAGGGATGGAATAACGGTTGGCTGGTTAGGACATCCTATCTTTAGAGATAAAGAAGGCTGTGAATTTTTTGTACGTCATATGCCTACCTTTTTTTGAAACATTTCCGGTCATTTTAGTAGACGGAGATGGGATTGTTAGAGTTGATGTTCCTTTTCGAAGGGCAGAATCTAAGTATAGTGTCGAACAAGTAGGTGTAACTGTTGAGTTCTATGAAAACAAACCCATGTTTTTGTTTTTAACGTTGTATTTTTCACAATCGAATTCACTGCAAGACGCAACAACAGTTATCATGTCCTTTTGATGATTACACAAATATAAGAAAATATTACGAATAATACAAAACGGACATGCACAACATCTAGTTAGAAAATAAATCTCATCATTAACGTAATTAAATTAGTCCAAAAACATGATTAATAATGCAAATCGCAAAGTCCTAAAATGCAATATGTTAAAAGATCGGGGGTATAACGGTATACGACTCGAATTACTTTTGAAGAAATCTGTTTAAAACCCTATTGGCATTTACGTAATTCTTGCTAAGTTTGGGGTTAGGTTAGTAAAAGTGAACGTTATAAATCAGAGCCTTGGTGTAACCCTCAAAACCCTAGCAACGAATTACTCGTTTGTGAGAGGAGCGGCGGCGAAAATGGTGAAGTTTCTGAAACCTAACAAGGCGGTGGTGGTTCTCAACGGCCGATTCGCCGGCCGGAAAGCGGTGATCATCAGGCAATTCGACGAAGGAACTCGTGACCGTCCCTATGGCCACTGCCTCGTCGCCGGAATCTCCAAGTACCCGAAGAAGGTGATCCGAAAGGATTCAGCGAAGAAGACGGCGAAGAAGTCGCGCGTGAAGGCATTCATCAAGCTCGTGAACTACAATCACATCATGCCGACTAGGTACACGCTTGACGTAGATCTGAAGGATGTCGTTACGGTTGATGCGCTCCAGTCTCGTGATAAGAAGGTGACCGCGTGTAAGGAGACGAAAGCTCGTTTCGAGGAGCGGTTCAAATCTGGAAAGAACCGTTGGTTCTTCTCGAAGCTCCGGTTCTGAAGAGAGATAAGTTGTTTTACGATTCGGTTTTTTGCGTTTGATTTCATAATTTTCATTTGATGAACGATATTGCTAGACTCGTTTTGATCTTAATGCATTTTCAATTTTCAATTTCAATCAGCATCGTTAACCTGCAGTTTTCAGTATCGAATTCGTGTATTTTGATCTTAATTTGCTGCAACGGTTTTGGATTTGTGTTTTTAGTTATTAGTTATTAATTGAGCTTAATCAACTATAATAGATCTGTTAGCGTTTGGTAACCGCTGGTTCTTCTCGAAGCTCCGGTTCTGAAGAGAGATAAGTTGTTTTACGATTCGGTTTTTTGCGTCTGATTTCATAATTTTCATTTGATGAACGATATTGCTAGACTCGTTTTGATCCTAATGCATTTTCAATTTCAATCAGCATCGTTAACCTGCAAGTTTCACTGTTTCAGTATCGAATTCGTGTATTTTGATCTTAATTTGCTGCATCGGTTTTGGATTTGTGTTTTTAGTTATTAATTGAGCTTAATCAACTATAATAGATCTGTTAGCGTTTGGTATCTTGAATGAATAACCGTTGGTTCTTCTCGAAGCTCCGGTTCTGAAGAGAGATAAGTTGTTTTACGATTCGGTTTTTTGCGTTTGATTTCATAATTTTCATTTGATGAACGTATATTGCTAGACTCGTTTTGATCCTAATGCATTTTCAATTTCAATCAGCATCATTAACCTGCAAGTTTCACTGTTTCAGTATCGAATTCGTGTATTTTTTATCTTAATTTGCTGCATCGGTTTTGGATTTGTGTTTAGTTAGTTATTAATTAGTTATTAATTGAGCTTAATCAAATATAATAGATCTGTTAACGTTTGGTATCTTGAATGAATAACCGATAATTGATTAACTATTAAACTGGTACAAAAAAGTAGTATGGTTATAAAATGGAAATCTATTTACAGATGATATGCTTTGATGAATTAGTTAGTTTTCAATATGGTGTAAGATTCAACTTGAAAATTGAGGTTAACATCACAAATACTGTTGTAATAGGAACGTGGCAAGTGGTAATCACAATATATAACTAGTGGCTTATAATGGTTCTCAAAACCATTATACTAGTGGCTTATAATGGTTCTCAAAACTATTTATAATGGTTCTTAAAACCATTTGGTTAGAATGGTTCTCAAAACCATTTGATTCTTAGATAATCCTCTCCCTACATAGTTAATAAATAGCACAGTGTGTTCAAATGAGAAAATGAAATATTTATAATGGTTCTTAAAATGGTTCTCAAAACCATTATACTAGTTGCTTATAATGGTTCTCAAAACTATTTATAATGGTTCTTAAAACCATTTGGTTAGAATGGTTCTCAAAACCATTTGATTCTTAGATAATCCTCTCCCTACATGGTTAATAAATAGCAGTGTATTCAAATGAGAAAATGAAATATTTGGTGAACTCTAAACGTAATTGACAAAAACAGCACTATATAAAGGTATAAATTTGTGATTTCTTTTAATGCAACAGCTTTATTTGATTCCGTTGAGCAACTTTTTTCACATTGCCAAGAAAATGTATAACTATATCATTGTTTATTACGAGATTAGTGTTCATTTTGAGACTTGATCTATAAGCCAGATAATATATATACCCACCCAACTTACACAATTTTTGGGAGCTTATGAGATGGCCTCTATAAATCGGGGTTAACCTCTTCACTTCAAGATCAACTCATTTGGAGTGGAAAGAACCATCGCTAAGGATGTGGCCTTGTGTTGTTGAATCATCACGTTGCCAAAAAAAACAACTTCATGTTGTTTTGAGGCGAGGAATGTAAAACAAGACGAGTAAGGCTTAGCTGAAGCTCGAAACTAAACGAGTCAGCTTAGCTCAACTTGTTTTTTTCTTAGCGAGCTGAAAATTTGATTTCGAGTTCGTCTCATAAAGCTTGTAACTCTCTGAGCCAACTTGTTTTAAAAAAAATACATCAATTAATAATTAACTAGTGAACCGCCACGTATAAATAAACAAATTATTGAATATTTTTTTCTTTATCTAATTTATAGAGATGTAAGAGAAGTGATTTACATAAGTGAGTTAATGTGGGATGTCTATACAAATACTAACAATGCTTTGGTTTATCTTTGCTAACTATTTGGGACAAACACGTACTTTTGCACATCCATTTGTTGTTTTCAAAACATGAGAGAATCATTGTTCTTCGTATCTAAAAATTAGCGATTACTGTCTAAACAACAAGGATGATAGTGAATTTACATAGAAGCAACAAGGTTGCTTTACATGTAATGATCAAATCCGAAGGTTGGTAGTTTTGGCATTTTGTTACAAATTGAATCGTATTGTGCAAGTCTATTGGTAATAAATTTTGAATGAGCCTTTTTCGAGTTTTTTTGCGAGCAAGTTACGAGCCTCGAGCTTTTTGAAAAACCCTAATTGAGGCACCATAACTACTCCATGTAGTTAAGCCCGGTTCCAACCACTTCTTCCCTGTTACACCCCAACCGACGGCGGAATACGTCGGGTAGCGATGATTGTTCAGATGCACACAACGCTAAAACAAATGTTGTGATATTCTTAATCAACCCATTTCATTATATTCGAATAATACATAATCCAAATATAATTCAAGGAATTAAACAACATAATGATCCATTTGATAATTAAGGTCTCAACTAGGTTCACATGCGTACTAAGTGTCATCAACAAGATCTTTATCATGAAACAACATATCCTGCAACATGTACAACATAAGGTCAACTATGAATAGTTGGTGAGTAAACATAGGTTTAGTATACTACAATAGATTAAAAGCATGCGATCCATGAGTTAAGTCCAAATACCGGTCAAGTCAGGTGGGTCGTCACACATATAGATCTATCATTGAAACCTCGACTTTTTACAATTAATGTCACACGAGGCCGTTCTAGAGGTTGTTCACAAACACAACAAACAAATCACAAAAGTTTATCATACTAGAGTAACACATAACGCTCAAAGATTACGCATGTAGTTTTAGAGTATAGATCATCGTTCAAGAGTTTGCGTACTGATACATGTTGCACCCCAAAACAATAAAGTAAAAATGGGTTATAAATGCTCACCTGATCCAAGAGATATGAAACAGACACGACACCACGAACGAGGCGATTAGACCCGAAGATAACCTTGACGACTAGATGAGATAGAGAAATTAAATGAATAAATAATTTAATATCACGACACAATGGAATCGACGACTTGGTGATTTGTTATAATGATAACGTACATTCATGATTTAGGACGTGGGTCATTCCTAATACTAGGACATGCAATGGTAATTAATTACTACATAAGCTCTCATTTCCATGATGTCCAAAAAATTATATATTTTCATACAATAATTTAGAGATAACTAGTGATCATAATTATTCCATAAATAATCTAAACATTTTTGCACAACATATTCTACGCCAAATGCCAATATATTCATTATAACATACATAACTTACACATATATACATTTGTTTTTATGATAAAAGTCTAATTAAATCCATTTGCATGCAAGATTTCATCAATGGTTATGATCTTATATCCAAATACCGGTCAAGTCAGATGGGTCGTCACACAGATAGATCTATCATTGAAACCCCGACTTTTTACAGTTATTGTCACACGAGGTCGTTCTAGAGGTTGTGTGACAACTGTAACTTCCCAAGTTAACTCCGTTAAGTTTTTCCGTTAATTCCATTAGTTCCGTTAGGCAATCTCCGTTAGTCACATTACAAGTAATAACTAATACTTAACTAGACCGCATACGTCCACGACCTTTGGTTGATCACCGAACCCGCCCATATGTGTTATATGATTTGTTACTTATTACTACTGTGTGAAGCCATGCAACATGCTTATTTAATTAATTGTGCAAATTATGTGATTTATCGAGAAATCGTGTTTATCTTACTTAGAATGTAAAATTGACCCCTTTCTTGGAGGCCAGCGAAACTACCTAGCGAAATTACAGTTTCGCCCGGTAGCTAATGCATGACCAGTTTCGCGTGGCTAGCGAAACTGCCAGCGAAACAGCCAGCGACACTGCCAGCGAAACTAGCACCAGATATATAGAAACCCCAAGCCAAACTTCTCATTTTTACTTGCACCTCTCAACACACACACACTTCTGCACTCTCTCCCTCTCGAGATTTCTGACCAGCAAGGAATCAGCACGAACCAAGGAGACCAGCCCCAAATCACCATCCATTTGAGCTTGGAGATCAACCGTGAGTCCCCAAGACCACTTCTTCTATATTCCTCTTTGTGCTTTACTTAATTAGATGACCAAATTTACATGCAATGGTGTATGCCTCTGTTAAAATGCTTAAGGATGCTAGACATAACATAAATTCTGTAACTTGCCATGACAATATGAAGATCCATGCTAATTAGGTTCCTTTATGTGAAAATGCGTTCTTGGTGATTTGATGACTAGAAACCATGTTTAAGGTGTTAAAATTGCTCCCATGATGTTGGTAAACGTTTAGGTATGCTAGATATCGAATTGCATGAGGTATAGAAGCTGTTAGAAAGATTTTTAGTCAAATTTACGGGTTTATTTAGCGACTAGCGAAACTGTGCCTTCATCAGGCGAAATTAGGTAGCGAAACTATGTATATCTTCATCCAGCGACACTATGTAGCGAAACTGTAGTGTCGCCGGGTAAACCAACCAGACCTGTCCGAACGAAATTACTGAGCGAAATTCCCTGAACGAAAGTTCAAACCAGTTTCGGGCGAAACTAGGCTAGCGAAACTGTGCCAACAGTTTCGAGCGAAACTAGCCTAGCGAAACTGTGTCATCGGGTATTGCCTAGCGAAAGTGCTGCCCGTGCACCCAGCGAAACTGTCTAGCGAAACTGCTAGCGAAATTGTGACCAGAATCCAAACTTGTACAATTTACTTGAATGATATGCCATGACTTGCATGCTTTATACTATGATAATACTTGCTTGGACTTCTGATGTATATGAACCCTTGTGTATGATCAACCATCGGTGTCGTGTGTCGTTATGTCGTGTCGTATTTTCCAACGTGCTAGTAGTTTTAAACACAACCTTACACCTAAGACCTTAATGTGATTATTAGGTCCTCGTTAACAATCATAACCGGATTTATTGAAGAGTAAGCCGAGCAACCTAAGGTGAGTTCATTTATATTATTGTTATGTCCGTTCAGGGACGATAACGCGCAAGTGGTTACATCCGGTAAGGATGGTGACCCAAACGGTAAGGTTTTCTTACTGGGTAAATTTCCGACATAATATCATATGTGACACTGAATTGAACTTATTTATTAAAAAGTCCTTACATTCGAGCCGTTAATATACAGTAGCGAGGTAATATTGAGTAGTACTACTGGGGATTGACACCCCCGCTCAGCGGTGCACAGGATGCACCCTCCCGACTGGCGGTCGGACTGAGACCAATGTTAGCCTACCCTCCGTGATCCTTCAAGACACGGGAAGGCAAGGTTCATAGGAATTCCCTATCAAAAACATTGTCAGCTTCGGTTACGAACAATTCAGGTGTACATAACTATAGGCTAGCTACCTACGATATGGAATTTTACTGGTCTTATGATATTGATTGTGTTTTACCTGTCTTTATTCATAAACATTAGGTCTACTTGTGACGGGTAGACTGTTTTAGTGAACTCACCAGCCTTAGCTGACACTTGATTGTTGTTTTCTTTTTCAGGTCGTTAGGTGGATCCTTGGATGGCACGGGTGGCGGCAGTACTCTCTTTTGCAAACTTTTGGGAAATTCATATTTCCAAACTTTATGAACATGTCTTTTGTACATCAAACTTGTAATCACTAATATGCTTCCGCTGATCTTTTAAACTAACATATGTATCCGTAAAACAAACTTTCCTTCACTTTATTTAAGAGTCCCTTATCTTTATTTTATTTACTATTATGGCTTGGTTGTAACTAAAGTCTGTGGATCCTGGTCTGGATCACGCCCCACACGGTTATACTCCGTTAGTGGTATTTTGGGGGTGTTACAGATTCTGTGACAGCCCAGACCCGTCGCAACCAAGATATTGTCCGCTTTGGCAGCCGGCATGCCCTCAGGCATCCGCCCCTCACGGTTTTAAAACGCGTCTTGATGGGGGAGGTATCCACACCCTTATAAAGGCATGCTTAGTTCCCCTCCCCACCAATGTGGGATGTTACAATCCTCCCCCCTTAGGGGACCAGCGTCCTCGCTGGCACACTGGCCGACGACTGGCTCTGATACCATCTGTGACAGCCCAGACCCGTCGCAACCAAGATATTGTCCGCTTTGGCAGCCGGCATGCCCTCAGGCATCCGCCCCTCACGGTTTTAAAACGCGTCTTGATGGGGGAGGTATCCACACCCTTATAAAGGCATGCTTAGTTCCCCTCCCACCAATGTGGGATGTTACAGGTTGTTCACAAACACAACAAATCACAAAAGTTTATCATACTAGAGTAACACATAACGCTCAAAGATTACACATGTAGTTTTAGAGTATAGATCATCGTTCAAGAGTTTGAGTACTGATACATGTTGCACCCCAAAACAATAAAGTAAAAATGGGTTATAAATGCTCACCTGATCCAAGAGATATGAAACAGACATGACACCACGAACGAGGCGATTAGACCCGAAGATGACCTTGACGATTAGATGAGATAGAGAAAATAAATGAATAAATAATTTAATATCACGACACAATCGAATCGACGACTTGTTGGTGATTTGTTATAATGATAATGTACATTCATGATTTAGGACGTGGGTCATTCCTAATAGTAGGACATGCAATTGTAATTAATTACTACATAAGCTCTCATTTCCATGATGTCCAAAAAATATATATTTTCACACAATAATTTAGAGATAAATAGTGATCATAATTATTCCATAAATAATCGGAACATATATGCACAACATATTTTACACCAAATTGCCAAGATATTCATCATAACATACATAACTTACACATATATACATTTGTTTTTATGATAAAACTCTAATTAAATCCATTTGCATGCAAGATTTCATCAATGGTTATGATCTATCAATAAAACCCTAAAATTCTAACCTTGATCATAAAGGTGCTAACATTCATCATAAAAATCATAACTTTGATCTTGAAATTACTAGATCTAGTCTTTAAGAGCATGCATGTCATGGATCTAGATTAGAAATATCATAAAAATCATGTCTTGATCATGAATTCACTAGGTCAAACAATTAACATCATTCATAGCATAAAGCTAACCTAATATCATTATAAAAACCTAATTTTGATCATGGAAATCAAAGATCTAGCATTCAAGAGCATGCACAATATAGATGTCACACCCCGGTCAACGGTTTCGGGTGTGAACGAGAATGGAATCATAGTCGAGGATACATAGAACAACATCTAATATATTTAAAACTTCATAAAACATTACGTCATTGTATTGCAGCGGAAAGTGATAGTGGACAATGATAATGTCTTACATTTGAAAATAAGTCTTAAATTAATAATAAAAACATTTAACAGTTTATTTAGGATAGTCGGGACTATGACTCCAAAAGCAGGTCCGATAGCATAAGTAAGCCCCATTTGCATGTCTTCACGAAGTTGCATCAATTACCTAAGAAATCATGAATTTAAAACGGGTCAACATAAAGTTGGTGAGGTTCACAGGTTTGTGATTTATCAGTTAAACAGTTGTAAAACAGTTTTCAGTATACTTAAATATTACAAGGGTTTATCGTTGTGGATGTATGAGCTCACCTGAACCTTGATTTCAAATACTAACGGTTTACCCACCCAGCATCCCTTGCCCAGAGATGTTAAACAGAGCAGAATAACTGACGTGTACCCCCAGACAATCCGGAGTCAGAACTGGAGCTACCAGTTAGGGTAGGGTTGTCAACCCAAATAGATCTATTCACTAGCTATCGTTTCGTACAGAACTAATTGAAATCAATTAATGGTGGGATTACGGTTGTACAAACGTTTATAACGATAATGTACCAAGTTGGGCAATCAGTAAGAGAACAAGTAGTCATACGGCTAACAGATAAACCATAATATTAAGTAAAAAGCATTTATCAGTTTTCATGATTTCTCCCCCAAAGTATAAAACAGTTAAAAGGAAAAGGGGCCGTGAAACTCACTGAATCAGCAGGTATGTAGAAATTTAGCAGGATAAGAACGGTAGCACGTAACGTCCTAAATCATTAAATAAACATATGCATAAGGTCTATGATCATTTGAGTAACATAAGTCACCCAAGCGATACCGGTCAAGTCTTGACGTGTTAATCCCGTTTGTATACGTTTTGAAAACCCGTTAGCTTGTATTTATTAAATAAATACTTTCATGATTAATTATATTTATGTTCGATAAATATAAATAAGGAATCATCATTTTAACAACTAAATCAAGTATTGAACATCGAGTTTAAAATAATAATGTTTATTATTATTTTTATAAGTTTGTTATAATTATTTTTAAGTAAATAATTATGGACTTGATTTGTTAATTTTGCAAGTTATAATCATTTTTAAATAATTATGATTTATCATACTTTTGTGAATAAAACATCTTTTTAAATCCTTTGTAAATAATTATTTGCCAAAAATAATTATTTGTTTCATTTTTAATTATGAAGGTTTTAAGCTTATTTAATCACAACATTTAATAGTTGTTTGAAATCGTTTGAAATATTTCTTTGACATGAAATATTTATCTCTTCTTAAACATTTTCAAAACATTGTAACGACGCTTGGATTTATATAAAGTTGTCTTTATAAAATCTTGATTTTATTTAAAATCTCTAACGGACGAAATTTCCATTTTTGGTTACTTTGGTTTCATCAAAGTAACATGTAAAAATCCATATAAATATTTAAAGTCAATGGCTTGTCTTTGGTTTATTTTTATAAAATCTTTTATAAAAATATTTATTTCCACATGTGACTTTTTATAGAAAAATGTCTATTTGTAATAAAAGTTTTAGAAAGGTTAAAACTTGTAATAAATCCAAGTATTTATGTCAAACCAATCATTTGACATAAATATTATTCTCACCATTTTTAGTAACAAAATCTATATTTATTCTTTTTGTCTTGCACTTTTTATAACACATATTTAATGTGTCACTTTTACTAAAACAAGTATTATTCCTTTTGTTTTAGTCATAGGTTACATATGTAACATTTATTTAATTTCTTTGATTTAAATAAGTCCATAAACATGTTTATTATATTCTTTCATTTTCTAGTATTTTTATAACATAATCATAAGTTCATATCTACTAACACTTTGTGTTAGGACCAATGATTAAATAAAAATGTAATCACTAACACATTAGTGTTAGGACAAGAAAATAAATAACAATCACTAACACATTTGTGTTAGGACAAGAAAATATAAATAACAATCACTAACACATTTGTGTTAGGACAAGAAAATATAAATAACAATCACTAACACATTTGTGTTAGGACAAATAAATATAAACATGTATAGGTTGTGAGTTAGCATTTATGTTTCATTTTATATGAAGAGGCTTGGAGGTTTGTTTGAAATCAACTAACTTATGAAACCAAGGTTTCATAAACAAGATTCATGGTGCACACTTGTTACTTTCCTTAGATTTCACAAATGTGTTTCACCACACTCTTTGGTTATCTTTAAGCATTTAAAATGCACCAAAGGAAGTGTTTGATCTTGAGAGAAGGAGATAGAGAAGAGAGTTTTTGTTAGTTGATTAAACAAACACAAGCATTCAAGAAAAAATATAAAGACTTGGTTGTTAGTTGTCAAGACTTGAGGTTATCATGGGGTGGAGATTATGTGGAGAATGAGTTAGAAAACTCACAAAAAGGAGAAGAGGAGGGAATTCGGTGAAGGTGGCGGTGGTGGTGGCCGGCGGTGGCCGGTGGTGGTCCGGCACGGTGGTGTGGCGGCGGCGGAGGGCGGCTGTGGTGGCGGTTCTTGGCCGGCCCAAAGGGAGAGGGAGGGAGTGAGTGTTGGTTTGTAGTGGTGCAAGGGAACAAGGTGAGGTCTAACCTCCTTTTTATAAGCTAGTTTAGAGGTATTAACCAAAGGTTAATAATGTGTTGTCAAGCTCTCAACATCTCTAGCTAATTGGTGATTAATTTTTATAAACCTTGTAAGTGTTTTATAAAAGTTTAACACTTTTATAAATTATATAGTGGTTAGGAGCTTATAAAAATCATAACTTTTTAAAATATAATCCAAGTTTATTTAATCCAATAGAATGGTGGTTCCTATTTTTATAAAAGTTGAGGGTCCAAATTTTATAAAAATATTAGTGGGTTAAAGGTTTATAAAACTAGTGGGTTAAATATTTTAATTAACTTATTTTAGAGTGGACCGAAGCCCAAATGGAATTTGGTTAACGAGAATGGGCCGAAGCCCATTTGGGTTTAAGAAACGGACCGGGCCGAAGCCCATTTGGTTCGGTTAGTGGGTATGGGCCGAAGCCCAATCGGGTTTTGGAAGGTGAATGGGCCGAGACCCATTTAAATTTGAAGGAGGGTTGGGCCGCAAGTGGAGATAAGAAAGGGATTGGGCCGGGTTCGGCCCAATGCGTTTCGGGCCGCGGGTCGGGTATCCGGGTTGGGAGATTTACTCGATGCGTCGAGGTGAACTTCCAGGTAAATTTTCGGGTTGATCCGGACATGTTTGGGCTTATTGGGCTTACCGAGCCCAATAGGTTTATCGGTTTTATTTGTTTGGCTAAGTCTTGACAACGTAACGTTTCGTATTACATTTTAAGTTCATGAAATGTTTTAACAGTTTGGAATCAGTTTGATAAAATATAAAATATCAAATTTTATATTTAATTTCTTATTATTAAAATTCCATTAATAATAATATGAAACGTTCATATTTCACAGTTATTTTGCGCGATATTTAAATCAGTTAATCATTTAACTAACACAGTTAATCATGCGGTTTAAAACAGTAATTCACATAATTATCACATAATAAAAGTCAACAAAAGTCAACGGGAGAGAGGGTTTGACCTGATTTTGGGACCGGGTGTCACAATAGATCTGCTCCTAACTCCTCATAAAAATCAGATCTAGATGCATTCAAGGCAAGCAAAACAAGAGGTAACACGTAACATCAATAGAGGATGAAAACTAATGATGATTCAAGCTTAGATCTCCATAATTTTAGCTCCAAACCACCAAAGATGTTGACCTTAAGGTAGAACAGAGATTAGTGACCGTTTTAGGTGATTTAGGGCTTGCGAAATGAGGCTACATAAGAATATGATGTATATATAGTACTAAACTAGGGTTCTGCTGAAAATATGGATCTTGGCATATCGACTTGAGCCTCCAGGTCGGCTCCTTGGCCCGTTTCCTCGTTTCACTTGCTCGTTTCGTCGTTTTTTGATTTTCAAGTCCCACTTTCACCCAAATCACCCAATACATGATCTCATCATGTTAACACATATAATTCACTCAAAACGAATATAAATATACCACATAACACATAGAAATGCACACATAGGGTCACATAATGCGATTTTGGTTGGTTTTGATGTACGTATCAATTTTAAGCAATTCACCAACGTTTCGTGGCTCGATTAAGTGTGTGATGACTACTCACATGATATGAGATTATTAGACTCATAAATATGTTGAAATTAATATACGATACTCAAATACAAGATTCCTAATAAACGACGAATCGCGTACCGAAATCACGTAGAAATCGGAAATTGCTTCATTTTCGATTTGAGGGATCCAATTTGAATCCAAATGATTTTAATTAAATATTTTATTTAAAAAAATATTATGAGTCATTTAAAAACATTAATTAGGTTATAAATACCTAAAGGTTTCTCCCGGTACTTAATAATTCGCAAATCGATAAAACGCGAAATCTCAAAATGGGTCGGATTTCATAATCGAGTAAAATAAAAATGTCACTATCCCCTACTTTAGGGAATTTCGTCTCCAAATTAGAAAAGACTTTATAATTTAGAGAAAAGGCTAGTTACAAAGATTTTATCAGAAACCAACGCATTTTGACAATAAAGGCCAACATAGAAATGACATAAAAGATTTTACCGAGTATAAAAATACATTCTCGATTACTGGGTCAATTACGACGGTGCCAATCTTTACCCGAACACAAGGGTTAGGTTAGGAATGGTGACAAAGAAAAATAGATTGCGATATAACCAACCTGTAGGGTTTTACTGTGGATATCCGGGTAGCCTGTTTTACATTTTGTTACCAAATAATTAACGGGTTCATTATCTAAAACCAGATACGCAGCGGAAAAACATATCAACGCGAATAATGTAAAAACTGTAGACAAGATCTAATCACCATGTACACGCAAACACATAAAAATAGTTAAATACAATTATCTAAAGTGAGTTAGATATACCTTGGCGGAATCCGAACACTCGTTCGAGAGACCAGGATTCGATGAACTGGTGCTAGGTTGAACAGTAACATCGGACTCAAAACGTTGAGTCAGATCTTCAACAACACGTGAAGACGACAACTCGGGCATCAGGATCGCATTCAATGGGCGAACAATTGGCGGTGGCGATAACGAAAACTCGTCGTGGGTCGCGACTACGGAAACCGAATCCTCCGCGGTGCGCGAGACCGGTATCGTCCCGAAAACGATATTAGCGGCAGCGCGTGGAGGCGGCAGAGGGAGGTTGGTGGCGGCGGTCGGGTAGAGTGGCGCCGGCCACGTTGAGGGTTTACTGGACGCGGCTTTCGGAGACTTGAACATCGGTCTCGGAGGAGCCGGGAGGGCCAAGATCACCTCACAGTGATCGACCGGCGGTGGCGCGACGGCAGTAGCAGCGGCAGCCACAAATGCGACGGCTGCGGCGGTTCTTTCTTTGGCAACATGCAGTGGCTACGCAAGGGTCATTCGGATTCATGGAGGCGACGACGGGAGGTGGTTAGGAAGGGTGCGACGACAATCCCTCATGTGCTTTTAATCAAGTAGAGGCCCACATCGCTTCCCAACCCATTAAACCCAACAAATCGTTAAGCCGGTAACGATTAAACAATATTGCCTCGAGCTTTGTAAACTGTTTTATGAATAAAATTTGTTTGATTACATCATCAGATAAATAAATAAATATTTATTTATTTCCGTTTAATCACTAATTATTAACAATTAGTTTAATAGTTCGTTGACCCCAGTATAACTCTTACGGGTCAATAACAGATCGATTACGGTTAACTGTTGGGTCATGTATTGGGAGTGTGGGGTCGGTTACGTTTAACTGTCGGTTATTAACAATGTATTTATTTTTAGTTTAATTATTTTTTAATTAGTTTTTTATTTTTAATTAATTGATTAATATAATAATAAAAGTAAAGTGTGGGAAGTGAAAGATGAGAGAAAAGTATTAGGTTAAAAGTAATACAATCGGGAGAGGGCAAATGGGGAGTTTCGGGGTGATCGGGGTGATCGGGAACACCATCGCCGAGGTTTCGGGGTCACCGATCGGGAGACGAAATTCGGGCTCGGGGAGACGAAAATGGGGGGCTGGCACCGAAATTTTCAAGAGAGAGGGTGGGGATTCGGGGTGATTATATGGGGTGTTTGGGAGAGTGGGAGAGTGGGGAAACCATTACCCACAAAATGAGAAAAAATGGGAAGTGGTGGGAAATGATGAGGTGGCACCAAAAATGGAGTGGGGGATTGGGGAAATGGGGAAACCATTGCCATTACCCTTAGGAGTGTGGGGGTGGTGATTGACGCTCCGTTAGTAAAAAAATAATATAATACACTTTACCAGCGCGAAACCTTAAATTTCAGATTATTTCAGACGGTTCAATCTCCCACCGTTCGATATCACTTCAACACAATCCACGCCTCAAAACCACGATCCGCGTCCACCTCTACCAGCCAATCACAACACACCTTTACCCCCTACATATACCCACTCTCAACCTCCCTTCATTTCCATCAAACAACTCTCCATCATCTTCCCCTCCATCCAACAACCTTCAACCTACCTTTCATCTCCAATGGCACCAAAGGCCGAGAAGAAACCAGCCGAGAAGAAACCGGCCGCGGAGAAAGCTCCGGCGGAGAAGAAGCCAAAAGCCGAGAAAAAACTCCCGAAGGACGCATCTGCAACCGATAAGAAGAAGAAGAGGAACAAAAAGTCCGTTGAAACGTATAAGATCTACATCTTCAAGGTGTTAAAACGTAGAAGAAGAAGAAGAGGAACAAAAAGGCGTGACGGCGATGTCTCGCCGTCTTTGTGCCTCGAACATCCCTTCTCTTCTTCTGTAAAACCCAGCTGCGGGTTGCCCTCTTTTCACCCTAGCTCGGCGGCGGCACTGGCCGCGATTCCTTCTATTTTGGCTATGATTGGTGGTGGCAACCATGAGTTAGTGGTCTCGCGACCTAACAGTTGCAGTGGGCAGAAGCTCTGAGCCCGTCCCTGACCTCTGTCGTGAACCCCAGTGACTTTCAAGTCAAGATTTCCGGCGAGTCAAGTCCCTGATTTGTGATGCTTGGTAAGAACCTTGAGATGATGGGAGATGGTAGGATTTCCTGTTCTACGCAATGTATTAAAACCCGGTTCGAACCGGCCGGTTCAACCGGTTCACCCGCGAACCGCCCTCCTCACCGGTTTTTTATATCCCGATTTTTTGGCAATAACCGGATCGGGTTAGACCGGCCGGTTTTCCGGTTTTTTCCGGTTGAACGGGTCCGGTTCAACTGGTTTCCTGATTTTTTTATTTTTTTTATTTTTTTTAACTTTTTTATTATTTTTTAAATTTAAAACTTATATTTTCTTATGAAATACATATTTGATATTATTTTTGAGTGGATTATAATTGTATTTTAACTACTTTTGTTTATTAGCATTTCTATAAAAGAAATATATAAATCCCCTAACCGGTTCAACCAACCGGTCTGACCGGTCCGACTGGTCGAACCAGTCTTGGAAGGTTTTCTGGTTCAACTAAAAAACCGATTTTTAAAACATTGGTTCTACGTACATCACGATGAAATAAACAAGATAAGAAACAATTATTCTAATTTTATATTTTTATTTGATTTTTAACAAGGGTAAAATTGCCTTTTTAAAAAGATTAACAGAAAAATTTACGGTCATGTAACAGAAGGACTATATTCGAAACGGTGTGGCAAACATTTGAGACCATATCCATAATAAATGAAACCTAAGGATTATATGTAAAATTTGTGTAAATCACAGGACTAAATCCATAATTTACTCTAATATATATAATACACTTTACCATAAGCGCGAAACCTTAAATTATTTCAGATTATTTCAAACGGTTCAATCTCCCACCGTTCGATATCACTTCAACACAATCCACGCCTCAAAACCACGATCCGCGTCCACCTCTACCAGCCAATCACAACACACCTTTACCCCCTATATATACCCACTCTCAACCTCCCTTCTTTTCCATCAAACAACTCTCCATCATCTTCCCCTCCATCTAACAACCTTCAACCTACCTTTCATCTCCAATGGCACCAAAGGCCGAGAAGAAACCAGCCGAGAAGAAACCGGCAGCAGAGAAAGCTCCGGCGGAGAAGAAGCCAAAAGCCGAGAAAAAACTCCCGAAGGACGCATCTGCAACCGATAAGAAGAAGAAGAGGAACAAAAAGTCCGTTGAAACGTATAAGATCTACATCTTCAAGGTGTTAAAACAGGTTCATCCGGATATCGGAATCTCGAGCAAGGCTATGGGGATTATGAACTCGTTTATCAACGATATCTTCGAGAAGCTTGCTCAGGAGTCTTCGAGGCTCGCGAGGTATAATAAGAAGCCGACGATTACTTCGAGGGAGATTCAGACGGCTGTGAGGCTTGTGCTTCCTGGTGAATTGGCGAAACATGCGGTTTCTGAAGGTACGAAGGCGGTGACGAAGTTTACCAGCTCGTAGATCTCGGATTGATTGATTGATTGGTGGTTGATGCTAGGGTTTGGTGGTTCGTGATTTGGAATTTTAGGGTTTTGTTTCCGTCTGGTTGTAAATTGAAGTTTCGTATGATGTTTAGTGTTGATTAATTGAAAATTTCCCTGAAATTTACATATGTTTTAGCGTTATAGCTCATTTTGCCCATTTTGCCATTTTGCCCTAAATTTTAGGGACCTATGAAGTTGTGGTTGTAATTTGCAATTACGTATGATATTAGGTGTTAATTTATCAGAAATTGATTGAATTTCTTGGTCTACAATCTCTACAGAGATATGATCGAGAATCTCAATATTTTTGTGTTACCAACTGCAATTGATCTTGAAGATTAAACTTTGTTCAAAGTGATAATTCTTGTTAGCCTCAGATAGAAATTTGTTATGAATTATCAAAAATTGATTGAATTTCTTGCTCATGGCCTCTTTGATTCTTCTTGGTTTATAATTGATTTTGTGTAGTGTATAATGGATTGGTTTTTTGCAACTTTCTAGATGTATTTGTGATGTGTTTTCACAAATTTCTGGAATTTTTGGGTAGTGCCATCTAATTTGATATATCTATGGTCTATTTGTGATGTGTTTTCACAGAAAAATGTTGAGATTATTTGTAGGTAGGTTTCTTGAGATTTTTGACAATGCAAACAAAGCCTTTTTTGGATCTTATTATACTGCCTCCAATCTTTATTTTCCTCATGTTTTTATATAGCTGAAGCCTGCAAAAGTATGAATAGTTTTATGAAAAAAAGATAGCTGAACAAATGTTTGTATTAGGTGTTGGCTGTGATATTTGACTCCTGAGTATAAATTGCATATGTTAGAATTACTGAATTAGCCTATTACAAACTGTATGGTGAAGAATCCATTCAATTAATACAGTTTAGAAACAGTCTTTAGTTTTTATGATGAATATTTGGATAAAGCATATAGTCCTCAACTGAAGTTACCAGGGAGGTGCATGATTATAAGGGTAATAGTAATGGGTTCGGGAGAGGGTGATCGGGGCTGGTCGGTGGCCTCGGGGAAATCGGGAACACCACTGCGGTGGTCTCGGGGTCACCGATCGGTGATGGGCTTTGGGGTACCGAGACCGAAGAGAAGGGTGGTGGGGAGAGAGCCGTTGGCGGTGGCCCCCCCCCCCCCCCCAAACGGCTATTTTGACTTTTAAATTTTTTATTTATATTTCAAAAACACACTATTTTAAACCCTATAAATACCCACTTCTTCCAACCCTTTCCTCACACTTTTTAACTACTCACTCTCTCATTTTTTAAACACTACCACCCTTCATTTTTTAAAAATGACTTTCACATCCGATGAATCGTCCGATGAAGATGCCACTTTCTTCGGAAAAATGATGTTCGAGATAGCTCGAGAAGAAGAAGCCGAGAGTTCAAAGCCAATTCGAACACGCAAGACGATTAAAAGAGAACGTCAAGAGGCTCACAATCGGCTCTTTAACAACTATTTTGCGGAAGGGGCTCTATTCGAAGATAAGTTTAAACGTCGTTTCCGTATGAATAAGCGTCTTTTTTTACGTATTGTCAACGATTTAGAAACAAATTATAAATATTTTCAACTAAGGTGGGATGCAAGGGGTAGGATGGGGTTAAGCCCGTTGCAAAAATGTGTTGCCGCTATTAGACAACTTGCATACGGCATCACTTCCGATGCGTTTGACGAGTATTTGCACATCGGAGAAAGAACCGCACGACAATGTCTTTATAAATTTTGCAAATATGTTCGTGCTATGTATCATGAAAAGTATATGCGTCGACCATCATGGAGTGATGTTACACACCTCTTTGAATTTCATGAAGCGAAACACGGTTTTCCCGGCATGCTCGGTAGTATCGATTGCATGCATTGGGAATGGACATCTTGTCCTAACGCATGGCGTGGCCAATTCCACCGTGGTGACCATGCAAGGCCAACCATTATGCTCGAGGCCGTTGCATCTCAAGACTTGTGGTTTTGGCATGCTTATTTTGGAGTCGCCGGCTCCAACAACGATTTAAATGTCCTTCAACAATCAACCTTGTTGAACCGCCAACTTAATGGCGAGGACCCCGAGTGTTCATTTGAAGTCAATGGCACCGAATACGAACACGGATATTATCTTGCGGATGGCATATATCCAGAATATTCCGTGTTTGTAAAAACTCTAACGGCTCCAACAACAAAAAAACGTAGAAGATTTGCTAACGCACAAGAAGGGGCACGAAAAGATGTTGAAAGAGCGTTCGCATGTTTGAAGAAGAAATGGAAGATCATCGAAAACCCGGCGAGGTCGAGACACAAAAGTAAGATCAGTAACATCATATATGCTTGTATGATCTTGCATAATATGATAAGGGAGGATGAAGGGAAGGCCATTTGCCCGTACGAGCCGGATCATATTCAACCATCAAACGAGCCAATACCACAACATATTATCGACGACAACTTTTTGAAGATTCATAACCGGGATATGCATCATAGTTTACGATCCGATTTGATCGAGCACATCGATCGTATTTGGGAAGCCATTCCACCCCACGAAGATGATTCATCCGACGAAGACGACGAAAGTGATCCCGAAAATTTCTGAATTTTTTTTTAATAATGTTTTTTAATTTATGTTATGCATTGTAATTTTTTTTTTAAATTTATGTCATGCATTGTAATCTTTTTTTATTTATTTTAATGAAGCATGTTTTATTTTAGTTTTTATTTAAATTGTTATAATTAAAAATTAATAAAAAAGTGATTGGGGAAATGGGGAAATGGGGAAACCATTACTCACAAATTGGGGAAAAATGAGAAGGGGTGGGGAATGATGAGGTGACACCAAAAATGGAGTGGGAAAATGAGGAAATGGGGAAACCATTACTCTTAACCTAAGAATGCAACTATAATCCAACCAAAATATGGTTATAAAAATATTTTACTTTTTCTTATTCTATTATAAAAGATTTTTAAATACATATATATTTTTATTCAACTTCTTTAATAAAACTACATAAACACAGTTCCCTGGCCTTAGTAGTAACTTCCATAACTAGTCTCCTCCCATCACTTTGGAGGAGACGGATACGGGGTGTTTGACATCATGCAGAATGTCGGTGCTTGTGAACTGGTCGCCCACTTTGGAGTTCAATGCTAGCCGCGACATAAAACAAGGGGATCCGATCTTCCCCTTCTTGTTCATCATCGTAATGGAAGATTTATGCTCTCACACTTCTCGTTCGCATTCTTCGGGTATTTAATATCTGGCCTCAAAATTAATCACCCAAAAATGCAAGTTGTTTGGTTTTGGCATCCCACCTTCCACCACATCTCATCCCATCCCTCTTCTACTGCCATGTGGGCTCACTACCTTTTACATACATGGGAGTTCTTGTTGGTTTGATTATGAATCTTGCTCGAAATTGGACAGTTGTAATCAACAAGGTATCCAAAAAACTATCATCATGGAAGAGCAAAACACTATCTTTCGGTGGCAGAACCACCCTAGCAAAGTCGGTTCTCGGGGCAATTTCATCATATTACTTGTCATTATCCCCTGCTCTGCTTCAAGTCATCAACAAACTTGAGGCCATTAGACGTGAGTTTGTTTCATGGAATAAAATGGTGGTTTAATACCGCTTCCAACTGCTCCTTTTCTTTTAACTGGCAGTGGAAAGGGGCTTAAGACCATGAGGCTACTGACTACTGTGGATCGAAGCATTGGGTGCAGACTTGGCTTCCATTAGGTTGACATGATATGTGGGGTTGGGGATCAAATGATATTGAAATCTACTATGTTAGCATGGTTAGAAAGGAAATCGAAGCAAAATTTTGGAATGGTGGAGGCTTAAAACTCCCATGGATGGATCAAGTGGGTGCTGTTGAAACTTGAAAGTAAATGCATTTGCGTGACGTGCAGGTCTAGATCGAATACCGTCCAAACAAAATTTTATGAAAGAAGGGGAAATTATATGTCCGGTATGTGTGATGCTTGTGGCTGCCATCAGGAATCCACAGATCATTTGTTGATTAGATGTAGCTTTGCCAACATGATTTGGGACTTGGTGTAAATAGCATTTAACTTTTTTATTGTATTCATTTTTTCATTATATATGACTGTAAACAAAAAAAAATAAATGATAGAGGATATTATTTAAGATGTTTCGTCTTATGATAGGAATTAAGAAGATGAAATGAATTGTGAAAAAGATTGAAGAACACATTTTGACTAGAGTATATTTTTTGTTTTATGTAAAATACAAAAACATCCATGTCAATGTATTTTGTTGGCATTCTGAATATGTAAAATACAAAAACATTCAAGTCAAACACGTCGAGTTCATATCATTTATCAACTCATAAAAACTGAAATCGTGTTTAGACAGCATTTTCATTTTAGGTTACCTTGTCTCACATAAAATCTTGATAAACTTTTTCTTGTAAAAACCATAACAAAAACTTGAGGTCAAGCTTTGCCATTTACATTTGAACAGAATAACATCATACTCCCAGACCTAACAAAAGGGGTGACGATAGATAGCCTCTACTAGTAATAATTAGTTAGTAATTAAGGTAGGTTGCTAGTCTTCAAGCTCGATAATCTTGACGACAGAATCATCCCCGACTTTCTGGCAAACAACAACCCGATCATGCGGCTTTACCACACCGATCATCCTACCATGATCCAAAGCCACCTTTAAAACTGACTCATTTGTTGCACTTGAAGATTCAGCCTGCAAAAACCATTGCTTGCTTTAAAACTCTTTTTTCTTAAAACTTCTTTACACTTATACTTTATTTCTAAAAAGCTGGGATTTGGGAAACAAGTTCTTACAGCGTGTTGAGGATCTGCGAGCATTGGGAAAAGACCTCTTACAATAAGCGATTGCCTTGCCTTCAAATCACAAAAAAAAAAAAAAAAACACAAGAATCAAAAAGAAATAATTTAATATGTAAATTACCATACTTATCAAAGTAATTTAACAACTTTTAAGTTTGTTAACAACTGTTTAATAACATGTTAATTACCAACAATACTCAAAGTCTCAAACCAATGGATAATTGCTTTATAGTAACCAATCTCAAACCGAGTAACAGAAATTTATTATTGTTAAAACTTGGCATACCATCTTCAAATTTATGACATTTATACCCTGTCCTTGAATCTTGCATGGGAGTTTGTATTGTATTTAATAATAAAATGGGTATATTTAATATGATATCATATAAGTTTTCAAGATTATATATGAAATTGCGTTTTTACCTCAAAAGCACCAGTACATGTCCAGCGAAGTTGATTCGTTTTAAGCCGTGGTATCACCACAGAGAGCACAGGCATGGTAGGCCTGTACTTTGCGATTAACCTGCATTTTATAATATTTCATGTCACATATCTTCTAATTATAATCTAAAAATCTAGAAAATAGAACGTTTTATAAATTTTATCAAGACACACCTTGCAGCTCTTCCAGATGAAGTGAAGCAAATGATAACCGATGCTTTCACCTTGATGGCAGCACGAACCTATGGATTAAGTTTCCACGATTTATCATTTAAAAAACATGGTAGATTATGAAATATAGATTATAAAAACATGGCATTGATTACTGTACCGCAGAGGAAGCGATAGATTCCATGTGGCTCATTGGTTCACCAACATACTTGACGGTTTTCTTGAAATACGAGTCTTGATTGTACACTTTCTCAGACTGTATACAAGATAGCTAACTAAGAATAATGCATGATTATAAGATTAATAGAGCACAAAATGTTAACTAACTTTACATTTTTAAATGATTGTAGTAAAGCTTTAAAGTTGAAGTAGACTAGAAACCGATTTACAATTTGTCACCAATTTTAGCAACTAATTTTATATTGATGACTTACTCGTAAATTACTGATGTGGCACTGGCTCATGCCATGCCAGTTTCTACATCAAACATGTATATGTAAAGATTATAAAAATGAACTTTTATTTGGTTTAACCGATTTTATATGTGCAAAAAAAAAAAAAAAAAAAAAAAAAACTTACCGGCAAAAAACTAAAAGTAGGGTTATTTACAAAATTGATAAGGAAGAGATTAATACCTCACCACAAATTTTACCAACAATAGAGATAGTCTCAACAGGGTACAACCCCCTCATTGTCTCTGCACCTAGAAGAATTGCATCAGCTCCTGATACAAAAAAAAATGCACAAATATAAGATGTAGTAATTACCTTTTTTGCATAAATTATATTTTATTAAAGATAATCGAAGTAAAAGCAAAATACACAATCAATCTGCTTTCAATCGGTTTGTGTGAGGTTCTGTCCCAAACTCCCAATGATGTTTGCTTTAACCCTAGATCGAATATCAAATTAAACATACTAAACCCTACACCATATTTCCTTAAGCCACTATTCCCTCTTCTAATCCAACATAAACCGTTCAAATTTTAATATTGTTCCATTGTTATGTAACATTTATAAACGTTAAAATTAGGTAATCTAGATGGGAACACATATAAAACCAGTTACAATTTAGTGATTACTCTTTTCAAGTTTAACAAGGAGTAGGAGGTAACTGTGACGGGAAAAAAATAAGTGTTGGATTTAGGTCATTTAAATTTAAACAATTTAAACAACTTTGAAAAATTCACAATAGAAGAATATTAAAACTTAAATGGTTTTGTTAATTAGAAAAAGATATCCATGACTTAAGTGAATAAATATTGAAACTTGGTTACTATTTGAGAGTTTTATCCCAAATTAGACCTATATACCATTATAACATAGTGTTATAGAACTAGATACTTACCATCTAAAACAGCATTAGCAACATCAGTGGCTTCAGCACGGGTGGGCCTTAAGTTGTCAGTCATGCTATCCACAACACGAGTAACAACAGCAGGTTTCCCGGCCATATTGCATTTGTAAACAGCTGCCTTTTGAAACAAAAATACCTGCGTACATATACTGAAATCAGTTACAGTTATGTAGGATGTTAATAATTCACTCAGAAAACGAGAACGAGATAATTTCAAGCTGACCTTCTCCGGTGGAAGGTCTATCCCCAAATTACCCCTAGCAAGGATAATGCCATCTGCTTCTTGAAGGATTTCATCAAAATTCACTAGGCCCTGCAGTTTATCAGACACGCGTTAAAAGACTAATATTAAATTTTTTATTTATGCCAGCTTCCAAATTGATATAAAAATGTGGGTTACTGTATATGAAGGCCACCAGTTTTTTTCCAGTAAGGCCACATATATTGAAGTTATATACCAAATTTGGCCAAGAAATTATCGGATGACGAAAATGACCTTAATATTGCCAAAAAGACAAAAATGCCATTAACAAGGTGTCTATGTGTTATAGTTTACAATTGTTATCTTTTTGATATACAAGGCCATTTTGGTCACTCAGTATGGTTTTAGACGAGATCGCAATATTTGAAACCAAAGATATACTTGGGAGATCTATGAAGTGGTTCCACATACATTATATGAGGATCCCAAAAAATAATATACCAAAATAAGCATCTCACCTCTACGTTTTCAATTTTTGCATAAATCTGAGTTTGACTGAGGTCACCTAGTTTAGAAAGATATTCACGAGCCTACAAAATAGCAAGAGCATTGAATTGTATAAGCAAGATACTCAATACCAACAAGATAGTCAATATCAACAGTAGCATGCTGTTGGAGATTAAGGAGAACTTTATACTTGTCGAATATCTTGCCCAGTACGGGCATGCGACAGAGATAGAAAGTCAACACTGTTTTTGACTCCCCATGTGCTGATAACCTACAATGAGACGTAAGTAGCCAGTAAGCATCGTCAAAGAAAGAAATATGGAAAAAATATAATATGTTAACAGCTACTGCAAATGATGGTAAAAAATTTATACAAATTTCTGAGCTAAAAAAAAAACCCTGAATGATCTACAAGGAATCATTTGATACATTTCAAACAATTATGGGTATAAGTAAACACGCTTAGTTAATTAACTAATTTATAAGATGGTGTACCTCTTTATCTTTATCAGGGAGTGTGGGTAGATCGATATGAACTTGAGAAACATGTAAAGTGTACAATGTACCAGCAAGAACAGCTGAGTTTTTTATCAGACAAATAACATCATCACCTTTGACCTCAGAAACCTACATTCCATATAATAACTTCATTAAAAACTCAAAAATTTAGTAAATAAACAACTATAAACATATTATTTGCCTGATTGTATCAACACAGCCTAAATCCTTGAGGTTGGGGGTTCAAACAAAGCTAAAAATATCTACTTGATTGTCCATAGGAATAATGGTTTTCACTGTCATGTTACCTCCATCCAAACAGAAGTTGTTTCACTTCCTGTAAACAAGTATTGGCCAAGAAAAATGGTGTCACCGGGCTTCACTGCCTGCAAAGACCAATAATTCCTTCAAATTGAATTTACAGTGGAATGGTTAAACACATAGGACCTAGCAATAAAATAATATTAAGGAAAATAAAGAATTTGTTACCTTAGCTAGACCACTGAAATTAATTGGCAATAAACTTGGAGACGCTTCTTTCTCTTGATCGGGTGTTAAAACAAGGAGTGAATCTGCTTCAAGAGGTATAGGCTGATCACCTTTGTTGACAACAAGGAGTTCAGGGCCAGTTGTATCTAACATAACCTGATAACACATGAAATACCACACATTTAATGCTCTCGTAATCATTATAAAAAGGATGTTTAAACTTTACATGTTTAATACTTGTCGATTGTAATCAAGGCGGATCCATATTATGAGGACCAACTTTCTTTTCTTTATATGTTACCTATACTATACCGAAATCGAATGGCCCCGTAGTTTTTAGGATGATAACACCTATAAATAATTTAATTTACGTGATTGAACAAAGAGATATATGGTTGGAGTGGTGATCATATCTACCTTGAAAGTTGAATCGAAGGACCCTCTTTCGAAATTAAAATCTTGCAGCCTGCGTTTTTTTTTTTTTTTTTTTTTTTTTTTGCTATAATTTTCAGGCTCTTTTTGTGTCAATTATCCAAAGCCAAGATTATATATCCCAATCAACTTCAAACCCCAAAAATGTTTCAGCGATCGACTCAATATATTTTTTGTGACCCGCTGGGGTAAAAAAAAAAATACCTTCTCATAGGCGAAGACAAAAAATTTAAGACCCACTGCAACTTTCCCAGTCCAACCCATATTGTAATATAACACATGGTATTTCATCAAGTGGGCTAGAAATGAAACTTACAGCACACAACTTCTTAGTTTTCTTAATAGCAATCTTTAGGTTTTCCAATGTCTCCTGGTGATACTCAGCATCACCCCATGTAAAATCGAATCGAGCAACTACACCATTACACCCACAACAGATATTACTAAAAAGGAACTTGAAAGAATGCCAATCAGTAGAAACATTGCGGTACAAGTTTATGATAAAAAGTTAGTGTCCAGGTTAGTAAGCTATCCTTCTACACCCAATTTGGTCAGAAAACCTACGTCCAGGGGCGGATCTACCTAGGACCCAGTGGGGTCCTAGGTACCACTCAAATTGCAAAACTTATAGGTAATTAGTTGAACCGAATGATTAAGGTATCAGTTTTTTTCCGAGGCACCCAACACACCAAATTTTTTTGAAAATGGCTTCTTTTTAGCTGTTTTTGACACTCAAAGTTTGTGAAAAAAGCTTCTTTGTAGCTATTTTTGGCACTTCCAAAGTTATCAAGTTCTTGAATAAAAATAACTCATTTAATACTGTTTTTTTATTTATTTTATTTTTTATTAAATTTTTTTTTTTACCAAAATTTTTGAATCTGCCACTGCAGTAGTTTCACCTAAAAATGGCAAACTAAACCTTAAACCTTCTACCGAATTTATTCAGATTATAAAATTGATTAACCAGATTCAAATTTTGAATATTCCAAGTCCTTTGTACACAGATCAAGCAAAAATCAAACTCAATTTACTCCTTTATCGAACATTGTTTCCTTACTTCTGGAAAGTGGAAACATCACTATCCTAATTAGTTATTTAACAGCAAACCACCAATCAACAACCAAATGCTATCCTATACTATATTACTATCCACATCATTTTCTGAGATAGTTCACGTATTACTTCCACTATCCACAGCATTTCAACACCAGATCCATGACATAATAACCAAAAACACATAGTACAGTAATATTACCAGACATTCCAGCCATGAGACACCGCGAAATAACTTCCACAGATCTCGATTTCGGTCCGAGAGTACCGACGATCCTAGTCATTGACGGAAAATATCCCTGCACAACGGAACACAAACACAGTATGCTAAAAAAACGGTAAAAACAGAAGGAAATTTGAAATCGAATGTGATGAATCGGACTTACGGATCTGGACGGCTCGAGAATCGAGGCCATACGTATCGGTTCTTCGAGGAGCAGGTGATTGGAGTTCATTTTTGTGGATCGAAGTGAATGAGAGGAGGCAGATTTGCAGAAATGGTGAAGAAGATGATTGGGGGAAAGGAAATGATGGATGAAAGATTTAAAGCGAGTGGGGGTTGGCGGATGGAGTCGTTGTTTAGTCACTTTCCACCCGAATTTGACCCGAGCCCAATGTTTTAGGCCCTTTGTTTTAAGAGTAAATTACGGGAAATTACGTGTTTTTTTTTGTCTTTGTGGTTGAATATTTTAACTTTTTAAGTTTGAAAAATATCTTTTTAACCGTTTTAGAGCATTATAGCATTATAGCAGGTTCTCTATCCTCATCCTTATAATTTATACTTTTATTATTACTTTTTTTTCTCTCTTATACTCACAACCATAATTAAATAATATTTTTTATACCTTGATCATTACATTTTCTCTCTCTTCCAAGCCCTAAATTTTAGCAAATCACCAAACTTTTTGTCAAATATACAGATTTTGTAAAGTTTTTCTCTCTCCTCTACTCACAACCACTCACAACCAAACCTTAAATTATACAGATTTACACTCCTATATTTTTTAAGCAACCTACCGTGAATGCTCATCTGACGTTAATTACTTGTTAAACTTTTTGTATTTAAAAAGAAATTTTTTTTAACATATCATGAGCAGGGGTGAACCCAAGCATATGACTTCCCATGAATTTTTTTATTTATATGTTATACTTGTAACAAAATCTAGAGCGAATTGAAAAAAAAATTATGATCCTTGAGATATTTTCTATGACCGATGACACAAAATATGTTTTTTCTTATACTTGGTTAGAGATTTCAAAAACCAGGAAAACAATAGCATTGTAGAGTTCTAGTCTTTTTGTTCAGATAAAATCAAATATGCGTTACCATGTTACGTTTTAGATTGGTTAGAAGATGAAAGAAATACTAAATTAGAGACTTAGGGTAAAAGTAATACATTCCCCATTTCCCCATTTCCCCAATCCATTTTTGGTGCCACCTCATCATTCCCCACCCCTTCCCATTTTTCCCAAATTTGTGAGTAATGGTTTCCCCATTTCCCCATTTCCCCAATCACTTTTTTATAATAAAATATTTAAAATAAAATATTAATAAAAACAAATACATTTTATAAATAAAAATTAAATCCTAACATTACAAAAAAAAAACTCCTAAAATTACTTATTTAATCCTAAAATTACTTATTAAATCCTAAACTTACAAATTAAAAAAAAAAACTACTTATAACACGCGAAGAGTTTGGCTCGAATTAAAAGGAAGTTGGAGATTTTATAAAATATTGAGAGAGGTTGAAGTTTTTATAAAATTTAGAGAGAAGAAGTAGAAGTTTGGTGTGAAAAGGGGTTGAATGGTGGGGTTTAAATAGGTGGGAGGTGGTAAAAAGTTAAAAAAAAAATTAAATTTTAAAAAAAAAAAGGGAAGTAACCGTTGGTGGGGGGGGGGGGGGCCCACTCCAACGGCTACCTCCCCGTGTTGTTTTCTTCTCGGCGTCGGTACCCCAGCCCCACTCCCGATCGGTGATCCCGACCACCACGCAGTGGTGTTCCCGAGACCACCGAAGCCACCGAAGACCCCCGATCCCCCCTCTCCCGATCCCATTACTTTCACCCTTAGAATACCTATAATGTAAAAAGAGAGGATAAATATTTGATTTTATGAGAAAGGAAGGTACGTAAGAAGAAATTTACAAAATTTACTCCTAATTATTAAGGTAACTCCGAATCTCTTCCTAATTAAATCAATTAAATGTTTTCTAATTGTGAAGTTTTTATCGTGTAAATAACTGTGATTGACATTTCCTTTTTTAAACTAACACTATTAGTTGAAGTAAAAAAAGTAATTGATTTTCTCAATAACTTATGTCAAACGGGTAGAATGATTCCATGGTAACGTTTTTGTCCTTTATATTAGTAATAGGTTAGTAACCCGTATAATATACTGGTTGAATTAGTCTCATAAGACGAGATAAAAGAAAAAATTGTGATGAGAGATTTGAAAACTATAAATAACAATAGAAATAATTTTTTTTTTGGGTTTTATAATATGTGTCTTAAAGACACACATAAGGTGTAATAAATGAATCTCGAAAATTTAAAAATACATTTTTCAAGAACTTTTGTACCTTTCTCATTTTTTCAAGATTAATTTTGATATATTTTTTTTAATTTTCAAAAAGAATCTTGGTATCTTTTTCAATTTTCGATGTACATTTATTGCACCTATGTGTGTCCTTAGGGCACTGTTAGAAAATCTTATTTTTTATCATGTAATATATTAAGTAATCACAATAGTCATGTTTGACCGATCTAATATTAACATGTTTTCGATATGTTGGACGTAAAGCAATAGGACTGCCGCCATTGTCATTTTAATTGTTGCAACATATAATATATAGTTAACTTAGAATAGTTAGGAAAAAAATTAAGGATTTCTTCATCATCACAATAACTATTTAATTAGAAATTTGAAATTTACTAAATGTGATTAATTAGAAATTTAAAATTTATTAATTGTAATACTGAATTTTATATGTGGTAAGTTATAATAAATTTTGACAATTTAAATTTTGTAAAAATTAAGTTTAAAATTTTTAAAGGATGTGACAAATCCAACATATTTAATAAGAAATCTAAATTTTATAAAATGTAATGTTAAATTTTATACGTAATTTTTTTGAATTAATATTCTTTTAAAATTTAAATATTTTAAAATTTAAGTTTATAAATTTGAAAGATTTAACCTATATTTAATTAGAAATTAAATTTATTAAATGTAATATTGAAACTTATATTTGGAAATTTGAAGTAATATATTAATTTGATTTTAAAACTTATATATTGATTTAATTTGGTATTGACATGTTGACATGATGATGTGGAGGTCCTAGAAAAAAGCCATGTGACAATCATTTTATTGTTTTATTATGATTAAAGATAAAGATGTTAAAAATATTAAATTACTTTTTATCCTTTTTGTTATAATATAATATAACGCGTTGCTGACCCGCCTGTGTGTTGCAGCGGACCACCCATTTTAGATGAATATTATAAATTTATTTGGTCAATACATTTTCATTTCATTTGCTATTTACACATAGAAGCTTTATTTGTAAAATAAATTAATTTTCAATTTTTTTTAATTATTTATCAACCTACATTTTCCGCTCCTTCCTTTTTTTATGTCTACTTTTAAGAAAATTCAATTGAATACTCGTTACTCTAAAAATTAAATACTCATCACTTTAAAATTTGTTTAAAAAAACAGATTCACAAGAGAGAGATAATTAGAGTCAAACTTCCAAATTAAAGTGTCACACCCCCAATTTCCACTAACGGAGTTTTACCGTGTGGGGTGTGAACCAGACCAGGACCCGAGTCATTAGTTACATCAAACATAAGTTTAGGGTTCAAATTGTAAATATATATTTCCAAGCGGGAAATATTAAAACCAGAGTTTAAAATCCAGCGGAAGCATATTAAAGTAATGTCGCGCAAAAACAAGCGCCCATTAAGTAAACAACCAG
The DNA here is from genome assembly GCA_039602395.1 of Deinandra increscens subsp. villosa. NCBI lineage: Eukaryota > Viridiplantae > Streptophyta > Magnoliopsida > Asterales > Asteraceae > Deinandra > Deinandra increscens. Next base: position 13,292,213 of record JBCNJP010000007.1, on the reverse strand, counting down.
TTTAAGTCTAAGTTTTGAAAATGTTAAAGACGGATTCCCAAAATGAAAGGTTTAACCAGCGTACGTGCCCAAAATCGGATTCTCCTAGCGTCCTGCAAAGCATGCATAAGAGCAAGTGTCAACTAATGTTGGTGAGTTCACATAAGCACATAAGTATAACTAGTATAGTTATGCAGTACGAATACAACAGTTTTTATTTGTGTGTAAGCATGTATATTAATAGTACAATCCATATCGTAGGTAGCGAGCCTAAGTTCATGTCACTAAAACGTTCGCAACCGAAGCTGACCAATTAGTTGTAGGAATAATTCCGTACGTGGTTTGCCTTCCCCGTGTCTACTCGATCACGGTAAGTTTAGGCTGACATTGTCCTCAGTCCGACCGCCAGTCGGGTGGTGCATCTCGTGCCTGCTGAGTGGGGTTTGTCAGACCCCAGTAGTACTACCCAATATCCCCTCGCTATTTGCTATTAACAGTTCGATAAGTAAGGACTTTCAAAGATAAGCATTTTACGTGAACATGTGATATATGTTGGATTTCTACTTTAATCATACATAAACGTTGTCGTGTTATCGCCCTAACCCAGGTGTAACGTGTTTGTGTGTGTTATCGTCCAAAACCGGACGTAACGTAAAGGTTGTGAAACTCACCTTAGGGTGCCCTGCTACAAATTTAGTTAGACTTCCGAGTTTTGCGTAATTACCGAGCACCTATCGATTTTACATACGTAAGTGTAACAGCCCAGACCCGTCGCACCAAGATATTGTCCGCTTTGGCAGCCGGCATGCCCTCAGGCATCCGCCCCTCACATATTTAAAACACGTCTTGATAGGGGAGGTATCCACACCCTTATAATGCGGTGCTTAGTTCTCCTCCCCACCAATGTGGGATGTTACAATCCTCCCCCTTAGGGACCAGCGTCCTCGCTGGCACACTGGCCGATGACTGGCTCTGATACCATCTGTAACAGCCCAGACCCGTCGCACCAAGATATTGTCCGCTTTGGCAGCCGGCATGCCCTCAGGCATCCGCCCCTCACGGATTTAAAACGCGTCTTGATAGGGGAGTATCCACACCCTTATAAAGCGGTGCTTAGTTCTCCTCCCCACCAATGTGGGATGTCACCGCTTTATAAGGGTGTGGATACCTCCCCTATCAAGACACCTTTTAAATCCGTGAGGGGCGGATGCCTGAGGGCATGCCGGCTGCCAAAGCGGACAATATCTTGGTGCGACGGGTCTGGGCTGTTACAGATGGTATCAGAGCCAGTCATCGGCCAGTGTGCCAGCGAGGACGCTGGTCCCCTAAGGGGGAGGATTGTAACATCCCACATTGGTGGGGAGGAGAACTAAGCACCGCTTTATAAGGGTGTGGATACTCCCCTATCAAGACGCGTTTTAAATACGTGAGGGGCGGATGCCTGAGGGCATGCCGGCTGCCAAAGCGGACAATATCTTGGTGCGACGGGTCTGGGCTGTTACAGATGGTATCAGAGCCAGTCATCGGCCAGTGTGCCAGCGAGGACGCTGGTCCCCTAAGGGGGGAGGATTGTAACATCCCACATTGGTGGGGAGGAGAACTAAGCACCGCTCTATAAGGGTGTGGATACCTCCCCTATCAAGACGCGTTTTAAATCCGTGAGGGGCGGATGCCTGAGGGCATGCCGGCTGCCAAAGCGGACAATATCTTGGTGCGACGGGTCTGGGCTATTACAGTAAGTGTGTGTTTGCACATGAGCAACATAGCCTAGACGACCGTATCGATAACAAGTAATTTCAATTATGACGCAGGTGACAAATTCAATACGTGATAAAAATCGTTTATTCGAAAGCAGTAAAAAATAACGTAAATCATGGACACAAGAATTTATGAAAATCAATGCGCGTATATTATTCCAAATAATAAAATGTAGAGATGATCGGATAAATAAATATATATATATATATATATATATATATATATATATATGTATATGTATATTTATTTGTAAATATAAATATCGAGGCGTAGTCACAAGGGTGAAAAATAAAGCGTCCTAAATATATATTTATATGCCGTGTAAAAATTCCGAGAGTTTAAAGATAATATTATATAATATAACAATTGGAAATGTCGGTGCTTTCTCAGATTGAACTGTACATCATTCTGAGCCAATGAGAAAAAGTAACGTCGCTTTGTTTGTGTACGTGTTAATTTTTTAGTCTGTTTACTTTATTCAAGAAAGGAAGAAACCCTTTACTCTCTCTTTCTACTGCCGGATGCGCTCCTTTTTCGATCTTCAGTCCTTTGACGAAGGAGTGAACGAACGCCGGAAGAATGGAAGCTGTGTGATGCCGCCGTGGCACGGCGGCGCATGAAGGGAACTGTACGGATGTTGCCGCCGCCGCCGGCATGGTGGCGGATGTGGAATGAGAAAAAGTTTTTTTTCTGATTTGCTTTCCGATTTGCTTCTCTGATGTCGTTGCCGTTGGTTTTTTGCGGCCGGTCGGTGTGGTACTGTACAGATGCTGCCGCCGCCGTCGCTGGCATGGTGGCGGATGTGGATTGAGAAAAAGGTTTTTTTCCCTGATTTGCTTTCCGATTTGCTTCTCCGATGTCGTCGCCGTTGGTTTTTTGCGGCCGGTCGGTGTGGTTTTTCTAATTTGCTAACCGATTAGCTTATTTGATGTTGGGGCTGACGGTATGTTTTCTTCAATTTACCTCTCTGATGTTGTCGCCGTTGATTTCACGGCTTCCTAATCATATCAGTAGGTTTTGTTGACGATGTGTGGCCATTGGAAACCTAGGGTTTCTTTAGGTGTTTCTACTGCCACTGTGTAGTGACATCCTTTTACTAACACCTTGGCCGTGTTTTGGTCCACTTCGACATCGGAGCATTAGTGTTTTTGATGTTTTGATGCTGGATTTGTGATTCTCATATAGCAATGAGAAGGTTCATGGTTGTTGGTTGATTTATTGATCAAGGCAGTGATGATATCCCTTTTTCTTTCTACGTTATGGTCATTATGGTAACGGCATGGTGTAAACTATCAGTTTATTCCTGTCGATGCCGGATCATTGCCTCATATCTGAGCCTTTTGGGCTATGATGATTGGGTTTATCTGAGCCTTCACATTATATGTTTATATGTATAACATTTGGAATTGTTGGTGTTTTCTCACATTTAACTGTACATTGTTCAGAGCCATTGGAAACTTGGTGTGAGGGCGATTACTGTCCAAATTTTAAACCAATTAAAGTGTGTTTTTGGTGCTACATATTACGTAGACTCTGGGTTGCTGTACCATTGAGAAAGTTCATGGCTGTTGGTTGATTTATTGATCAAGGCAGTGATGATTTTCCTTTTTCTTTCTAGGTTGTGGTCATTATGGTAACGGCATGGTTTAAACTTTTAGTTTCTCGCAGCCGATGCCGGATCATTGCCTCATATCTGAGCCTTTTCGGCTGTGATGATTGGGTTTATCTGAGCCTTCACATTATATATTTATTTATATATTTATATATATAACTCTTTGTAGAAAAAAGAAAAAGAACCAACTTTCCAATGTGTTTTACCCGACTTAAATAAAAACTGACTTCTATGTGCAGTTTTCGAGTTATGCTTATTTTACAAAAAAAATGTATCAACTGGCTCCTTCTTAAACCTATTTTGACTTACAGATCTGTATTAACTGACTTTTTAATGTTCACAAGGTTCCATTCATACTTTGAAATAGAAAGGAACCTTCATAGGTAACTAAAGTTCCAAATGGCCATGGATTGGTTTAAATCTGATTATTAAAACTTCAAGGATTCGTAGTTGCTTATTTTACTTTGTTACTATTATGGCAGATTTGTGCTTCACAGTTCTCAGGTTCAAGTGCATTTATCTTTTTTACGTTCTTTGCTATTTTATGAGTTAAAAGATATCAATTTCATCATTGCCTTCATTATGAGCTTGACTGCTATTCATTTAAACAGTTATGTATTAATTGTTTTGTGTTCAACTGAGTTTCATATAGTTGGCATATAGATTCTTTGTATCTCATTTGTTTTTGCAGATTAGATTTTTATACTTGAGATTTGGTTACAAGTTAAGTCAATAAGAAGAATTACCTAACATACAATTTCAAAAATCTCCATCCCCATTTGACAATTAGAGCAAGGTTTGCAGGTTTAAGGTTATCAAAGTTGTTGAGTTCATGTGTAGGTAAAGTTATGTCTACTTTTATAGTGTTCTTTAGAATATAATTTGTAGTGCAGTTGTCATTCTATAGATTTCCTTATATCATGTCCTATCTTATGGCACATACCAATGGCGGTTAGTGAAACTTTTGTGCTCATGTTTGAGGCTTGGTTCATAGAAAAAAGGGAGTTCCAAGCATATGTTGAGTTTCTTCATTTTATGGAAGTTTTTGTGTGTTTTAAGGTTTATTATTCTTTGGTACATACTTATTATTTAGGTTGCTAATTAGTTTTTATTGTGATGCAGGTGTTGTATGCTCTCATCATGGTTTCTCATTTCAAGGATTAAAGGTACAATTTATTTTCCATGGTTTTGCTACAGTAATTGTGCCTTGGTAGTGATTAGTGTTTGGTCGTTTGTGATGGCTGCCGATGTGGTGTTCAGGTTCTTGATTTGGTCATTTAAGCGTGTGTTCTAAACAAGTCTACTTTTGAATCTGCACATAGTATAAGCTGTCTTGGGGTTGGTTTGTGGTGGTATAATTTGGTCTCCATTGTTGCTTCGTCATACTTAAAATTGTGTTAGGGGTCATTAGTGTTTGGTTGGTGTGTAATTGCTAGATCAAGTATTATAAGTGTGTTCTTATCTCCTGTTTGTTTTAGGTACAGTGGTTTGTTAAAAAATTGCTTTGTATTGAATAACCTTTCTTCATAAGATTTGCTAAATGTTGATATATTATTCTTCTAATGTGTTTTGTGTTTTAGGCATCTCTATGATTGTTCGCACTGGCTTCTGCTCTTGCAAATGTCCGGTAATGTTCGTCCCTTTTTAAATGCTGAAATGAACGTTATCATATGTCTTCAGTTTCGCTTTAATACTTCATATACCTTTTTAAATGTTATTTACATGTGTTTTATACTTAAATGTAATTTCTCGCCCTGCAACGCGGGCGGGCTCTGTTTCTTGTTTAAAACGTTTGCATGACCATAAATCAAATATATATATATATATATGTGTACTCATATATATAAAACTAATTTTTTTTATAATTAATAACGAGACTATACAATTTTAATTCTTTTAAATAATAATGTTTTCATAATATAAAAGTTCAACGAATATCATGAGTATAGATTTGATAAACATGTATTAGTAGTTTTAGGGTTTTTGGACCAAGTAATGCTTGGAAACACTTAAACCGTGACCTGGAGGTTACAGAACTGCGCCCTAGCCGGGATTAGTAGTTTTAGGGATTTTGACTATGGACTGTGACCAAAATCGGGTTTCATAAGCAAACAGAAAAAGAAAAGGGGTTGCCGGGATTCGAACCGGCGACCTCTACGTTTACAGCAAAGGACCCGACCAACTGCGCTACACGCATTTCGTGAATGGATCCAGTTTAGTTAATATATAACCTATACCCGCGCGACATCATTTTCTTCATCAAAATCTCCGGTGGCCGGAGTTTTATTCCGGTCACCGGAAAATCGTGAAACCAGAAATAAAGAGAAGCAATACGTGCGATTAACAAAGGGGAATGGTTACCTTGAATCGGAATCGAGAACATGTGAGTTTTTGAAGCCGCAATATAACCCGAACTTGAATCGCGACCTCCGAGCACGGTTACGATTCGCAAAACCGTTAACACCTGGTTGTTCCTCAGGGCTTCACGATCACAGAGGTTATTGAATGGTGGTGATTCAGTGGGTCAGTTGGCCGGAATTCGAGTTCGCCGGAAAACACAAAAAAAACGAGAGAAGAACGAGAGCTTGAGAAAGGGTGTGTGTTTCGCAATTGAACGGATCCTGAGCAGTAATATGATCCTTGCAATCACTGGAGACTTGAATGGGGGGATTGATTGGCTTAATTTAAAACCGACGATGATAATGTCGATCGGTCGAAACCGATTCACGTTTAACAGCTCGTAAATGTCATTTATGTGACTATGGGCAAATGACAAATTGAGTCCCTCTATAATTTACAAGATGACACAATGTTTTGGGTAATTGCATAAATGGTCACACAAGTTTTCTCAAAGAAAAGGGTTTAGTACTTGGCGAGAATAGTCCCTCGGGTTTATAAAAGGCTAACGGGACTAACGAAAAACGTAAACGATGGCAAACGAGTGTATGCATCTCAACACCATATAACGTGTAACGTTTATGAGAAAATATGAACTTAAATGACCAAATAAAATTATAGATAACAACTTCTAATTATCCGTTTAAATTCACATAAAATCATAGTTATAACCCATAACTATATGTTTTAAGTTCCTATAAAAAAATATAGAAACGCTTCGTACGATTACGTGACACATCGTCACGTAAAATCATGAAATATAATGTGTGTAGATATATACTTATATACCACATAAAATCATAGATATTTTTATCGCATAAAATGACAAAACGTTCCATAAAATATGATTTACATAAAATCATAAAATATAACTATTCAAGTAAGTTAACCGACGTCTAGACTCATGTGTAATGTTCGTGTAACTATTCTACTTGACTGAGGTAACAGACGTTATTGAAATATAACACAAGTTATTAACGGAGTTAACCTGGGATATTGTCGGTTGTCACATAAAGGCTACAAAAGATGTGTATTGTGATGATATATCATAACAACATGGTCTAACAACAAAAATAAAAACATGTCATGTTAATTGACAACTCCATTCAACACAACTTGATCATCAAACACATTACTTTGCAGTGAACATAAACTTTCTCAATGTTCTTTTTTTTGAACGACAAAGAGAAGTATATTAAAAAAGATGGTTAGGCTAAGTGTAGTGGATAAAGCCCCAAATGGGGCGTTATCCGCCATGTGGACGATGACTGGACAAGGGGCTTTATGGGGCTTTATGGTGTAGTTGATAAAGCCCGTATAACGCCCCACAATCATTACTTTTAAACCCTTCTTCGGCGTTTTATCCCTAACGCCCGGGGCGAATTTGGGCACCATAACGCCCCATAACGCCCCAGCGTAGTGGGGCGGGGCGTTATATGGGGTGTTATGGGGCGTTATGGAGCCCAAAAACGCCCCATTACGAATAGCCTTAGAAAGACCTAACCATCCAAGAACAGTTACAAAAATAAAATGGGGTTTTGCATCCAGTTAACACACGACATATTACATTTCTTATCTCTCGCCGACATCCAAAGAAATGAAGACCTCACCACCGACTCAAATAAAGAGGTCGAGGATAAGTCATTGTTGTTGTGAACTATATCATTTCGAAATCGCCAAACAACCCACCACATGCAAAAAACAACACCTTCTATCACCGACTTGATTTTTTTTCGTAAAACCACTACCATCAAGCCATGCCAAAATCTCGTTCGGTGCAACAATGCGGAACATCAACATCAAGTCAAGACCCAACCCGTCTCCAAAGACGATGAACAACCGTGCAATCACCAAATAAGTGCCTATTAGTCTCAAGGGGGACATCACACAGAACACAATTAATATGGGGAATATTGAGGCCTCTTTCACATAATTTGCTTCGCACCGGAAGACGATCTATCAATAACCTCCAAACAAATATATTAATTTTAATCGGAACGGACTTATACCATCTAGTAGGAGGAAAGTTACCTTTAAGATCTACCTCTTCAACCTTCTTACGAATAGCCTTCACCTCAAACTCAGATTTACCATCCAGATTCCATTTCTATGAATCCCCAATGTTGTTGTTATGCACCGAAGAATTTAAAAGAACATTCAACTTACGGAATTGAGCTTCCTCCACCCCACTTCTAATTGGTCTTCGCCACTCCCACATCCGGTCCCCATCCGACATCCGATGGCTAGCGAAATAGTTTTTATTATTTTCAAGAGCAAATAACCGAAGAAACATAGATAGTAATGGTTCCTCACCAATCCAATTGTCGACCCAGAATCTAGTCTCATTGCCCAAGCCCACGTCCTTCTTGAAAGAACTAATCGGAATGATGCCACGAGAATAGAGATCATGCACCGATTTACAAATATTATTCCAAACTCCCTCCCCCTTTGGAACGGAAATCGAATTCCGCAACCCACCCCCGTGAATAGATTCAATAACACGAACCCATAAACTAGAACTTTCGTTCAAGAATCTCCACTTCCACTTCAAATCAAGAGCGCGATTTAACGCACTAATACTACCAATTCCCAAACCCCTATCTTTATCCGCAAGGATAAAGTCCCATTTAATCCAATGCATTTTCCTAACCGAGTCTCCTCCACCCCAAAAGAGTATTGCCCAAAGGCTCTCAAGAATGTCAATGATCTTCTTGGGAGGTCTGAAGATGGATAAATAATAAATAGGGAGAGAGCCGAGAACCGACGAAATAATAGTTTTCCTTCTTCCAAAAGATAAAAGATTAGCTTTCCACATGGACAACCGAGACTTAAATTTATCTATGACGGGTTTCCAAGCTTTAACGGAAGACATTTTATCACCAACCGGAACACCAAGATAACGGAACGGAAGATCACCCGCGAGACAACCTTTAGAGCGGGCCAGATTACCAACATCCTCCCCCTCCACTCCAACACCGGTAAGGTTTGATTTAGAGATATTAGTTTTGAGACCCGACATACCCGCAAAAGTATCCAAAATCCTTATACATGCTTCAAAGTTAGCTTTGGACCATTCGCCAACCATGATTACATCATCGACGTAACAAAGATGGGATAAAACCACTTTATTATTTCCCACCACCACCGGCTTAAACTACTTACAGTTACGAAATTCAGGAAAAAAAATACCAAGAAATATTTATAACCAGATTTGGGGCCAAAGATATAGAAATTAACAAAAAGGAATAAGGCTCAGATCATATCTCAATCTTCATAGCCGAAAAGGCTCGGATCGAAGAAAAACCTCTAATGGGGCAAATGGCTACGATAAGGAGTATCTCATGCCCCGCCGTTGCAACACCATCAAACACAAAAATGAGATAAAGAACATCATCATAGCCTTGAAGCAAACAAAAAACCCAAAACTGAAACATTAGTTTAGATCAATGAACTCAGATACATTTTAATCCACTGAGATCATAATAAACCGTATCAAAGAATAGCTTAAATCAATCAGAATTAGCTTAAACCCAAGTCAAGCCTTATCTAAGTTAGTCTACTGAGTGATTAACCACTTTTAGTCACAGTCCATGACTTTTGCTCCGACTGAGATGAGAGAAAGAAGAATTCAAAGAAAGGAACCACGACTAAGCAATCGTCGATTCCCATCAGATCTAAAAAAAACTTAGATCTGTTACTTAAAACAACAATTTATATAATGTTGTGGCTCATAAACCGGCGACTGTTGCGGTAAACACCCCGCTGCCGTTGGTAACATCATCGCACAACACCGTAAGCAAACACCAACATCAACACTTAGTCGGCCACCAGGCAACGACTGTGACCTTTTTTTTCTTCATGTGAATCACTGAAAATCAACACACAATCATAAACGATATTCAACAACCACCAGCATCTCAGCCAAAGTGGTTGTCGCTGGAAAACCTTCATCCGAAGACCTCTTTTGAAATCCTCGATCGCAACCATTAAAGCACAAAAACGGACGATGACGTCACAAAGACGGACACAACGACACATACTACAAAAAATCATCGGCCACCATCGACGAAACCATCGAAGTGACGACACCGGCGGCGAAGACGTCACAAAGACGGTCACCAAGGCACCGACTAAAAAAACCGGCGACGTCGGAGGATACATAGAGAGCATCCAGATCCAGATGGAAAGAGAGTTCATAGATAATACAACTCACCGGCGTCGACGACCTGCTAGGGTTAGGAAAGCTACTTAAACGCTGGCGAGCGACACCACCGGATCTCGTCAGAAAAGACGACAACGCCGGCAAGCAACATCGCTGGATGTTGTCAGAAAAGACGATACCGAACGTCGCTCAGCCATCACTGATGGAGCAACAAACCATCCAACGGCGTCGAGAATCCAAGCGTCTGCGACACTGTAGAGAGAAAGAGACAGATGAAGCGATTTTGAGCGTATAAGATACGCTAATGTGAAATCCAGGGATACTATACCGCCCATAGTAAACTAAATTTTATGTCAAGTAAAAAGAAAACTAAAAATGAAAAACCAAATGAACAGTTCCAGCTACTCACACACCCCTCATTTTAAATTAATATACATATATATAATAGTAAAAAAATAATAAAGATATTATTTTATTTATTTATTTTTCTTAAGCTTGTTTGATTGTACATGACTTAAGTATTAATTATCCAATAATATTAACTCTAAACTCGCTCACTCGATTCATTTGAGTGTTTTTGTTAACTCCACTCTAGGGGTGGGTAGGTGTCACACTCTGAACTTTCGAGAACGGAGGCGTGTGACGTCATGAAATCATAGTCGTGGATACTTAGAACAATTTGCAAATATAATAAAGATAACAATACGTCATTTAGATTGCAGCGGAAAATGTGGTGATAATGACATTGTCTTACAAATTGCAATAATAATAAAAGATGTCTTTAACGATAATACTTAAGATACTTGAAAAGTTGATAAATGATAAAGGGGCTATGATTCCATCGTGAGCAAGAGGTCCGATAGAGTTCAGAATACCCGTTTGCACCGCGTTCGTCATCTAGTTACCTGAGAAAATCATGAGCTTAAAAGGGTCAACATAAAGTTGGTGAGTTCACAGGTTTAAGACTCTACAAACAATATTGTAAAAGGTTTAAGGCATACAAGATAAACAATGGTCACCGTGATGTAATGATTAACAATGAACTTTGAATTTGAAACTAACAGATTTACCCACTCATAGCATCTTCCCTAAAGATACTGAAATGGAACAATAATAACTGGCGTGTACTACTCGACAAATGCACACGTCGGGATTGGAGCTACCAATCAAGTAGGGTTGTTAACCCAAATAGATCTATTCACTAGTTACCGTTTCGAACAAAACTAATCAAATTCAATTAATAGTGGGATTTGTGACAATTCGTTATGTAACGAAATGTACTCATTTGTAGGGTAAGTAAAGAACATTTAATCATACGGCAAGTTACAGTCCGACCGATATATCAAGTATAAAACAGTTTTGATTCATGATTTCTCCCCCAAAGTATTAAAACAATTTAAAGGAAAGGGGCCGTGAGACTCACCTCAAGCAAGGTGAAATGATAATGCACGTGAAATGGAAAGTCCGGACGAAAGCACGTAACGTCCTAATAAGTATAAATAAACAAGTTGCATGTATAAGGTCTTTGATCATTGAGTAACGTTTCCGTCACCCAACGACACCGGTCAAGTCTTGATAATAATGTCCCGTTTGTATATTTAGGAAAAGTCCATCCGGTTAATATTTATTGTTCAAATAAATGTATAAAGTCAAGTTTATATTTACGTCCAAATAATTATCTATGTATTTAGGCAAAATACTAGACAAAGATTTATTATTTAGAAAAATAATAAATTAAATGGATCATAAGTTAATACAAGTTTTTGTATTAATCGAATAATTTATAAAAGAATTTTATAAATACACAAGTCATTGGATGGTTAAATTGGTCAACTTTTAATAAATTAAAAGTGTATGGATGTTTTTGGGAGAATAATTATATGTGCAAATATAATTATTAGTTTGTCGAAAACGTTTAACGTCGTGGATTAAATTAATAAAAATTTGATGACGTTTAATAATTGTAAACAATAACTCCTCAAGTTAAAACGATTTATTGGAAAGTTCCATAAATATTTTAAGACGAAATATTTATTTATAATCTTTAGAGATCGTAGTCACCGGTTTAAGTTTGTAAAATAGTTTTTAACGCATTTGGACTTTATACAAGTTAAAGATTATGTTAAAAATATTCCCTAAAGTCGTTTATAAGTTTAGAAATATTTTCTTGGTCGGTTCTTAAATAACGTTACCAAAACTACGTTTTCTTGTCGCGTAGTTAACCGTTTTGATCCCGGTTTTCTCCCTAAGCGACATTTCAACGTTTAGATCACTTTGGTTCGTTTAGAAACTTTAAAATGTCGACGGGATCAGATCTGATCCGTGAACGTATTTCCATGATTTTTATGTCTTAAAACATGTTATAACTTATAAAAATCACATAGTTTGTAACTAGTCTTTTTAGGGAAAGTTGGAACATTTATGATAAGTCTTTTTAAGTATAAAAATCTAAGCATTTAAGTCCAAATGATTGTTATTAATGAGAAGGTTATTAAATGTATTTTTACTAGATTTAGTAAAAATAAACAAACTATTTTTGTGTTTTGGTGAATTAAATTCACCAACACATCAAGTCTTGGTCTTTGGTGACTTTCTTTTTATAAAATGTGACATATTTTATAAATGATAAGTTTAAGAAATAAACTTTTGGTTAAGACTTTCCAAGAATCTTTGAGTTACAAAATGACTTTTATTTATAAAAGTTTCTTGTATTTTTACTAAGTTATTAACTTAGTTAAGTTTTATAAGTCCATGTTTTATAAAACTTAAGTCCATGATCATCCATTTTTGTCCAATGTAAGCCTTGTGATTTATAAGATTTAAAGATTATAACATTATGTTTTAACTAGTTACATAAGTCTTTTGTCTAGATGTTACTAGTTAGTTTGTTAACATAAGTTAAACAAAATAAACATAAGTAATGTAAATAAATCTACTAGCAAAGTGCTAGGACCTTTATGTTCAAGAACTTGAACAAATCAACTAACACAAAGTGTTAGGACTAAGATAATGTAAATACTTGAAATGTAGATGCAAGTAAAGTAAATGACATGAAATGTAAAGATTGTTGGTTAAAATGATCTAGATCCTTGCATGATACTTTCATAAGATTTCTCAAATGCAAAGTCCCAAGTAATGGCTACTTTAAGTTCCTAAGAACACCAAGACTTGTTAGATCAAGTCACTTGTATTATTCCACCCAAGTGTTGGTGATTAGAGGGTTAGAAGAAGAATGGTTAGGTCTAGACTCTTGAAGGACCAAGTGTCTTGCATAAAATAGAAAAAGAAAAGATAGGTTTTTCATATCAAGACTTGTTGGTGATATTGGGTGAAGATCATAAGGAAAAAGTGGGTTAAAAAGACTCACAATGGGGTTTTGGTTTGAACCGAAAATAGAAGAGGAAGAGGGGAGGTGGTCCGGCGGTTCGGATGGTGGCCGGAGGTGGTGGTCCGGCGGTGGCCGGCCGGCGGCTCCAAGGGGGTGGCGGCGGTGGCCGGTTTTAGAGAGGGAGGGAGGAGGAGAGTAATTCTCTTGAGTGTTTGAGAATGGTGCAAGTTAAAATGTGATCCCCAAGCCTCTCTTTTATACTAAAAAGGTGATTTATTAACCTTTGGTTAATAACTCTTAAGACAACTAGCATTTCTATTATAATTTTGATTTAAGTATAATCAAAGAAATTAAGTTGTAGGTAGACTTGAATAAAAAGATGGAGAGTTTTTATAAAAATGGGAGGTGATCCAAAGGCTTAATAATTTTATAAAAGTCCATGGGTTTGTATAGGTATAGGCTAGAGTAAAAGTTTATAAAAAGTTTTGAAAATAAATAATTATTTTTGGTTTTTATAAAAACTACAAAGGTGATGGACTTTTTATATAAAGTTCTAGTTGGGTTAATATATATAAAAAGTGGGCTAAGTAAATTGGGCCAACACAAAAAAAAATAAGTTTTTTTTTTTTGTTTGTTTGGGCCGTTGGGCCGGGTTCGGTGCTGGGCCGAGAACGGGACCGGGTCGCGGGCCGGGCGGGCGGGTCTGGGTCGGGCGGGTCGGGCTGGGTCAGCGGGTCGGGCGGGTTGGGCAACCGGGCTGGGTAACGGGTTGGGTTAGTGGGCCGAAAGGGGGAAAGGTTTTGGGTGTTGGGCCGGTTAATGGGCCGGTAAACGGGTCGGGTTACGGGAAAACGAAAAGTGTCGAAACGTTCGAAATGTCATTACGAGTGTTCGGGTAAAGTTTGGTGACGAACGGAGTTCGTTTGTGACTGTTGGGCTTACGAGGCCCAATAAGGGTTTTCGGTTAGTTAACAGGACTAATCGGATTGACGGTTTGGGGAAAGTATCCTGACAAAGTGTTTTGGGAATACAAGTCTTGAATAACCTCGAATAAAATTTTCAAAAGTTTTTGTCGTGCCGAAAACGTCGTGACGAAGTCGGATAAAATATAAAAAGTTACATTTTTATATAATATTTTATTATTGAAGTTCCATCTATTATCGAATGGATTTACTTGGTTTAAAAGATTGGCAACGGATACAAACTCGGGAATTATTCTAAGCATGCAATGATTTATATATATGTTCTAATATATATATAACTAAGATAAACACATAATTAGCACATAATGACAATTAAATACGGATTAATTAACTGCTAATCAAAGTCAAAGTAACAAGGGTTGACCTGGTTTTGTGCGAGGTGTTACATTCTCCCCCCGTTAGAAGAATTTCGTCCCGAAATTCAGTCTTGGCCATCGGCGGGTGCAACGTTCTCAAACAGTTGAGGATACTTTAGACGCATCTGGTCCTCGCGTTCCCAAGTGAATTCCGGTCCTCGTCTTGAGTTCCAACGCACTTTGACGATGGGAATGCGGCTTCGTTTAAGTCGTCTGACTTCTCGATCAAGTATCTCCGCGGGTTCCTCTACGAAATGAAGTGTCTCATCTACTTGAATTTCGTCGAGAGGGACAACAAGTGTTTCGTCAGATAAACACTTCTTCAGGTTACAAATATGGAAGACATCATGGACACCGTTTAGTTCGGGTGGTAGGAGTAATTTGTAAGCGACCGGTCCAATCCGTTCAAGGATCTCAAAGGGACCAATGTATCGAGGATTTAACTTTCCTCGCTTACCGAAACGAATGACACCCTTCCAAGGTGCTACCTTCAACATCACACGATCACCGACTTGGAATTCTAATGGTTTACGTCGATTGTCTGCATAACTCTTCTGACGGTCTCGGGCGGCTCTGAGACGTTCCTTGATTTGATGAATCTTCTCGGTAGTCTCGAATAGGATTTCGGGACCAGTGAGTTGACTATCTCCAATATCAGTCCAACAAAGAGGGGATCTGCACTTACGTCCATAAAGTGCTTCAAATGGGGCGGCTTGAATGCTAGTGTGATAACTGTTGTTGTAAGAGAATTCTGCAAGGGGCAGATGCTCATCCCAGTTACGTCCGAAATCGATCACACAGGCTCGTAGCATGTCTTCAAGCGTTTGAATCGTCCTTTCGCTTTGGCCATCCGTCTGAGGGTGGTAAGCGGTACTCATGTCAAGACGTGTCCCCAAAGATTTCTGAAGTGATTGCCAAAATTTGGCGGTAAATCGACTATCGCGATCAGAAATGATAGAAGTGGGCACTCCGTGTCGTGAGACGACTTCCTTCAGATAAAGCTTAGTCCTTCTCTCCATACTATCAGTTTCCTTAATCGGCAGGAAATGAGCAGATTTAGTCAGTCGATCAACAATTACCCATATGGCATCGCAGCCAGATCGGGCTTTTGGCAACTTCGTGATGAAGTCCATAGATATACCTTCCCATTTCCATTGTGGGATTTCTGGTTGGATCAGCAAACCGGAGGGTTTCTGATGTTCCGCTTTGACCTTTGAGCAAGTTAGGCACTTGCTAACATAAGTAGCTATCTCAGCTTTCATGTTAGGCCACCAGAAATGTTCCTTCAAGTCGTGATACATCTTGTCGGCTCCTGGGTGGATAGAATATCTAGTCTTGTGGGCTTCGTCGAGTACTAGCTTCCTCAAATCTCCATAGCTAGGTACCCATAACCTGTTCATGAAATTTAGGGTTCCATCAGGTTTCTCCAACAAATGCTTCTCCATACCTCGCAAGCATTCATCCTTAAGATTTTCTTCCTTGAGGGCTTCAATTTGTGCAACACGAATTTGCGAGTTGAGGTTCGAGCGTATTGTCATACTTAATGCTCTTACTCGGAGAGGTTTTACGCGTTCCTTCCTGCTTAGGGCATCGGCTACTACATTAGCCTTACCAGGATGATACCGAATCTCACATTCGTAATCATTAAGCAACTCAACCCAACGACGTTGCCTCATATTCAATTCCTTCTGATCGAAGATGTGCTGGAGGCTCTTATGATCGGTGAATATGGTGCACTTCGTTCCATAAAGATAGTGTCTCCAAATCTTGAGGGCGAAGACGACGGCTCCAAGCTCCAGGTCGTGGGTTGTGTAGTTCTTCTCATGAATCTTCAATTGCCGGGAAGCATAGGCGATGACTTTCTCTCGTTGCATTAAGACGCAACCTAATCCTTGATGCGAAGCATCACAATAAACTACAAAATCTTCGATTCCCTCTGGTAGAGATAAGATCGGTGCATCGCAAAGCTTCTGTTTCAGCGTCCGAAATGCTTCGTCTGCCTTGGCATCCCAAATGTACTTCTTGTCCTTCTGAGTTAGTGCGGTAAGGGGTTGGGCTATCTTTGAAAAGTTCTCAATAAATCGACGATAATAACCTGCGAGACCCAAGAATTGGCGTATCTCGGTTGGAGTAGTAGGAGTACTCCAGTCTCTGATAGCTTCCACTTTGGCTGGATCGACGTGGATTCCCTTATCGTTGATCACATGACCCAAAAAGTGCACCTCTCGAATCCAAAAATCGCATTTAGAAAACTTGGCGTATAGCTTCTCTTTCTTTAGCAGTTCCAAGATAAGTCTCAAATGTTGCTCGTGTTCTTCTTTGCTTCGAGAGTATATGAGAATATCATCGATGAACACGATAACAAATTTATCCAAGTACGGTTTGCATACACGGTTCATCAGATCCATGAATACGGCGGGGGCGTTAGTCAAACCAAATGGCATAACGAGAAACTCGTAGTGACCATAGCGTGTTCTAAACGCTGTTTTTGACACATCTTCATCTCGAACTCGTAGCTGATGGTATCCGGATCTCAAGTCAATCTTGGAGTAGTAACTTGATCCTTGAAGCTGATCGAACAAATCATCGATCCTCGGTAGTGGGTACCGGTTCTTCACTGTGAGTTTGTTCAATTCTCTGAAATCGATACACATCCGGAAGGTTCCATCCTTCT
This sequence comes from Deinandra increscens subsp. villosa, assembly GCA_039602395.1. Taxonomy (NCBI): domain Eukaryota; kingdom Viridiplantae; phylum Streptophyta; class Magnoliopsida; order Asterales; family Asteraceae; genus Deinandra; species Deinandra increscens. Next base: position 13,274,964 of record JBCNJP010000007.1, on the reverse strand, counting down.
TCTTTACAAACAAAACAGGAGCTCCCCATGGCGAGTGGCTTGGTCGAATAAAGCCTTTATCTAACAACTCTTGTAGTTGGCTAGATAACTCTTGCATCTCTGAAGGTGCTAGTCGGTAGGGTGCTCTAGCAACAGGTGCGGCTCCAGGCGTCAAGTCGATGCGAAATTCCACTTGTCGAGTTGGTGGGAGACCAGGCAAGTCTTCGGGAAAGACTTCCGGAAATTCGCGGACAGTAGGAACATCTTCGATTCGCTTCTCCTTAGGCTTCCTTTCCGTAACATGGGCTAAGAGGGCATAACATCCTTTTCGAATAAATTTGTGTGCCTTCATACATGTTATGATGTTTAGCGGTGTTCCACTCTTTTCGCCTTGTACGATAAGAGTGTTGCCGTTTGCAAGTGGTACTCGTACCAATTTCTCGTGGCAAACAATTTCTGCGAGATTCTTTGACAACCAATCCATACCAATAACGACATCAAAACTTCCTAAGTCGACAGGTAAAAGGTCAATGTGGAAAACGTGATCTGAGAGTTCAAGCGAACAACCTCGGTATACTTCTTCTGTTTCTATTAAGTCTCCATTTGCTAATTCTACGGTGAACTTAGTGTCTAAGGCAACAGGAGTGATTCCTAGTGTTTTGCTAAAATCAGTAGACACAAAGCTCCTATCGGCACCGGTATCGAATAATACAGAAGCAAACTGGTTATTAAGTAGAAACGTACCCGTCACGGTATTTGGGTCGCGGCGAGCGTCTCCAGCATTGATCACGAAAGCTCTACCCCTAGCCTGGCCGGGATTCTGATCCTTCGTCTTCGGGCAATCCTTCTTCAGATGACCGGTAGCACCACAACCAAAACAAGCACGACTTGGGCAGTCGCGAGTGATGTGGCCCTTGGCCTTGCAATGTCCACAATAAACGTTCCCACAATCAAGAGTGTGGTGGAGATTGCATTTGGAGCATAAAGGTGCATTGCCGGTATATCCCGTCTTCTTGGGTGCTTGACCCGGAGCGGTGGCAGCATAAACCTTGGCTGGTTCGGGTGCTTTCTCCGGTGCTTTCTCAGGGTTTCGGTCAGGCTTGTTCTTCCAGAAACTACGCTTCCTCTTGTTATCCGGCTTCTTTCCAGACGAGGTGGCAGCACCAACCTCGGGAGTCTTAACTTCAGCATTCTTCTTTCCAAAGGTCACACCTTGACGTGTGGCCTGATAAACCAAACTGTGAGCTAAACGAACAGCATCTTGAAAAGTGGCCGGGTTTGATGAAAGAACGTTCCCTTGAATGTGAGGTGCGAGGCCCCAAATATAACGTTCAATCTTCTTGTACGGTGGAGTGACCATCGTCGAACAAAGGTGAGCAAGTTCACGAAAACGCTTCGTGTAGCCAGCGATATCAGTCCCATTCATTGCTAAACTCCAAAACTCAGCTTCCAGTCTCTGCAATTCTTCTCTCGGGCAATACTCGTCACGCAGGAGTTGCTTGAGAGCATCCCAAGTCATTGCATACGCCAATTCGGTTCCCATGGCATCAGCGTGGGAATTCCACCAAGTTAAAGCTCCATCGGTGAAAGTGCAAGTAGAGTACTTGACCATGTAGCCTTCGGGACAATTGCTTATACGGAAAACTGATTCCGTCTTTTCAAACCAACGGATTAAACCCACGGCACCTTCCGTGCCTCTGAAGTTGGTGGGTTTACAGCTCATAAAGTCCTTGTATGAACAGTCGCGTGGTCCTGCAATGTTAAAACGTTGAGTACAAATCACGGTTGATTGTAGTCACGATGTTCTCTAACATTGGAATTGTCAAAATCTTACCACGTTGTGTATTTTCAGGTTGACGTTCATTGTTTCGATTCGACTTCGCTTGCGGCTATGATCTCAGCCACACGGTCATTGATTATCGCCTCAATGTCGGCAGCAGTCAATGGTGGTGGAGGTGATGAGGTCCGGGCACTACGTCTAGGCGGCATGTTTCTGTTTTAAGTTACAATGTCAACATAAAGAAACAGTCGTTTTAGACAACATGAAAATGGGGTTATTGCAAGCTCGAGAATAACAACCACGACACATCATAGATACCAATATATGCAAGTAAAATCACAACACAACATGAACATAAGAATAAGCACAACCACATAACATGATAAGATAAACCAAAGATACATACCATATCGCCATATTAGTTATAAATCATACAAAAGATGAAGTTAAAGTAGCTAGTGGGAGTGCAATCCCAACAAATACATACATGATTTACTAATAAAATGGCGGCCAAAAGGGGTTAGGGTAGGTCCATCTAACTATCTAGAAGTGAGGTCCGGGAGGTGGGGCAAATGCGCCAGCAACCAAAGCCAAGAAGGCTAGGAAGGAAAGGAGATGTCCTGCCTGAGCCTCGAGAGTAGCAACTCTCATCTGTAGCAACTCGACGTCGAGTGAGTTGTTGGCGGTAGCGATGCTGGTGCCGGTCAAGTTAGCATGAAGGGAGTCCATGGCGCCCTGGGTGCCAGTCCTGGAATCCTCCAAGCTGCGAACTCTGGCCTCGAGGAGGTCAAAGCTCGTCACGGTCGCGCGTTGGTCGACGCGCTCCTCGACAGTCTCTAGTCCTCGCTCGTAGTTGATCAAACGAGTGACCAGGAGGGGGACAGTGTCCTCTAGAGGCTCTCCCGTGAATGGGCAGAACCGGACGGTGGCGGCCTGTCGAGTGGCTCCCATGGATGATGACTCTCCAAGCTCATGGGTGCTCGGGAGTCCCTCGCGCGCCCTCCAGAGGCGAACGGAGTCGCGCATCCTGACGAAGCGAGGAAGCATGGAGAGGCGCTGCCTTTTGAGGGCAGGCCCCTCAGGGGAGGGAGAACGGCGGGGAAGACCAGTCCTCTTACGGGCAGTGAAGGCCCGTCGTCCACCGCGAAAGCCGCGGCGATACGATCGGATGGACCTCGCACGTCCCGGGGTGAGGTCGGGATCCTGTGCAGCAGCAGGTGGCATCACTCCAGCGGGATCGGCAGCAGTCACGTCAGCAGCTACCTCCTCGGTCGGCTCCTCCGAATCATCGGACACGTAGGCAAATGATGGGTGACGAAACATAGCAGCAGCAGTCCCTAGCGCAGGACTCTCAGGTGGGGAATCTGGTGGGACATAGTCCATCGGTGATGGTGTGTACTCCGGTGATGATGGCGGGGTCTTCTCCCCAGAGCTCGTGATGCAAATGACTTCGCGGCCGGAAGTCATTACTGCGAATACAAGTTCCAAGGAAAAGTAGTGTTAGCACAATGTAACCATAAGATGTATAAAATTAAGCAAAGAAATTAAATTTGACACGTATGGTAATGATTAAGTAAACTAAAGTAACTTGTTACCAATAGAGGCGATCTTGCGTGCAAACGGTATTCTCAGAGCGGGTCATAGTCCAGGTTTTGTTTTTGTTTTGTTTTTGAAAACCTAGTTCGCTATAACCACGGCTCTGATACCAATCTGTCACACCCTGAACTTTCGAGAACGGAGGCGTGTGACGTCATGAAATCATAGTCGTGGATACTTAGAACAATTTGCAAATATAATAAAGATAACAATACGTCATTTAGATTGCAGCGGAAAATGTGGTGATAATGACATTGTCTTACAAATTGCAATAATAATAAAAGATGTCTTTAACGATAATACTTAAGATACTTGAAAAGTTGATAAATGATAAAGGGGCTATGATTCCATCGTGAGCAAGAGGTCCGATAGAGTTCAGAATACCCGTTTGCACCGCGTTCGTCATCTAGTTACCTGAGAAAATCATGAGCTTAAAAGGGTCAACATAAAGTTGGTGAGTTCACAGGTTTAAGACTCTACAAACAATATTGTAAAAGGTTTAAGGCATACAAGATAAACAATGGTCACCGTGATGTAATGATTAACAATGAACTTTGAATTTGAAACTAACAGATTTACCCACTCATAGCATCTTCCCTAAAGATACTGAAATGGAACAATAATAACTGGCGTGTACTACTCGACAAATGCACACGTCGGGATTGGAGCTACCAATCAAGTAGGGTTGTTAACCCAAATAGATCTATTCACTAGTTACCGTTTCGAACAAAACTAATCAAATTCAATTAATAGTGGGATTTGTGACAATTCGTTATGTAACGAAATGTACTCATTTGTAGGGTAAGTAAAGAACATTTAATCATACGGCAAGTTACAGTCCGACCGATATATCAAGTATAAAACAGTTTTGATTCATGATTTCTCCCCCAAAGTATTAAAACAATTTAAAGGAAAGGGGCCGTGAGACTCACCTCAAGCAAGGTGAAATGATAATGCACGTGAAATGGAAAGTCCGGACGAAAGCACGTAACGTCCTAATAAGTATAAATAAACAAGTTGCATGTATAAGGTCTTTGATCATTGAGTAACGTTTCCGTCACCCAACGACACCGGTCAAGTCTTGATAATAATATCCCGTTTGTATATTTAGGAAAAGTCCATCCGGTTAATATTTATTGTTCAAATAAATGTATAAAGTCAAGTTTATATTTACGTCCAAATAATTATCTATGTATTTAGGCAAAATACTAGACAAAGATTTATTATTTAGAAAAATAATAAATTAAATGGATCATAAGTTAATACAAGTTTTTGTATTAATCGAATAATTTATAAAAGAATTTTATAAATACACAAGTCATTGGATGGTTAAATTGGTCAACTTTTAATAAATTAAAAGTGTATGGACGTTTTTGGGAGAATAATTATATGTGCAAATATAATTATTAGTTTGTCGAAAACGTTTAACGTCGTGGATTAAATTAATAAAAATTTGATGACGTTTAATAATTGTAAATAATAACTCCTCAAGTTAAAACGATTTATTGGAAAGTTCCATAAATATTTTAAGACGAAATATTTATTTATAATCTTTAGAGATCGTAGTCACCGGTTTAAGTTTGTAAAATAGTTTTTAACGCATTTGGACTTTATACAAGTTAAAGATTATGTTAAAAATATTCCCTAAAGTCGTTTATAAGTTTAGAAATATTTTCTTGGTCGGTTCTTAAATAACGTTACCAAAACTACGTTTTCTTGTCGCGTAGTTAACCGTTTTGATCCCGGTTTTCTCCCTAAGCGACATTTCAACGTTTAGATCACTTTGGTTCGTTTAGAAACTTTAAAATGTCGACGGGATCAGATCTGATCCGTGAACGTATTTCCATGATTTTTATGTCTTAAAACATGTTATAACTTATAAAAATCACATAGTTTGTAACTAGTCTTTTTAGGGAAAGTTGGAACATTTATGATAAGTCTTTTTAAGTATAAAAATCTAAGCATTTAAGTCCAAATGATTGTTATTAATGAGAAGGTTATTAAATGTATTTTTACTAGATTTAGTAAAAATAAACAAACTATTTTTGTGTTTTGGTGAATTAAATTCACCAACACATCAAGTCTTGGTCTTTGGTGACTTTCTTTTTATAAAATGTGACATATTTTATAAATGATAAGTTTAAGAAATAAACTTTTGGTTAAGACTTTCCAAGAATCTTTGAGTTACAAAATGACTTTTATTTATAAAAGTTTCTTGTATTTTTACTAAGTTATTAACTTAGTTAAGTTTTATAAGTCCATGTTTTATAAAACTTAAGTCCATGATCATCCATTTTTGTCCAATGTAAGCCTTGTGATTTATAAGATTTAAAGATTATAACATTATGTTTTAACTAGTTACATAAGTCTTTTGTCTAGATGTTACTAGTTAGTTTGTTAACATAAGTTAAACAAAATAAACATAAGTAATGTACAATAAATCTACTAGCAAAGTGCTAGGACCTTTATGTTCAAGAACTTGAACAAATCAACTAACACAAAGTGTTAGGACTAAGATAATGTAAATACTTGAAATGTAGATGCAAGTAAAGTAAATGACATGAAATGTAAAGATTGTTGGTTAAAATGATCTAGATCCTTGCATGATACTTTCATAAGATTTCTCAAATGCAAAGTCCCAAGTAATGGCTACTTTAAGTTCCTAAGAACACCAAGACTTGTTAGATCAAGTCACTTGTATTATTCCACCCAAGTGTTGGTGATTAGAGGGTTAGAAGAAGAATGGTTAGGTCTAGACTCTTGAAGGACCAAGTGTCTTGCATAAAATAGAAAAAGAAAAGATAGGTTTTTCATATCAAGACTTGTTGGTGATATTGGGTGAAGATCATAAGGAAAAAGTGGGTTAAAAAGACTCACAATGGGGTTTTGTTTGAACCGAAAATAGAAGAGAAGAGGAGGAGGTGGTCCGGCGGTTCGGATGGTGGCCGGAGGTGGTGGTCCGGCGGTGGCCGGCCGGCGGCTCCAAGGAGGAGGCGGCGGTGGCCGGTTTTAGTGAGAGAGGGAGGAGGGAGAGGATTTCTCTTGAGTGTTTTGTGAGTGAATGGTGCAAGTTAAAATGTGATCACCCAAGCCTCTCTTTTATACTCAAATGGTGGTTTATTAACCTTTGGTTAATAACTCTTTAGCCCACTAGCATTTCAATTCATAATTTTGATTTAAGTATAATCAACTAGAAATTAAGTTGTAGGTAGATTTGAATAAAAAGATGGAGAGCTTTTATAAAATTTGGAAGTGGTTTAAAGGCTTCATAAATTTATAAGAGTCCATGGGTTGGTTTAGAATATAGTGGATTAGTGTTTATAAAAAGTTTGGAGATTAAACAACTAATTTTAGTTTTTATAAAAACTACAAAGGTGATGGGTTAATTTTTATAAAGTTTAGTGGGCTAATACTTATAAAAATTTGGGCTAAAACTAGAGAGAAGTGGGCTATGGAACATGGGCCGAAAACCCAAGGGAATGGGGTTGGGCCGGGTTCGGTTTCTGGGCCGAGAAGGGGACCGGGTCGGGTCAGGCGGGCTGGGCTGGGCCGGGCGGGTCGGGCTGGGCTCAGTCGGGTCGGGTGGCCGGGTTGGGTAACGGGTTGGGTAAGTGGGCCGAGAGGGGGAAAGGTTTGGGTAGTTGGGCCGGTTAATGGGCCGGTAAACGGGTCGGGTTACGGGAAAACGAAAAGTGTCGAAATGTTCGAAATGTCATTACGAGTGTTCGGGTAAAGTTTGGTGACGAACGGAGTTCGTTTGTGACTGTTGGGCTTACGAGGCCCAATAAGGGTTTTCGGTTAGTTAACGGGACTAATCGGATTGACGATTTGGGGAAAGTATCCTGACAAAGTGTTTTGGGAATACAAGTCTTGAATAACCTCGAATAAAATTTTCAAAAGTTTTTGTCGTGACGAAAACTGTCGTGACGCAAGTTGGATAAAATATAAAAAGTTACCATTTTTATATATATAGTTTTATTATTGAAGGTTCCATCTATTATCTTAAATGGATTTACTTGGTTTAAAAGATTGGCAACGGATACAAACTCGGGAATTATTCTAAGCATGCAATGATTTATATATATGTTCTAATATATATATAACTAAGATAAACACATAATTAGCACATAATGACAATTAAATACTGGATTAATTAACTGCTAATCAAAGTCAAAGTGACAAGGGTTGACCTGGTTTTGTGCGAGGTGTTACAGTAGGAAACGGGTTTTACCATGTAGATCCGATAAACTAGACATACTCAACCCTTTAAAGACCTTGTTTTTAGTATACGGGTTGTGTCCCGGGTTTTGAATATAATGTTAATTGGGTATGGGTCGAATACGGGTCGAGTACGGGTTTTGGTGGGTAAAACCCGTTTTGTGTGTTTGATATATAAATTGAGAATACGCCCTACACAATTTATGACATTGATAAAATATATAGGGTGAATAAAATATAATAGAACTAAAAATTTTGTGAGCAGAAATATCGTCGCAGTTCTATTTCTGTTGCGCAAAAATACAAAATATTTTGGAGTGGATGATGCATTTAAAACATAAGGTAGCGTTTGGTATGTAAGAATGGAGGGTTGAATGGAATGAGTCATTACGTCATAATGAAAAATGACATGTTTCGTAGCACATCGGAATATAATGGACCATTACATAAGGAATGTGATTCCTTCCATTTTAAAATTTTTCATTCCATATTTCGATTCCTTCGAGGAATGAAATGAAAGTTTTTTTTCTCTATTACATTTCTTCTTAAAATTTTATGAAAACAAAAATAAAGAATAAAAAGTCAACCAAAAAAATGTAAAAAATGTAATATTTATATAAATTAATCATGTAGACGCGTATAGCAGGTAAAACCCTTTTGCACATCGCTACTCCACCCCACCCATTCGATATTTTAAAATAACGTCACATTGATTAAAAAAATAGAAATCTTGATTGTTCAATGTTTTAACAAAAATATCTGAAGCCAAGAGATAGACATCCGAACGTAAAATAAATCTGACACCCATGAAAAAAAAACTTATAGGTCCATCTCTGATCCTGAGGTTTACATTTGTAACCGTTTGAGTCCCTGATACTAATTCTGTTAAATTTAGATGGTGGGAATTGCTACGTGAGAATTAAAAACGACGTGGAGGGTGGTGGTGTTCCACGCCCACCACGTAAGCCACCTCATCACCTCTTGCGTAGTAGCGTAACCCTTAACGACAAAGCCTAAGACTATTGGCTATGGGTCACTTTACTACTTGTTCACTCGACATCACATCAACAGTCACTTTAGTTTTCTCTACCTTCTACTCCACTCAATTCAATCTCAGTTATGATCCACTGTATCACTAGTCCACTTCATGATTAAAATTAAAATTCATGGTAAAAAATAAAAATATTAAACAAAATTCAAAAAAACACACTTCTTTTTTATTAATTAACAATGCATTACATAATTAAAAATAAATTAAAAAACACCGCATAATTAAATAAAAATAAAATTATTACACAATAAAAAAAAATAAGAGAGTAAACTTCGTTTTTAGTCCCTAACGTTTGCACATTTTAACAATTTTAGTACCAACTTTTCGAAAATCCCAATTTAGTGTCTCACATTAAATTTTTTTTTAAAAATTTTGGTTACAACCTTAACAACCGTTTAAAGAGCCGTTAGATTGCCCTCACATGGTCTTCATGTGAGGGGTATTTTTGTTATTTTGTTTGTTTTAAAGTATGAGTTAAAACAAACGGAAATGACAAAAGTACACCTCATGTGGGGACCATATGAGGTCAGTCTAACGACTTTTTAAACAACTGTTACCGTTTAGACCAAAATTGAAAAAAAATAAAAATAAACGTGAGACACTAAATTGGGATTTTTAAAAAGTTGAAACTAAAATTGTTAAAATGTGTAAACATCGGGGACTAAAAACGAAGTTTACTCTAAATAAAAATATAACATAATAATTCGTTGGATTTTTTTTGGGCTTCCTTATCTCTCAAAGCCTCGGCTGCTAGTCGATAGTTTTTCAAGAGGTTACTCGTGTCGGTGGTTAAGGTTTTAAAATGTTTCGCCCCTGACTATGTGGAAATCATTTGTTCCCTCAACTCGAGTTTTCGTGTCTCCGTTTCAAGTACGATGAGTTGAAAACATCAAACTTTGCAACTAACGAATCGAGTTTTTCGACTGTTAAATGAATATGACGAGCCCGCGACGACGACTCGTTTTGCCTTGTCCCTCCCAATGGGACGAGTCACTAGTGCTGATTGCTGGGGACGTGGCCGGATCATCATCATCTTCGATCCTTAGGGTTGAGGTCGATGTTCGTTCGGGCGTCAGATGCATTAGACACGTAATTGTTGTCTTCCGATATCTAGGTGCGTTTGGAACCGTCGCCTGCTTCTTTGAGCATTTCACGTACTGATGCCCATTTTTGGTGATTGTTGACATTCTCCCAAACCCCAAGATGGAAAATGTTACTTCCCCCGTTTGCCCGGTATCGATCTTGGGCCCGAATCAAGATGTCGATATCGTTTCAACCACTTTGTCGGTGGTTTAAAAAGTTGTTGTATGTAGCGTAAAACTTTGTCGTTTTCTTTTTTTATGTCACGGAATTTAGCGTAAAGTTGATGATGGGTACGGTATGCGGCTTTGCCCATGATCTTATGAAAATGATCAGGGTGCGTTTAGTTGTGGAAAACACACCCTCTTTTCCATTTCTATTTTCTAAGAAAACATGGAAAACAGAAAACGTGTTCCAATTGTAGTTTTCCAGAAAAAATTTCCAGGAAAACAGAAAACTGTGATTTCTAACTTTTAAACTAAAATTGGAAAACACTTTTTTTTTGTTTTCCATTTTTCGTTTTCGTTTTCCAAATTTCATAAGTGTTCAAATGCAAGGTTTCTCCCCCAAAAAACACTCTGCCGCTTCTCCATCTTCTCCATCGTGAACTCTAGCTCCTCCGTCGTGAACCTAGCTCCTCTACTTCGAAGTTTTATGAAGTTTTTATTTGAATCAAGAAATGAAAAACCATCTTTTGGTTTAGAACGCGTTTCAAAAATTTCCATGTGTTTTCTAGAGATGGAAAAACCCTTTTCATTTTCTAGAAAACTAAAAATGAAAAACTGGAAAATGTTTTCCACAACCAAACACTCTCAGTAACTTGATTTCAAAACACTGTTTGATTTTGTTGATTGCTAGTAACGTACAATTATAAAATAATATAAATAGGTTAATAAAAATTTAAAAAACTTTAAGAAAAATATTTTTAGCTAAACAGCCTACACAAATCAAAATCACCGTTCTTTAAGATACACCATAGGAAATATTTTTAGCTAAAAAAATATAAAAAAAAAACTTCCTAGAGGAATGTTTGTATTTGTTAGTCACAAGGTGAGCTGGTCCACCACCACAATAAATACATTTATTAGTCTCGAGACTAATAAACTATTTGGTGTATTGGCAAAACGAGTGTACTAAATCATGTATTTTTTAAAGGTATATTTAGATCATTGATGGTGTTGATGGTGGTATTACCTGTCCATTTAATCATCTTTATTTTCTATTAAGAGAAAACTAATTATAGATGAAAAAACCATGATTCAACCTGAACCTCTATTTATCTTTTTGATCATACGTAGGATTTGAACCTAAAATCTTTCACTTTTAATGTCTTTAGATATATCACATTAGCTATGATTCACTGGTAATCATGTGGTTTTGTTTTGGACTTCATACAACCATTATTATTTTCTTTATTCTTTGTCTTTTTCTGTCTTATTTTTTTACTTATTCTTTTTTTTTCTAGGTTCGATTCTTTAAACCTTTAAATCCAAGTTTTATTTGTTTTGGTTTTCTACTTTTCTTTATCTTCGGTAATATATTTTTAGGTTCCTTTAGTATTTATTTTAGTGTCGCTTTGCTATCTGAAAAATCAACTACGTACAAGATAGAGATGGTTTAAATTTTTAGAATGAAGGAGAATAAGAGAGAGATTGAGAATATGCAAGAACTAATGATTTTATGCATGTGTGATTAGAGATACAAAGTCCTTTCTGGACTATTTATAATGCTCCAGTTACCGCTTACGCATCCAATCACATGCCCTTTTGCATTCGTTCCTTGACCTTATGCTTTCACCTGTTTCCTGACACATGGCAAATGATAATATATAAATAAAGACTTTAATTACACTTGGTCGGATGTGTAAACACATCCAAAACCCTCCTCATGTCATCAATATTTGTTTGTATTATTTGTGTCCAAGTGACCCAGGTTCTATCCTTGCTCTCAACAATATTGTTCTGATTCATGGATGCTCTATGAAGAAAGACCAGTATCTTGTTGTCTCGGGTTCGATCCAGAGAGACCACCAGTGGGCCTTCGGGCGGGTGGGTTTTTCCCCGAAACTGAAGATAACTCGGGTGTGCTTAAGGCTCCGTACGGCTGGGTTGGGCCAGCTAGCGATGACCTTTTACCAATGAGTCATCCCGTACAGAGTACCTGGACAATTCTATGTTTGTTGATCGTTAAAAAAACAAAGTGTTTTATGTTAGTGTAATATCCCATGGTAAAGCACGGATAACTATATCTAGTTAACTATGACACTAAAACTCTTGATCACTCTGGAAAAATATTCATTACATACCTTATTAATATTAATAAAGTAGAACCACGATATACTCGATGATAGAAATCATGTAACATGTTTATTACGTGTAACATTAGTATAATATTTATGTAGCTTTTTAGTAGTGTAGCTTTTTGTTAGACCATGGGTGAATATTTGGTCGCAATCGAAGAACCATCAAACTAGAAAACCAAGAATTTAAAGTGGACCAATAATATTTTTTTTTAGAATGGTCAACGAATGTCTTAGAAAAAAACTGGACCAGTAATTGATTTATTGGTTCCGGATCAAAATAGATTAGAGTATAAAATGTAATGATATACAAGAACCGAACTGGCAAGTAGTTTATCTGGTTGGAAGCAGTTTTTACTCAGCCCATTGTTAGATACAATGTTTTAAAACCCGGTTCGAACCGGCCGGTTCAACCGGGAACCGGCTCCCTTTCCGGTTCTTTAATGTCCGGTTTTTTGGGTTGAACCGACCCGCTTTAAACCGGCCGGTTTTGGCGGTTGAACCGGTTCAACCGGTTACACCAAACCGCCGGTTTTGGCCTTTAAAAAAAATTGTAAACCTAAATAAAGAACCGGAGCTGCTTTTCTTTTCTTTTCATCGAGAACCCTAGCTGGTTTCTTTTCATCGACGCCGCTGCTTTGCTGCGCTGCTGCTCACCCTGAGCTTTCATCGACTGCTGCTGCTTTGCTGCTCTGCTACTGCTCACCGCCTCACCCTGATCTTCTCTTCATCTACCCTTTTCCCCTCAATCGATTTCAACTCAATCGATTTCACCAAATCGATTTCACCAAATCCGAATGTCTCAGTCTCAGTCTGAACCTCAAGTATGTTCATAGCGCCCTGTGAATTTGTGTATTTGTGTTATGTTCGTAGTGGCCCATGAATTCATGCATTCTTTGTGTATTATCATGTTTTAGATCTTGTATTTGATTTGATATTAACTGTTGGTATATGGAAAACGTGTCAAACCATTAGTCTGACCCTCAAGTATGTTTTGTGTATTTTGTTTATGAACTTACAGAATTCATATATGCTTTGTTTATGAACTTACAGAATTCATATATGCTTTGTTTATGAACTTACAGAACCTCAAGTATGTTCATAGTACTTTGAAAAATTTTGTTTATGAACTTACATAATTCATATATGCTCTGTGTATTATCAATTTATCATATGTGTAATCCATTAGTCTTATTGGATTTGTTTATGACATAGTGAAAAAGTGTCAAAGTTTAGTTTTTAAGTTTAGTTTCAATTAAAACTCTTTTGTTGAAAATCTTATGAATGATTGAAATCTATATATCTCAATCTAAATCTCATTCTACTGTTCATTATTGGTTTTCTTTGCAGAGTCAATCTCAATCTCAATCTACAGTTCAGTCAAGTGTAAGAAAAAAATCAGATAAAGCTTGGGACTATGTAGATTCACATGAAGATGAGAATGGGAAAAAAAATTTCGTATGTCGTTTCTGTGATAAAATTATGCGTGGTGGTGGTATAAATAGAGTGAAAAGACATCTTGCACACATTAAAGGTGATGTAGGATCTTGTACTAAGGTACCAGCGGATGTCAAATTTACTATGCAAGGTATTATTAAAGAACAAGAACAAAAGTCAAAAAGAAAGACTAGTGAGCTTGAAGATATCTTGGATGAAGATGAAGAAGATGATGAAACACAAAGAAAGAACCAAGCAAGAAAGGGGAAAAAAACATCCACATCAACCATGCATCCTTTCTTTACAAAAGGTACAAACGATTCTACTCAACCCTCTATTAAAAAAGCTATGCAAACTAAGGAAAGATTGCATGACGTTGACTTGGCCCTTGCACTGTGGTTCTATGATTCATGTATACCAATGAATGCCTGCAACTCTCCTTATTTTCAAGTTGCAATTGATATAATTGCTACCATTGGCTATGGTTACAAAGCCCCTAATTATCATGCTTTGAGGGTCAGTTTGTTGAAAGATGCAAAAACTCAGGTTTCATGTTTAATAGATTCGTTTAGAAGTCATTGGATTGAAAGTGGGTGCACAATTATGAGTGATGGGTGGAGGGACATTAGGCAACGTCATCTGATTAATTTCTTGGTTTATTATGAGAAAGGGATTTCATTCATTAAATCTGTTGATGCTTCTGACATAGAGAGCAATTCTTCTAACTTGTGTAACTTGTTTGCTGAATTGTTGAAATGGTTGGGCCAAAAAATGTAGTTCAAATCATAACGGATAATGCTGCTAACTACAAACATGCTGGTGAATTGTTATGTGATAGATACCCTTCTATGACTTGGTCCCCTTGTGCAGCACATTGTCTCAATCTTGTCATGAAGGATGTTTCTGAATTAGAAAATGTGAAAAATTTGATCACTCTTGCATCTAGGGTTACCGTTTTTATTTATAATCATAAGTGGCCTTTGAATTGGTTAAGGCAAAGACCCGGTTGGACAGAAATAATTAGGCCAGGTAACACTCGTTTTGGTACATCTTTCATTGCATTAAAGAGTTTGGTTGATCACAAAGATGATTTGCAAGCTATGGTTGTTTCTAATGAGTTTAAAAAGATGTTGAAAGTGAGAAATGCATATGATTGTAAGTCGATTGTGTTGAAAGAGGAATTCTGGAATAATTGTTTGATCACCGTGAAAGTTATGACCCCTTTGTTAAGACTTTTGCGTTTATGTGATATGGATGAGAAACCATCTATGGGGTATGTTTATGATGGAATGTATCGGGCGAGGAAAGGGATTGAGGCATTGTTTAAGGGAAAGAAAGCGTTATACAAGCCATATACGGATATACTTGATCGTCGTTGGGAAAATATGTAGAGTGCTAGTATTCATCGAGCGGCATATTGGTTAAATCCCGCTTTTCAGTATGATTCGAACAGTTTTTGTAAAGATGCTAATGTGGTTCGTGGTGTTCTTTGTAACATTTGCAAATTATCCGATTGAGAAATCCGACCCGTTTTGAGAATTCACGATTTACCGATTTGTAAATTATTGAGAACCGGGAGAATTTTCGAGTGTTTACACCCAAACTAATGGATCTAAATGGATTATAATCGATTTTCGAAACTAAATACTTAATATCAATCAGTTGGGATAAAATTTGATGTCTTGGATTGAAAATAAAGCAATTTCCGATTTTTATGCGATTTCGGTACGCGATTCGTCGTTTACCGGGAATCTCGTATTTGGTCAACATATATCAAATTCAACATTTTTATGATTCTAATAATCAATTATCATGTCATGAGTCATCACACACTTGATTGAGTCGCGAATCGTTGGTGAATTGCCCAAAATCGATACGTATGTCAAAACTGACCAAAAACGTGTTATGTTTGATTGATTATTGATCGTAATTCAATATATGACATGTTTATATTCAATTTTATTGGCTTGAATGTGGTTTTTATGATGGGAAATGAAAAATGGAGAAAAACAAAAAAAAAACGGGACTCAAAAACGACGAAAAACGAAGAAACTAGAGCGAAAACGGTGAAGCAGCAAAATTCTGGTCGGGAGACTTGTAGGCGTATCGCCTGGAACTCCCAGGGGCTGTAGGCGATACGCCTGGAAGTGAAAAATCAGCAGAACCCTAATTTTCGGGTATTTAAGCTTCTTAAGTCATTGCAGCCCCCATTTTTCACCCCCAAACCTCTCTAAAAACCCTAAAACGGCCATGGACCTTAGAGATCATCTTCCTTGAAGACTTGGGGCTCAAGTTTGATGCTTTATTGATTGGATTAAGTTGGTTTTACTCCCTTTCGGTATGTAAACTCAAATCTAGGTGTTCAGCTCCTTAAACTCTCATTCCTTCTCCATCAAGATATGAACTTTATGCTTGATTATGCTTAGATCTATGTTGCTTTTGATAGATCCATAGATTTTATGTTCAAAGATTGCATCTTTATGTCAATTTAGGTTTAGATCTATGATGTGTTCTTAGACAGAGTGTTTCAAAGGTAAATGATTGTATTTTTTCTTGATAATTTTACAATGACAGAAGCCTACATTTATAGTATTACAGATGGACCACACATGGAAAGAGACAGCTAATATTTGAGCTGTCAATCGTGAGCTGTACCATGATTTCAGGGATACGATGATTAATACCATAATTCCCTCTTTAGTCAACTTTATTTTTCAACACTCCCCCTCAAGTTGAATAGTGGGATTTCCAAAATTCAACTTGTCCAAACAATCGTTGAGAATTCTTCCATTAACTGCTTTTGTCAAGATATCAGCCAACTGATCTTTCGATGTAACAAATGGCAACTTAATAATTCCTGCTTCCAATTTCTCTTTGATAAAATGTCTGTCGACTTCCACATGCTTTGTTCGATCATGTTGTACTGGATTCTCAGAGATTTGAATTGCAGCTGTATTATCACACATAATTTCACTGGCTTCTCTCGGAGGAAAACCTATCTCGGTAACAAGTTTCTTTATCCATAATACTTCCGCCAATCCGCGGGCTATCCCTCGGAACTCGGCTTCAGCACTTGATAGGGAGACGACCTTTTGTTTCTTACTTCTCCACGTAACCAGATTTCCACCGACTAATGTAAGATAACCGGAGGTTGACCTTCGATTTCCTTTATCTCCTGCCCAGTCAGCATCCGTATATGCTTGGATCTTTAAATGCCCATTTGATTTGAAAAGAACGCCATGGCCAACGGTTCCTTTAAGATATCGGATGATCCTCAAAGCTGCTTCCATATGAGCAACTTGTGGTTGATGCATGAATTGACTTACTACTCCAACAGAGTAAGCTATGTCGGGTCTGGTGTGTGAGAGATATATGAGTTTTCCTATCATCCGTTGATACCTCTCTTTGTCAACTAGCTTTGCCCCTTCCTTTATACAAAGTTTGTGATTAACCATCATGGGGGTGTCTGCGGGCTTGCAATCAATCATGCCTGTTTCTGCTAGAAGATCGAGAACATATTTTCTCTGGCAAATGAAGATTCCTTGTTTGGATCTAAGGACTTCAATACCTAGAAAGTATTTGAGTCTCCCCAAGTCTTTCATCTCAAACTCTGTGAACAAGTTTTCTTTTAACTTCATCATTTCTTCTTTATCATTTCCTGTAATAATCATATCATCAACATAGATGATAAGGCATGTTACAAGTTTGCCTCTACGCTTGAGAAACAAAGTATGATCAGAGTTGCTTTGTTTGAAACCATATCTCTTCATAGCCATAGTAAATTTTCCAAACCATGCCCGAGGAGATTGTTTTAATCCATAAAGGGATTTCTTTAGACGACATACCTCCCCAGACCTGAAACTCTCAGAGAATCCAGGTGGAGCTTCCATATAGACTTCTTCTTTAAGCTCTCCATGTAGGAAAGCATTTGTAACATCGAACTGGTGAAGTGGCCATCCTTTATTTGCTGCTATTGAGAAGAGGACTCTAATCGTGTCAATTTTGGCAACTGGAGAGAAAGTTTCGGAATAATCGACCCCATAGGTTTGAGTGTATCCTTTTGCAACGAGTCGAGCTTTATATCTTTCAATTGTTCCGTCTGGTTTGTGCTTTATACTAAAGACCCATCGACATCCAACTGGTTTTTTTCCAGAAGGGAGGGTACACTTTTCCCATGTATCACTTCTTTTTAGTGCACTCATCTCTGTTTCCATTGCCTTTCTCCAGTTTTCTGACTCTAGAGCTTGATTGACATTAGTTGGAATTCTTTCAGAGTAAACGGATGTCATAAAAGCTTTGGCTTCTGGTGACAGGTTTCCTTGAGCAATATTTGCCATGGGATACCTTGAACTTCGTGACCCTTTGTCAGGAGAGTATCTTTGTGGAGGAATTCCTCTATTAGCTCTTGGTGGTAGAACATATCTTTGAGATGTCTCTCCCGTGCCACTTTGTTCACCCTGCACTGAAACATCATTTTCTACGGCAATCTCATGGTCAATGGAATCAATATTTTCAACATTTTCAATATTTTCAACGTTTTCAACAGTGTTTTGAGTGTCACTTACCTCGGTCGTCAGGTTAGGAAGATCATGTTCAACAGCACTGGTTGTGGGAATTGTAGTTTGCGAAGGAAGTGACTCATCTGGGGTATTTTGGTTGACTTCTTTTGAAGGGGACATCCATCTCAACCAACTTAGTGTGTCATGTTCTACCCCCCCTTGACCACTGGGTTGGGTATCGTAAAAGAATTCTGTTTCAAGGAAGTCACAGTTCATGGTTGTAAACATGTGACGTCTCTTCGGACTGTAACATCTATATCCTTTTTGGTTAACCCCGTACCCAACAAATACGCATTTTTCCGCACAGGGATCAAGTTTGGTCCGTTCAGTTTTGGGTATGTGAACAAAAACAGAACACCCAAAGATACGTGGTTCGAGGGTGAGTGCAGGGGGAATTTTAGTAAATTCGGATAGGGTTTGGAGTGGAGTTTGGAATTTTAGGGATTTTGTTGGAAGTCGATTAATGAGGTAAGTGGCTGTGGCAAGGGCTTCAGGCCAGAAGAATTTTGGTACGCGGGATTCAATTATAAGAGCCCGGGTAATTTCTAGGAGGATTCGATTTTTTCTTTCTGCAACACCATTTTGTTCAGGAGTATGGGGACAAGTGGTTTGATGTATTATCCCTTTTGTTTGTAAGAACTGTTTCATGGCGGTGTTTACAAATTCTCCTCCATTATCGGATCGCAAAATTTTTACATCCTTTTGGAATTGAGTTTTTATCATGGAATGGAACATGGTAAATTTATCAAAAACTTCAGACTTATGTTTCAAAAAATAAATCCATGTCATTCGAGTGCAATCATCGATAAATGAAAGGAAATAATGAAAGTTATGCCCCCCAGTTACTTCTGCCGGACCCCACACATCAGAATGAATTAAATCGAATGGGAAATCAACTCTAGTGTTATTTGGCTTAAAGGTATGTCTGTGGCTTTTAGCCAAAACACAAGTCTCACAACTCAATGATTCATTTGAACGAAAAAGTTTAGGAAATAAAAGATGCAAATAACCAGTGGATGGATGTCCCAGTCTTCTATGCCATAACCAAGCTTCTCTAGTAGTAGTTCCATGAGCCATCATCGCGGTACCCTGCTGAGTCACCTCATCCACGTAGTACAATCCCTGACGCTCAGTGCCACGCCCAATGATCATTCCCGTCCTGATGTCCTGTAAGATACAAAAGGTAGGGTGCATTAACACTGTGCAATTTAATTCTTTTGTCACATGGCTAATTGATAACAATTTGTGTGATAAGGTTGGAACGTAGAGACAATTTGGCAACTTTAGAGTTGGTGATATTTCAATGGTCCCCCCTCCCTTGACTTGTACGATTCCCCCATTTGCGGTTTGGATGTGGGTTTTTCGTGGTTTTGACGTTGAATATATGTCAGAAAGTTCACATGTCATGGTGTCGGTGGCCCCACAGTCAAAAATCCAAGGTTTGTTAGAGTTTTCACAAGAATTTTTTGTGATGAACTCTTGTATAATATTTGCTTTACCAAGAGTAAAATGAGTTCTTGTAGTTTGGTCTAAATTTGGTAAGCTAGTAAAGTCCATGGTATTTTTAGACAAGTCAGTGGAATAGAGGGGTCTTTTGGATAAATAAGAATTAAAGTTAGGGTTTGAAGAGATAAAAAGCATATCAGCTTTTTCCCTTCTACCTGTATCGCAAAAGGAGGTCGCCACCCCACCAAAACCGCCTTCTGCTCCGATGTTGGTGACTTCCGGGATGCCCACGGCGGCGGAGGCTTTCCCCCCATCTTTCGTCCCTTTCTTGTGCCCGTCGTTCCACCAATCCGGAAAACCTACAAGCTTGAAGCATTGCTCCTTTGTATGTCGATTCATTCCACAGTGAGAGCATTTCAGTCGGGTTTTATCAACCCGAGATGGGGTTCCATTCGTCTTGCTGCTTGGGTCTAGTCGCCGCTGTCCTCTGGTGAGATTTGCGGCTCCTCTGTCATCGTCGGGTTCGGTAGTACATAGCCCGACACCGATTCCTTGCTGTGGTGGTGTGTGGTTCGCGATGGTGCCCAAAATACTTTGGTGTGCCGTCTCTTTGCGGACCGCCGCATACGCACCTTCAGCTGTGGGTAGAGGATCCCACCTTAGAATCTCTCTTTTGATTGGGTCATACTTTCGATCTAGAGCATTCAGGAACTGAAAAAGCTTTTGCTCGGACCTGATGTTGTTATATGTTGCGATGTCAGTAGCGCAAGTCATGGGATTCGGGTCTCGTCTTTCGATCTCGCCCCAAATCCCTTGCATACCAATCCAAAAATCCTCCAAGGTGGAGTTGTTCTGCTTAAATTCACTGGCTTTAACATGTAAGTCGAATGTCTGCAATTTATCCTTCCCGCTGCTATATGTAACTACCAGAGCGTCCCATAAAGATTTAGCCGTGGGAAACTCGGTTAGGTTGCTAGCGAGCGATGGTTCTATATTCTGGATTAACCAGGAGAACACCACCAAATCGTTTTGCTCCCACTGCTCATATTTATCATCTGATTTCGGTGGTGGTGGTGGTGGTGGTTTTCCAGATAAGTGGCTTAACAATTCTTTTGATTTTCCACCGATGGCAACCCGGATCATTCTTGCCCAAAGGGCATAATTTTGGCTATTCAATTTGAGGCTAATGGTCAGATTATCAGAAAGGTTTTGTTTGGTATTTGTGGTTTGGGAATTTAGACTGTTTTTGAGGATGTTGGCGATTTGGGTAGTAAGGTCATTGACCTGGGTGCCGTCGTTAGACATGACGATTTTGAAGGCTGTAATGGGATGGAAGGAGGTAGATGATGAGCAGGGAAAAATGAATGGGTCCAAGAACCATTCACTGCTCTGATACCATCTTAGACAGAGTGTTTCAAAGGTAAATGATTGTATTTTTTCTTGATAATTTTACAATGACAGAAGCCTACATTTATAGTATTACAGATGGACCACACATGGAAAGAGACAGCTAATATTTGAGCTGTCAATCGTGAGCTGTACCATGATTTCAGGGATACGATGATTAATACCATAATTCCCTCTTTAGTCAACTTTATTTTTCAACATGTGTTTGATGATCCATGCTAGATCCATGTATAGATTTGTATAAAGCTTGATATTTTATATGCATTAGAACTAAATCTTCATGTTGCATATTGGTTATGACTAGATCTATGAAATAAATGCTAAAGGTTGCATCTTTATGATGAGATTAGGTTAGATCTATGAATTTACAAGATGATATAACATAGATCTAGGGTTTATTCATGCAAGATTGGATTTTTATGTCATAAATTGCCTAGATCTACAATATGTATGCTATTTAGGGTTTGATCCATGAGATTTGATATCAAGATTATGTATTTTTTTTTTATGTTTGGGAATGATTAGATCTACCAGTTTGCATGTCATCTATGATTAAATATTTGTGTTTGAACATTATGGATAGATTTGTATGTTCTAGATGACTAGATTTATGCCATGCTCCAAACTGAATGATTAGATATATGAATATTATGATCAAATTAGCCCTCTTGCCATGAAATGTTTAGTTATACTCTTCATATGATTAGATATGTTTAGAGTTACGTCTTTTACGCCTAAAATAATAACTTGACTCGCGCCATGTTTTGGTGTGATGATGCTAAATGATTAGGTCCATGTTAGAAGTAGCTAAACCTTTATGCCTCCTGATTTATATTGATTAGAATTAGAATACGCATGTTAAGCCTAACTTCACCATGTTCTAGTTCCTAGGGTTATGCTCATGATTAACCACGTTGACTTATGTTTGCCTATGTTTGACCATGTTGACTTATGTTTGCTTATGTTTGACATGTTGACTCATGTTTGACTATGTTTGACCATGTTTGACTTTCATATAAATAGTCAAATTAGGACCATTGACCTTACCTTTAGTTTAGGTTTGGATCTATATCGTACGTATCGTCTTACCAAATCACCAACGAGTTGTCGAGTCGGCCATGTCGTGAAATTTAAACTATTTAACCATTTAAGTAATTATTTATTTATTCTCCCTCTATCTCTTCTAGTCGTCAAGATTCTCATCGAGTCTATCTTCCCTCATTCGTGGTGTCATTCAATCAAATTGTCTCCGTATCAGGTGAGTTTTCATAGCCCTTTTTTACTTAAATGTTTTTGGGGTGCAACATGTATCATGTTATCAAATTCTATTTTCACATACGTATTCTATGTTCGATGATTACTTGAAACATGTATGATTGTCTTGATTGTTTGGTTGAACGATGAACGATTGAACGATGGAACGATGAACGATGAACGTAATTATTAACATTAAACATGTCGGGGTTACGATAATTGATCTATTGGCCTGACAAGCCCACTTGGCCTGCCTCGCGTGTGGCGCCTTGTGATTGAAAGCCTAATTGTCAAGGGTTGGATTACGTTAACTTATCATTTTATCATTAATCATTTTTATCAATTATCATCTTATTTAACTTGCACGCATGCTTTTGAACGTTGTCATTTAACCTATGAATTCTCACCAACTATTTTTAGTTGACTCTTTTTGTAACATGTTGCAGGTAATGCGGTTTGATTTGGATATCATCACTTTAGGGTTGCATCGGCTTTAGAGAGACCTTATTAAATAATGAACCGTTATGCTTAGACCATGTTTTATGTTGTTTATCGTATGTTGTGACTTGGATGCTATGGTTTGTTTATTTGCTATGAAATGGGTAACTATTATGATTAAGAATATCGCAACATTAAATAGTGTTGTGTGCATCTGGAGAATCATCGCGCCCCGACATCTTCCGCCGTCGGTTGGGGTGTGACATTCTTGATATGGCCGAGAGGAAGAACTTTTCCGGCTTTGATGTTTTGGAAATCACAAAGGTTTTAGGCAAGTTTCGTGATGCTCATGGTACTTTTGGTAGGAGTAGTGCGGTGGCTTCTCGTAATGCTACTCAACCCGGTAAGATTTTGTATTATATGTTAATGTTGAATAATATATTATGTTACAAAGTCTCTAATTGTTTATTTTTTAGCTGAATGGTGGAGATTATTTGGTGGAGAATATCCATTGTTGCAAAGGCTTGCTGTTCGAATATTAAGTCAAACCTCATCTTCCTCGGGTTGTGAACGTAACTGGAGTGTGTTTGAAAGGATCCACACCAAAAGGAGACATAGGTTGGAGCATCAACGACTAAATGATCTTGTATTTGTTCATTATAACTTGCGTTTGCAGAATAGGTAAGATATATATATTTATATACTCTTTTTAACATAATAATACGAGTAAATACTATATGAATTTCACTTGTTTTTTAGGCACCTAAGATCTAAAAGGTCATATGATCCGATTGATTATGAGTGCATTGAAGATGCGGATTTTTGGGTGGTTGAAGAAGAGCCCGAAGGGGAACTCAATGTTAATGATATAGAAGACATGCTTGATGAAACCCAGCTGGCTATCACTCATATATTGGGCAAATACAAAAAAACATCACGACTATCCCTCCTATGAAAAATAATAAATCATATCTTGTCGTAAAATAAATCGGAAGATTAGAGACTTAAAAAAGCATGAAAAGAGAAAATATTTCTTCTGACAGCATTAGGTATACCCATGTGAGTTTTGTCGCGTAGGCAGTAATTAAAATCACTTGACAACTCAAATGGAACTATACCCATGTGAGTTCAGTATGTGAGTTTATTTTTTTATTATTTTTAAAACCTTTTTATATAAAATTTAAATCATAACATTTTTAACAAAAATAAGTCATTGCATTAATACATAAAAAACATTTATAAAACAAATATGATAATCGCTTACGAGACTAAAAACGTGTTAAAACTGCTCATGAGACCAGAAAATATACTTTTTCTTAAAACACAAGCCAATTTTTTTTCAATTTATACCAGGGTGTTCAAAAAATAAAAAGACTACAACATTTAGTTTCTTTTTTAAAAAAGTTAACATGCAAAAGTTATTTTTTAAAAAAAATCACATTACTAACAAATTAGGAAAATTGGATTTCATATTTATTGTTGTAATTTGATCATTGTTTGAACCTATATATGATATGAAGGTAATATAAAATAATTATCTTAAATACAAGAGATGAGAAGATAGGAATCCATACATGAAGGTAATAACAAATTAGGGAAATTGGATTTCATATTTATTGTTGTAATTTGATCATTGTTTGAACCTATATATGACATGAAGGTAATATAAGATAATTATATTAAATACAAAGAGATGAGAAGATAAGAATCCATACATGATACATCTACACAAATTTCAATTAGCATGGCAATTGATAAAAACAAAAATAATTTTTGTTCTCCAGTTAACATTATTTTGAATGCTAATGGGTCAGTTGAGTATCATGGGCCCTGTCACACCCCCAATTTCCACTAACGGAGTTTTACCGTGTGGGGTGTGAACCAGACCAGGACCCGAGTCATGAGTTACATCAAACATAAGTTAAAGGTTCAAATTGTAAATATATTTCCAAACGGGAAATATCAAACCAGAGTTAAAGTTTAGCGGAAGCTCATAAAAGTCAAGTTGCGCAAGAAAGCGCCCGATAAGTAAATACCAGTTTAAGTTGAAAAGATTTGAAAACCAATTCCCAAAATAAAAGGGTTTAGCCAACGTACGTGCCCAAAAATCAGATTCTCCTAGCGTCCTGCAAAGCATGCATAAGAGCAAGTGTCAACTAATGTTGGTGAGTTCACATAAGCACATAAGTATAACTAGTATAGTTATGCAGTACGAATACAACAGTTTTTATTCGTATATAAGCATGTATATTAACAGTACAATCCATATCGTAGGTAGCGAGCCTAAGTTCATGTCACTAAAACGTTCGCAACCGAAGCTGACCAATTAGTTGTAGGAATAATCCTTACGTGGTTTGCCTTCCCCGTGTCTTCTTGATCACGGTAAGTTAGGCTGACATTGTCCTCAGTCCGACCGCCAGTCGGGTGGTGCATCTCGTGCCCGCTGAGTGGGGTTTGTCAGACCCCAGTAGTACTACCCAATATCCCCTCGCTATTTGCTATTAACGGTTCGATAAGTAAGGACTTGAAAAATAAAGCATTTTACGTGAACATGTGATATATGTTGGATTTCTACTTTAATCATACATAAACGTTGTCGTGTTATCACCCTAACCCGGGTGTAACGTGTTTGCGTGTGTTATCATCCAAAACCGGACGTAACGTAAAGGTTGTGAAACTCACCTTAGGGTGCGCTGCTACAAATTTAGTTAGACTTCCGAGTCTTGCGTAATTACCGAGCACCTATTGATTTTACATACGTAAGTGTGTGTTTGCACATGAGTAACATAGCCTAGACGACGGTTTAATTTGACAAGTAATTCCATATGACGTAGGTGACAATTTCAAAACGTGATGAAAATTGTTTGTTCGAAATCAATCAAAAATGATATTTAATCGAGGACACAAAGATTTACGAAAATCAATGAGCATGTTATTCCAAATAATAAATGTAGAGATCGTTGGGTAAATATATATATTCGTAAATATAAATATCGAGGTGTAGTCCAAAGGGTGAAAAATAAAACGTCCAATATCTTTATCCATATGGCGTGTCAAACTTTACAAGAGTTTTAAGGAGAAGCTTTAAAACGTTTGCATGACGATAAAAATCAAATATATATATACATACATATTTATATTTAAAACTATTTTTTTTATTATTAACAACGAGACTATATCATTTTAATTCATTTAAATTATAATGTTTTCATAATATAAAAGTTCAACGAGTACCCCAACGGGTCTTTGAAAACTTCATGGGTCGAGATTTGATAGTCGTTTACTTGTACGTTTGAGTTTTTGGGCCAAAAATGCTTAAAAATCATTAAACAAAAATTAAACAGCGAAGATGAGGGTCACGGGACTCGAACCCGTGACCTTTGATCCATAGTTGAAACGCCTTAGCCACTGGGCTACTGCTCAGTTTTGTTAACAGCTTATCATGACTATATTTTTATACAAGTAGCGCAAGGGAAACTGGATTGGGAAAGAAAAGAAAGAAAAAAAAATAAAAGAGTTGGGGCTGGAGAAGTTCGAACCAGCGACCTCCTGGTCACCAGCGAAGCCCCTGATCAACTGCTCTACGCTGCTACTGTGTTGGCATTCAGTATCGTGGTACTATTACCAGTTTCCGCCTGCCATCCCCTTCTTCCCCACAATTCCGGTGGCCGGAGTTTTATTCCGGTCACCGGAACATCGCGAAACTAGTACTAAAACGAAGGTACATGTGCGATTAGCATGAAGGATAGTTTACCTCGAATCAGGGATGAGTTTTGATGCGTTTATGAAGCCGAGACGAACCCGAAAACCTCGGCGCGGTCCCCCTGAAGATGCTCCGTTTCCACTTTCATTGCTACTAGGTTGCTTAGCAGAGGACGAAGACCAGAATCATGTGCGAATGGTGGCGGAACAGTGCCGGGTTGGACGGAATTTCTGAGTTCACCGGAGACTAAAAAAAACGATGAACGAGGGAGAAGGGGAGTTCGGGTGCGACTGGGAGTCATCCAATGAATGATTAGCGGTGTGAATGTTTTAGGTTTAACTATCTTGAGTGGTAACAGATGAATACGATCGATCGCCATTAAGAGGAAATCGGTTATCGAAAGCAAGGAGCGTCGACGGTTACGTAATCCAGGTGAACACAGACTTATAAGATCTTCGAATTGAGTTTGGGCATATGGCAAGATTAGTCCCTTCAAAGTTTCACAATGGGAAGTCAGATTTAAGAATTTACAAGAGCAGTCCCTTTAGGTTTTATTTAGTTACAAGTAGTTTGGAAAATGGCAAGGTTAACCCCTTGGAATAGAAAGCCGTTAACTAGTTCTAACGGAGTTAACGGAGGAAGCTTTTAACCGAATGCGGTGCTCGTATTTGACAAGAATAAAATAGATGTGCAACATTAATAAAATATAAACTTGATACATCACATAAAATCATGAAATACAACCTTATAATTATAAAAGTGATCCACATAAAATCATGGATTACCATGTGTAATTTTGACGACGTTTACTCGTAAAAACGGTATGTGTATAATGTAATGTATGTTTATATATACATATATCACACATAAAACCATAATCGTATTCGTTACATGAAATGACAAAACGTTTTCGTGAAATCAAATATATATATATATATAATTTATATAAAATTATATATTATATGCATTCAAGTTGGTAACCGATGTCTAGACTCATGTGCAATGCTCGTGTAACTATTCTAGTTAACTGAAGTAACGGACGTTATCAAAATATAACACAAGTTATTAACAGAGTTAACATGGGAAATGCCGGTTGTCACAGGCCCAAATTGCAGCTCGTGGTGAATTAACAAGCCGAAGTTGTTAGTGGCATCAAACAGGAACAATCACAAACCCGACCCAAAAATATTTGGAAATGTGTAGAAGAAGCAAATGAAGTTGCATTGGAGCTCATTAATGAGTCTAAGGTTAATTGGTACCTGAAAACTCAATGTATAAAAGAAATCACTCAAACCTTTTTTTAGAGAATATTTGATACAAAGAAACCCTATATAATCATGGACCCTATATTTATAGATCTAAACATGTGTTTGGAGAACAAGCCAACTTATTAGAATCTAATACAAATATCTTCTACTAACCCTAAACACATTATTAAAGTTAATATTATCCCTCTACTCATTAAGAAAGACCGAGCAGCCCCTTTACTCATTAAAAGTGGACCGACCCACTCAACGACTTGTGAGGTGGGCTTTGTGAATTAGAGTATCGGGCCAACATTCACCCCCTTAATTCACCACTGAAATTGGTTGGTCTTCGACTCCAAGCATGTCTTCTTTGACCTTGATTCCCTTGGAACTTCCAGCGATCACTAGCTGTGTTGTATCGGCTCCTCCCGACTCGACCATCCTGACAACCCCATTCTTGACATGTCCTTCGGTCACATGAACTCACATTACCACGTCTTTGGTTGTGATCTTGGTCATCTAATCGAGTAAACACTATGCTTTCTTGATCTTCACCAGTTCCTTTAGAATTAAGGCTCATCTTTGACTTGCTAATTTGCTATCAAAACATGGGGAGTAGTTCTTAAAAAAACTTGATCTCCTTACCAATCCTCTAGTTGGTTTTGATATA
Source organism: Deinandra increscens subsp. villosa (assembly GCA_039602395.1). Classification (NCBI taxonomy): domain Eukaryota; kingdom Viridiplantae; phylum Streptophyta; class Magnoliopsida; order Asterales; family Asteraceae; genus Deinandra; species Deinandra increscens. The sequence continues at coordinate 13,246,800 of JBCNJP010000007.1, read as the reverse complement.
GACTCGTTCGATATGATCGAAACTCGAACTCCTTAGCTCGTCTACCTACTTCGCTTTACCTCTTGGTCGTAACTTGTCTAAAGGTCTTCGAAATATTCTTGATTACCGACTTTTTGTTCGAACGTCACCTTCGTTTCTCCGGTCACTTTCTTTGATCGTAAAACCAAAACAAATTGATTGGTTAAATGCTTGAAGTAGCTCTGCCTTCTTTGATCTTCGTGAATACAACAATTAATCGGATTTTTTCTTCTAGATTACGTAAAAGGTTGTCTCCCCAATTTGCTTGAAGATGAACTTAGAGGATGAAGCTTGGAAGTGGCATGCCCGACTCGACCACTTAAACTTTGAAGCTCCGGTACCAATTCAAGTCCCGATCGGTTGAATCAAGAACACAATATTGGTGAACACACAAATTAAACTCAGATAACTCTTGGGTTTATTAGAACGAAACTCTCTAATTTGTTACCTCTAGGGTTTCCAACTTGATCCCCTATTTATAATATAAGACTCACATAACTTGATAAACAAGCTTCTTAGAATCCTACCACACCTCTAATATAATTAAATAAACATATCTCGTTTATCTAAATAATTTGATTTAAACCGACTTGTCTAAATCAACCCCGAACTATAGCAACTTGTATAATTCAATCCCTCCAATCACCATAAGCTTGAGGACTGGTTATGTAATTCCTCCAACAATAAGTTGTTGTTTAAGACTTTAACACTATGTTCCCGAGTTTATTTAAGGAAGGAAAGAAAAGGAAAGGGAATGAAACATAATAGACTTTGTGTTCCCAAGTTTCATTAATGGAAGGAAAGGGAAGGAAGATATAAAATTGTGTGTTCCCAAGTTTCATTTAAGGAGGGAAAGGGAGGGAAAGGGAGAGAAAAATAGACAAGTTTTCAAGTTTTCCTTTCCTTCCGATTTGAAAGGAAATGGAAGGAAAGGAATCACTCCCTTTCTTTTCTTTTCATTTCCCTTCTTTTCCTTTCCTTTCTTTTCCTTTCTTTTCTTTTCTCTCCTTAAGTGAACTCGGGAACATAAGTATAAAAAGGAAGGCGTGAAAAGGTGGCTAGTTAAGTGGAAATGGAAACCATCTTTATCCATTTTCGAAAGACCAATACATCACCAAAAGCAAAATAGAATAATTGATGAAATTCAGTTTGGATTTTTTTTTCTGCATATTTTGATTCTTGAGGTCAAGAATCTTTATGGGGGTTGAGGGTGAGGGGTGTATAATAAGTACAGAGTTCATTTTGTAATTGTTGTTTTGTCAAGGGTCTACTGTGTAACAACTAGTTAAAGTGTTTGTACTTAAGCGACCTCATGAATGAATCAGATAGAGGCATCGATGAATTGAAATTGGGAGTATTACTTCTCATCTCTGGCTTTCTTCTACTTCTCTTATCGATCTTACCTGATTACCAATTTGTATTGTAACACAAAGGTTTTGTTAATACACGAACCTATGAGAACCCTAACCCGGATGAATACACGAAAGAGAATTTTACGAAAAAAAAACCTAAAAACACATGAAGCGATGATTAGGAGCTCGAAGAAAAGTTGCGATTGTAAGCTCGCCGATGAACTTAGGATCAGGAATTCCAATGAGGATGAATACACGAAGATGATGATGATCGTTTGATTATGAGGATGAACGACAAGTAAGATGATGATTTACTGTGGAATGGACAAAGACGACTTGTAGTAGGCGACAACTTGATCACAATGCCCTATTTATGAAAGACAACTACTCTTCTATAAATCCTAGGTATGTCATTAAAATCTAATTTAACGGATTTCGTGGATTTTGGCTAAACCTTCCGGGTCTTACCCGTACCCCACTTGGAATCCATAAAAAATGAGAACCCGAAACTCAAACAACCTTTGCTTCACAGATAGGGTGCATGGGTTACAAGGGCCGATTCCGTAGGTTTCATGGGTATACCCGTGAATTTCTCACCTCTAAATATAAAAGGGATGATAAGATTTAAAGCCGGTTTTATATTGGCAAAATTTTATTGAATATTATAAAAGATAGAGTTAAGTGCAAGAATTTTCTCTGGGGTTTACTAAAATTATAAAAACCATCTCCAAACTATGAGAAAGTATAAAGACCGTCCAACATTTTATAAAATTTTACACAAAGCGTCCCCATCATTAACAGATATTTAAGCTTTTTGTCAAGTGGATGTAAAATGTATATACAAAATACCCCTATAATAACAAATACATGAAACTAAATAAATATTAAATAACCATCTCTTTAAAGCCTTTCCCGTGTCTTCTTCCGATTAAACCACCGTCGCCGGCCACCACTCCTAGCCAGACAACCGACGCTAACCAAGCCAACTCCACATCCACCATCCCCCGTCACCCACCTCCCCACTTTTTTTTTAAGAACAAATAAAACTCTATACATGGTTTTTCAATATCAAAACAAGGAGATTACTTACAAGTAACTTCAAAAATCATCAAAGTGTGTTAGTACTAAGCCATAACAACCCTAAATCAGGATTGTAGGGCCCGATTTTGGCCCTTTCATGACCTCCCACCTCTGATCGACGAGGTGCAGGCAACCCTCCCCCCCCCCCCCCCCCAACCCTTCCAATCACGATCCATCTTCTTTCTCTTTTCTGATTTTTCCTTTTCCACTTTCTCTTTTTGATGTTTGCACTAATTCGTTTGATGAGATCTGGTAGGAACTACATGCATTCATGCGGTGTTGAGGGCTAGAAACTCGATGGTGAATGGTTTACAAATGAAGGGGAATGAGATTAGTGTTTACACATATTTCTTTTTCTTTTTTTAATTAATTTTACATTTTGTTATTATAGTCGTATTTGGACATGTGTATCCACTTAACAGAAAGCTTAAGTGTCTGTTAATGATGAAGACAGTTTGTGTAAAGTTTTGCAAAATATTGGACTATCCTTGCCCTTTTTCATAGTTGGGGATTGTATCCACTTAACTCTAAAATATAAGCATATTTCTTTTTGTTGGCTACACGAATATAAAACTAAATATTACAATAAATAGTATGTTTTAAGATGTTATCAAGATTGTCATGTAACACTCATACTTGGAGACTAAACTCGTAGTGTCATAAGAATAAGATGACCACATTGCAGATGATACCTCTATAATATGTCATTAAAACCTCGAAAGCACTACAAATGTTCACATTTGAGTAAAACCATCTTCCATATGACATAAGGTTTATAGCCCTGTTCAACTTTTACAACAGTATTGCGATTGCGAGAACATCTTGAAACCGATACTAAACCATGTTTACATAATCTTCGACGGCATTTTCACACTCCAACAGAGCTTTCGCGTTAACTTCTCCGCTAAACCTCCAAATGTAGTTTAATCCAACAAGAAGCTCGGTAATCGTTGCTTCGATCTTTTCTTGATTCGCATAGTAGATTGATTGTACAAGAAGAACATTTGTTCTAGAAACCATGTTTTGATGCTCAAAACTCCTTTCTGATTGCCATCTTATCATGTTATGAGCAAGTGGAGATAACCAATCTAAAATCTCCAACATTGCTTCACTCCATTCTTCTGCTAAACGGGAATCATAAACCGCCATTTCTAAGCTTTTTGCGTACGGTTTTAACCTTACACGAAGGGCGGTTTTCACATTTTTAGGCAGCATACTATATAAATCGTCTCGTGCATCATGGCCAATCAAATGGGGTGATGCAACCAGCTTTTCAAGAACCACAATCACATTAGCATAATGCAGTGCTAGTGCAACTGCACCAAGAGTTTCGGGAGGTGGGTCGAACCTGCTCGGTTTCAAACTGCGGGTTTCTTGAACCGGGAACCTAGCGGCAGACGAGCCGGCATTTGAGTTGTTTGATGGAGAACCGTTACCATCCATAATACGTCCTTTAAAAGGTCCACCAGTACTCAAACGGGTCGGGATGACTGTCTTTTTTTCATGGATTCTTGAAGAATTATCACGGGTATGCCACCATTTGAGCCCAGTTCTAGCCGCTCGGGCTAAAGGTCCCGACTTTGATGTTAGTTTCCCAATGGGTCCTGAAAAAGAATTCATATTCCTACTTTTGGAACTGGAAACCGTGACTGAATTACCAAGTGGGCCTGAATAGTATTTCTTTGCATTACCCATTTTTGAAATTGGGCCGGATTTAGTACCAATGTTCCCCAACGGACCCGAAGCAAATCCTAAACTCCTGTTCGGAACTGGGTGATTTTCATGAAGCAACCCGGAATCTAGTAATGTAGATTCTTGAACTTTTGGAGGTAACACATGCGTAACTCCAAAAACATGTCCAATTCGAGCAAAAATAGTGAAGACCGATCTTGCTAAAATGAGAACCACATTATCATAAGTCTTGTTCCATAATGAAATCTCTTTCAATCGTTTCACTTCATGTTGCTTCCATGCCATTTTCTTCATATAATCAACAACTGTTATGCTATCATGATCATCATTGTTCTTGATTCTCTTCAAGATTTGCTCCAGTTCTGAAAGTTTTTCCATTTCTTGATACAGATTTGAATTGATCACAATGAAATGTTCCATCTTCTTTACTTTCTTGATCATTTTATTCCATGTAAACTGCCAATGGTACTGATCAACACCGAATGTAATCAAATCGTCATATGCACGTTCAAAAGATTTCAAAACAGGATCTCTGCATTTCTTTGAAAGCCTCGTGACGACTTTTGCCACGTTTTCCAAATTGTGTAGCATTTCAGCACATATCAAATCAACTATATAATCATCATCATCTGAAATGAGCTTTTTGATACCCGTTGAGCTACTTATTTCCTCCCTTAATTTTGCAATCTGTTTATCCGTTAGTGCATTCCATTGGTGGACTAACTTCGACATTACACTTGCCACTTCAAATACTAATACTCCAATTCGAGCCTTTTCTGGACCATGGTCATGTTTTTTTGAAGGTTTCCACAGACCATGGAACCATGACTCAGCAACCATGGTGCACCCTCAAGTATGTTGAGCCCAACACTACCTATTCTGATTCTGAATCAATATAACAAAAACTCAACAATCAAAAATCAATCTCAAAAGTTACAATTTCCTGCAGTATAACATATATAGAAAGCATAGCAAACGAAATCTAAAAGATTTCTAACAATAAACCTTTAGATGCATCCATGAGAGAATATAGTTATTTTTTTCTTCTACTACAAGCTTGGTTTAAAAACGAAATCTAAAAGATTTCTAACAATAAGCCTTTAGATGCATCCATGAGAGAATATAGTTATTTTTTTTTCTTCTAACAATAAACCTCATGTACTTCTGTGTCAAAATTCAGGTTTGTGGGAGGGTAATATTTAAAAACAACCAAAAGATGAAGATATCATGAAGATATGGCGTGGAGCGTCTTAGGTTCCGAGACTTAGATTCCCGTTTTTTTTAAACTACTACAAGTTACATCAATGAAATATAGCATGATAGGGGTGATAACTGGGATCCAGATTGAAGATAACCTCAATATTTGAATTATATTGACTTCCTTAATTATCGAGTCTTTTTATTTATAGTTATCATATCTTTTATTTTTAGTGTTTATCTCTAAGGTTGTTAGAGTTTAGTATAAGTATTATTTTTAGTCTATGTTGGTTTTCAGTTGATTATTATTATATTGTGAACTGTTATGTTCTCTCAAGAACCTTTGAAGGTTTTTGAAGGCTTTTGATTAATCTTTTGAGTTTCTAGCCATTTGATTGCTTTCGTTTCTGCATCATGTGGTATCAGAGCTCTAGGTTGTATCAAATGGCTGCTCGTGAAGAAGATCGACACTGTACTCGCAGAATCGCCGACCGAGGCAGCGATGGAGTCTATCATGACACACGAGATCTTAAGATCAAACGACTCCGACAACGAGTTCGAGATCTTGAAATGCAACAAGAGATTAAACGACTCCGCCAACGAGTCCTAGATCTTGAGTTACAACAGGAGATGCACGTGAAGGAAACCGAATCGGGAACTATCGTCCGGGACGATGTGAACGAGGAAGAGGAGCATCCTTTTGGCCATCTACCGCCCCGGTTCCATGAACCGGTCTATGAAGAAATCTCTGATCAAGAGTTCTTAAGGGATGAAGAACCCCGTTTTGATGAAGACGGGACTAACCCTGATGAAGAAGAATATATATTTGTCCAAAAGTTTCTTAACGGAGTTAGCGTTCAAGAGGAGGGTCTTACGGTTAGTACCGATAGTGCGGTCATCACTAGAGATGATCGAACCGAAGAGCCGCTGACCAAGGTTATTACGGGCGTCAAGGATGATAGTGATTTGCTTGGAGATATTCAGTGTATGACGACTTGTGTTAAAAAGCCAATAATCACGGCAAGAGGGTTGAATATTTTGGTATGCCTATATCCTTTTTATTCAAAGTTTCAAGTTGAAGTCAGAATGGATGCGGAAAAGTGTATGGATAATTTTGAAGGGACTGTCAAATTGAATTTTTATGGAAATCGAAATGCCAATTCAGACCTTGAAATAAACAAGTTGGTGATGGCAAACAACCCACATCTTACAATCATTTATATTCGGCCAATTATTTTAAAAGGTGATGTTGGAGAAGTGGTTTATGTTGATTGGGTCAAATTGATCGTAAGCAATGAACGATCCGGTCTCCCATTCGACCCGGGTGGCCTTGGTGTTGAGACAAAACTCGAGGACGAGTTTTTTTTAAGACGGGGAGAATGATAGGGGTGATAACTGGGATCCAGATTGAAGATAACCTCAATATTTGAATTATATTGACTTCCTTAATTATCGAGTCTTTTTATTTATAGTTATCATATCTTTTATTTTTAGTGTTTATCTCTAAGGTTGTTAGAGTTTAGTATAAGTATTATTTTTAGTCTATGTTGGTTTTCAGTTGATTATTATTATATTGTGAACTGTTATGTTCTCTCAAGAACCTTTGAAGGTTTTTGAAGGCTTTTGATTAATCTTTTGAGTTTCTAGCCATTTGATTGCTTTCGTTTCTGCATCATAGCATGGTGATGGGAGTTCAAGAAGCCAAAATCAAATAAATAATGTGATATATTAAACTAAAAAGATATGTATATGTGTAAACAGTAAGTTACCAGTAAGAATCTTGACTTTTGAAAGTCAATGGATTACCTTTACACAACATCAAAATTGACAGATTTGTTTTTCTCTCGAGTCAAAATTAATGAAAATGTCAAACCATCTAAAGATAGTAACATTAGGGAAACAGAACTAGCAAAGGAATCTAGTTCAACTTTGACTTTGAATTCCAAACCAAGTCAAAATTGATTTACAAAACATGCAATTTGGCACATCAATAGCAAAAACCAACGATGGCAATGTTTGGGGACTCTAATTCCATGACCTAAAATCGGGAATCGAACTAAACCAGCTCCAATTTCAACGTCTCAAAGACTTCGTGAGTTCATCGTTCGCGAATCCCAATTCCATTGACTCTCAAATCGAAATTCAACCAACAATTTCAACAAAATACAACTTCGATCCCCACTTCAAGCTTCCGAACTCAATAAAAATCAAATCGGTTCACATACGTGCATTGCGCAAAGATAATTTCAAAACCCTAAATTACGGAAAACAAACAAACCCTAACCACTCCATTGTTCTAATTGGCATGGTTGATAGAGTGAAATCTGAACAAATTACAAAGAATGAAGTGGAAATTTCACGGGAAGAGATTGAAAACTCACCGATTGTAAGAGAAGAAAGTTCGATCAGAGCGCGAGTTTCGAGGCGAGAGAGGAAATTGGGAATGTGGGTTCTTCGGAAGAGGAAAGAGGGAAGAAGCTGCAGAAGTGAGTGTGACCACCCAACTCACATGGAGAGAGATTATAGAGAGAAACCGAGTGAGCTTGAAATTTAGAAATATATGGTTTAGTCCTCCTTCTTTTGTAAAATGTTTCCAATGGTCCCTATGCTTTATAGACTAGTATTTTTTTAACACTAATTCACAACAACCGCATAGGCTAGCTAATAGAAGCTATCGCCCATTGGCGACAGGTTTTACATTTGGTCGTTTACGGAAGTGGTTTTTTCAAAAATGAGTTGACTGATGGGTTTTGATGTCGAAGGCGACTTTTTGTCATTGGACTTACTGGCACGGTCTGGGTTTTATTTAGTTGGTCGTTAAAATAAAACAGCTTTGTCTTGTTAACTCGTATAACTTCGTTTTGAACGAAACTTTTATTGAGCCGTAGATAACAAAAAAAAATGTCATAATGATGTATTTTAAATTCATAATACATCAACTTCTAATTAAAAAGAAACAAAAAATCAAGAAACATGAAGGTGCCATTGTTAAAATATGATTAGAAAAAAATAGTTAAAATTAAAGTATTTTTTTTAGGTTTAATAAAAGTTAAGTTGAATAATAAAAACTTTAATGGTCAATTTATAAAGGTATAAAACAATAATTCCTCTATATACAGATTTGAATAGTGATAGGTTGTAAGTTTTTAGGCATATGTAATATTTTTTTTGTTAGCGTCATCTTTCCTTCATCATTTTCTCATATTCTATAGCGATCTATTTTCTTTCTTCTTCTCTCAACATTTACCCCTTCTATCTCTTTTTGGTATATATCCTCTTTCTTTCCTTCACTCCCTCAACTTCCCCCCTCCCTCTTTCTCTTGTAGTCTTTTTCCTCTTTGATTGTCATTATCTCTCTTTGTGTCTCTCTTCTCTCTCTCTCTCTTTCTCTCTCTCATATGAGATCCTAACTACATTTTCGTCGTATCGAAAGGCTTCATCCGTCTGTTTGTTTGAACGAAGTCGTGATGATCTGCATTTTGGCGAAGATATATGATAGCGTGATGGTAAGCAACATCTTGAACTATGTCAAGAAAACCCTATGAACCAAAGTCGGCCCTAGAACACGTTGGATAACCTCCAAACGATAGACTTTTATTATTAATCAATCACCAAAATATTTAGGAAACAAACAACTGTTTAAATACTAAAGAAAATACTTGGAAAGCAAGAAACAAAACAAACAAATAAGCCCACATGGGCCGGCGCCAATAGGAGGATTTATTGGACCGGTCCGGGTAAACACGCACACCAACTTTAGCCACTTTCGTTTGGAGAAGACCCCAACACCGTGAAACCCGACTCGTTGCCCTCGCCATCATCCTCCCCAGCTTGAAAATGACCCGTCCTCGAGTCATCATCACTTAAATCCCCCTCATAAGGCGAGAGGTCGGCGACATTGAAAGTTGCAGAAACATTATAGTGACCCGGCAAGTCGATTTTATACGCATTATCATTGATGCGTTTCAAAACACGGAACGGACCATCAGCTCGAGGATGTAAATTGCCGAACCGCCCATTAGGAAAACGTTCTCGACGAAGATGGACCCACACCAAATCACCTTCGTTAAAGAGGCCGGCGATGTTTATTTGTGGCCTCTTGGTACTGAAGATTATGCTTAGCAATGTGAGCTCGAACTTGTTGATGTAGCTCCTGAATCTGACCTGCGCGAACATCTCCATCCGTACTAAGCGTAGACATATCAGTATGCAACGCTTTTCCAATAAGAGACCCCGACTACCGGTGCCTTCACCTTTCCAATTACTACACGTCAATCACTAGGTCCCATTTTTGACGAGATTATAATAGCAGGAAACTAACTGTCCCAAATGGCACGTAAGGCACCATAACTAGGAAGGAGGCTACGAAGCCTCAAGTGATATGTGTATAAGTGTGTGCTAATCGACGAAGACAGTAATTCGAAATAGACATAATTAAGAAGCAAATATAGAACATATAAATCATATAGGCATGTTATGCATGAGACACTCATGCAGGACACCTAAGACATAAGTCTAGGTCAAGCCGGTTCTAATAACCTAGACCCCTACAGCCATGGCTCTGATAACAATCTGTCACACCGCAACCGATGGCGAAATACGTTAGGGCACGATGATTTTCAAGTTGCACACAACACTATTAGATGTTGCTATATTCTTAATCAACCCATTTCATTAATACAAATAGTCTGTTGATGGATAATCCAGTTTATTTTAGGTTAGATATGGAAGAAGTGGACCGATTGTATGATAGAAATGATGGAAATTTGCGCGATGAGGATGAGAAGTAATAGGGTTTGGAGAGCAACGATGAAGGAGTAAAATGAATATATCCCAATAAACATGTTCAAATCGAAAGAAATACTAACCTGCTAAGTTGAATCTTAATGAATCGGTGATGAGGCGATCGCTTGAATTGATGCCGACAACGGCGATCGTAGTCCAAATAGATAACTGAATCTAGAAAGCAAAAATGAAGGCATCACGATTGACATTGGATAGATGCGAGATGATTAAAGACGATTGATGAAGCGTCTCTTGAATCGGCAGCAGATAATTTTTGAAAGCCAAATGGAAGGGAAAATCAATTATTAGGGTTTTAAGAAGATTCGGGTAATAACAAACGGATTGAGTAAAACAGGATCCGCATCCTTTTTTTCTTTATGACCATCTGTACCGACGATTTGGGCGGGAACAATGCTCTAAAAGAGGTTGTGGTTATGACACGTGTACTTTTTCCTAACCGATGATTGTCAAGTTGCACACAACACTATTAAATGTTGCTATATTCTTAATCAACCCATTTCATTAATACAAATAGTATATTGATGGATAATCCAATTTATTTTAGGTTAGATATGGAAGAAGTGGACCGATTGTATGATAGAAATGATGGAAATTTGCATGATGAGGATGAGAAGTAATAGGGTTTGGAGAGCAACGATGAAGGAGTAAAATGAATATACCCCAATAAACATGTTCAAATCGAAAGAAATACTAACCTGCTAAGTTGAATCTTAATGAAACGTTGATGAGGCGATCGCCTGAATTGATGCCGACAACGACGATCTTAGTCCAAATAGATAACTGAATCTAGAAAGCAAAAATGAAGGCATCGCGATTGACATTGGATAGATGCGAGATGATTAAAGACGATTGATGAAGCGTCTCTTGAATCGACAGCGGATAATTTTTGAAAGCCAAATGAAAGGGAAAATCAATTATTAGGGTTTTAAGAAGATTCGGGTAATAACAAACGGATTGAGTAAAACAGGATCCGCGTCCTTTTTTTCTTTATGATCATCTGTACCGACGATTTGGACAGGAACAATGCTCTAAAAGAGGTTGTGGTTATGACACGTGTACTTTTTCCTAACCGAGCAGCTTCGAACTTTTCGTTTATTATATAGCATAGATATACATATAGATATAAATATAGATATAGATATAGATGTAGATAGATATGATACTTGAATTATGACATAATATTGTACCCAATTTATTGTGCCATCATTGGTCCTAAACACAACGTATTGGTTATATGCACATATTAGTGGGACTCATTGGTCCCAACTAAACACACCTTATTGGGCGATAATTGGTCGTAAGCACAACTTATTGGTTATATACACGCTTTATTGGGACTCATTCGTCCCCAACTGGACCCTCATTGCCCTTAAACACACATTATTGGGCCATCATACCTTGTCCTAAAACACAACTTATTGGTTATATAAGACACACCTTACTAGGACTTATTGGTCCCAGAACCGAC